>BLSH010142107.1:753899-774649 GCA_018402905.1 Glandirana rugosa | reverse complement strand
TGTGTACGTAAAACTACGTACTTCTTTTGTTCGTTGTTTGCGTCGTTTTACGTGTCATTTTTTACACGTTTGACGTTGTGTGACTTTACAGTGACTCGATGAAACAGTACACAGTCCACCGAGTGACTTAAATTACCTGACGCGATATACACAACACCCTTTTTACGTGTTTTTTTACACGTGAGGGTGATACGATCCAAACTTACCCCGGGGTTTCACTTTAACAATACAAATATGTCCCTCACGTCTTAATAATCCGTTCAACATAAAAACTCCTTATTAAAATAATAACTTGTTGTTGGTACAAGAGTTACTAAGGTTTTGATATTAATGAGTTTTTGGAATCATTGAGAACATGGTTGTTGTTCAATAATAAAATTATTCCTCAAAAATACAACTTGCCTAATAATTCTGCACTCCCTGTATAAACATAACAATTTCACTTTGGGGCCCCATTCAAACCTAGCATAGTGGGAGTGCACATTTTTTTGTGCATTTTTCCCACAACACATATAGCGCAGTCCATTAAATTCAGTGAGCCACCTGACACATGACAAAGTAGCTCAGTGACATTTCAGTGTGTTGCAGTTTGCACATTTTTTACTGTGCATTTTGCTGCGTTTGTTGCTTGTTTTCTTCATGCATCAAAATGCATGTGTGTTTCTGCATTTGGGGTGCCGTTAACAATTAATGCCACCTAAAGTTAGAATAGTTCGTTTTAGGCGTATGAAGGTGGCCATACACTATACAAACTGATTCTGCAATCTGTTTTAGTTTTTTCCAAAACTATATAATAGGAGAAGACACCTATGCATCCAATCAGGTAGGCCCTTTCACTACATAGTTGATGGTAGATCTAAAGGATATTATACAATCAAATTGTATGGTGTATGGTAAGCTTACATGACTTCCAGGACACACTTCTCCTGTTTTCAATACTACAGCTCTATCCACAATACTACAGCTCTATCTGTGATCGCTCAGCTCCTCCACACTCTGCCATATGAGTTACCTATATAATCTATGTAATACAGAAAAAAAAATAATGGCTTTATATTCAGTAAGAATGGTGATCAGAACTGATAAGGCCACTTCTGGTTCTGGTGCCACACGAGGAAGGAGTGAGACAGCGGCTCCAGTCTAATCTGCATAAAAAGCCTTCCACACGCCGCTCACGGACACCTGACACCACCTCTGCCCTCCCGCTCACCCCCTGATATCCAAAGCATGGATAGTTTTGTGATTCTCTGAATTCTCTGAGGTAAAGGGGAACTTTGATGTGAGAGGGTCTCTGGTTACCACAGAGTCTGCAGAGTTCTCCTTTACAATATTTATAAAGGGGGACTCTGATGTAAGGGGATCTCTGCAGAACCCTGATATAAGGGGGGACTCTGATGTAACAGAGGGTTCATCCTGACTGCCACTCTCTATATGTTGTTTTGTATGTTACTTCTGACTCCTGCACTCTATACATTGTGCTGTACATTACATAGTCCTTACCAAGGTGTTCATTGTCTCAATAGTTGCTGGTTTTAATGAAGTTCTTCTTTAACCACTTGCTTCCTGGGCCAAGTCTGACACTTCGATCCTACATGTAAAAATCATCATTTTTTTGCTACAAAATTACTCAAAACCCCCAAACATTATATATGTTTTTTTTTTAGAAAAGACCTTAGGGAATAAAATGGTGATCATTGCAACTTTTTATCTTGCACGATATTTGCGCAGTAAGTTTTCAAACACTTTTTTTGGGGAAAAAAGTTTCATGTATTAAAAAATAAGAAAACATTAAAGTTAGCCCAATTTTTTTGCATAATGTGAAAGAGGATGTTACACCATGTAAATAGATACCTAACATGTCACACTTTGAAATTGCACACAATCGTGGAATGGCACCAAACTTCGGTACTTAAAAATCCCCGTAGGCGGCGCTTTAACATTTTTACAGGTTAAATGTTTAGAGGTACAGAGGAGGTCTAGAACTAGAATTATTGCTCTTGCTCTAACGTTAGCGGCAATACCTCACATGTGTGATTTGAACGCCGTTTACATATGCAGGCACGACTTACATATGCGTTCGCTTCTGTGCGCGAGCTCGCAGTAACGGGGCACTTTCCTTTTTTTTATTATAGTTTATTTAAACTTTATTTTATTTTTTGTTACACTGTCTTTAAAAAAAAAATGTGATCACTTTTATTCTTATTACAAGAAATGTAAACATCCCTTGAAATAGAAATAGTGCAGGCTGCAAAGACAGAGATCAGAAAAATAAACGAGCGATCTCCCCGGTCGGCCGGCCCGACGTGATGTCATGCATCACACCCAGACCTCCGAGGCGCCTAGAGATGACTGGTGACCATCTGGTCACCAGTCAGCTCTATGGTCAACTATCCCCGGAGACGGATCGGTTCTCCGGGCCGCCGATGGCCTGGAGAAGCACCGGTTTGGGCCGGGGGGGATGCCCTCCTCCACTGCCTGTAAGAACGATCAAGCAGCTGAACTGCCTGTTAGGAATAGTTCCTCCAGTGGGTGGCGCTGTGGCTCGGGGATCCATGGGCTGCAGTTTCAGTGTCCACCAGCAGATGTCTCCCAGTAATCAGAGGCTTATGAATCACCACATGACGCTCGTTACAGGAAGGATATTTAAATCCTGTTTAACCATACGCTTAGTGCTTTGGTGTTTGTCCTCCATGTGCCTCTGTATCCTGAATCCTGAACCCTGTATTTGTAATCCTGAATGCTGTTTCTGCAATCCTGAATTCGGTATCTGCCATCCTGAATGCTGTATGTGGAATCCCGAATCCTGCATCTGGAATCCTGTATCCTGAACCCTGAATCTGCTCCTGGACCCCTGTCTGCAGTCTGATCCTGTCTCATCGGCTTTCCCATCATCTGTTCCTGATTTCTGACTTATCTTGCTCCCTGCCCCCTCTGATTGATCTCCCGTGCATGACCCTGGCTACATTTGGACATTTCCCTATACCTGTTTTAGCAGTTTTCGCTATTTCTGTTGCTGTGGTTGTTTACACTGTTTATTATATTAGATGTGCATTTGGATCACCATTTTACTTATATCCTTAATAAATCACCTTATTCACTTTACGTTGTGTCTGGTATTCTCTGTGCAGTTCACACATTTCTGGTCACACCAGTTCCTGACACTGCCACTATGATTGTTCTTACGGTGCACAGAATCTTGGTGGAAAAAAACGATATCTGAATGGTGCCTTTAGCTGCTGGCACCATTCAGATATCCCCGCTCAAAGTCTGGGGAAGTGGTTAAGGTCAGCTCAGTCAGTCCTTTTTGTGTGCATCAAAGCATACAATGCCTTGAAAAAGTATTCATATCCCTGAAATTTTCCACATTTTGTCATGTTACAACCAAAAATGTAAATGTATTTTATTGAGATTTTATGTGATAGACCAACACAAAGTGCACATAATTGTGAAGTGGAAAGAAAATGATAAATGGTTTTCAAAATTTGTTACAAATAAATATCTGAAAAGCGTGGCGTGAATTTGTATTCAGCCCCCCCGAGTCAAAACTTTGTAGAATCACCTTTCGCTACAATTACAGTTGCACGTCATTTTGGGTATGTCTCTACCAGCTTGGCACATCTAGAGAGTGACATTTTTGCCCATTCTTCTATGCAAAATAGCTCAAGCCCTGTCAGATTGGATGGAAAGCTTCTGTGAACAGCAATTTTCAAGTCTTGCCACACATTCTCAATTGGATTTAGGTCTGGACTTTGACTGGGCCATTCTAACACACGAATATACTTTGATCGAAACCAAAGCTCTGTGTTTAGGATCGCTGTCTTGCTGGAAGGTGAACCTCCGTCCGAATCTCAAATCTTTTGCGAACTCTAACAGGTTTTCTTTGAACATTTCCCTGTATTTGACTCCATCTTCCCATTTACTCTGACCAGCTTACCTGTCCCTGCAGAAGAAAAGCATCCCCACAATATGATGCTGCCTTCACCATGTTTCACGGTGGGAATGGGGTGTTCAGGGTGATGGGCAGTGTTAGTTTTCCGCCACACATAACATTTTGCTTTTAGGCCAAAAAGTTAAATTTTGGTCTTATCTGACCAGAGCACATTCTTCCACATGTTTGCTGTGTCCCCCTACATGGCTTTTTTTTCGCAAACTGTAAATGGGACCTCGTATGATTTTCTTTTAACAATGGCTTTCTGCTTTCCACTCTTCCATAAAGGCCAGATTTGTGGAGTGCACGACTAATAGTTGTCCTGTGGACAGATTCTCCCTAAGCTGTAAATTATTTACACCTCCTCCAGAGTTACCATGGCCCTCTAGGCTGCTTCTCTGATTAATGCTCTCCTTGCCCGGCCTGTCAGTTTAGGTGGATGGCCATGTCTTGGTAGGTTTGCAGTTGTGCCATATTTTTTCCATTTTTGGATGATGGATTGAACCGTGCTCTGTGAGATGTTCAAAGCTTGGGATATGTTTGTATAACCTAACCCTGCTTTAACTTCTCCACAACTTTATCCCTGACCTGTCTGGTGTGTTCCTTGGCCTTCATGATGCTGTTTGTTCACTAAGGTTTTCTAACAAACCTCTGAGGGCTTCACAGAAAAGCTGTAATTATACTGAGATAAATTACACACAGGTGGACTCTATTTATTAATTAGGTGACTTCTGAAGGTGATTGGTTCCAATAGATTCTAGTTAGGGGTATCAGAGTAAAGGGGGCTGCATATAAATGCGCTCCACACTTTTCACATATTTATTTGTAAAAAAAAAACATTTATCATTTTCCTTCCACTGCATGATTATGGGCCACTTTGTGTTGGTCTATCACATAAAATCCCAATAAAATAAACGTACCTTTTTGGTTGTAACATGACAAAATGTGGAAAATTTCAAGGGGTATGAATACTTTTTCAAGGCACTGTATGTAATTGAAATGTTTAATATAAAAAAAAATGATCCTTTGCCCTGAGGTTTTAATTGTGTCTGTGAGGCTGTCAGTTATAGTAATTAGGAGTATTTTGTGGGTACAAAGACCGCTATATGTGTGCAGTGTATATAGCGACTAACTCATGTTCTGTTTATTGATCCTCTTTGCAAAATCAGACAATGCATACTATTTGCTGTGGCGTGCTAAGCATGCCACAGAAAGTATTTTTCTGTTACATTTTGTCACTCTGCTCTGAGTTTTTAATTGTAAAGCCAATAGATTATTTGTTATGAGTATTGTTAATGTTTACATATTGTTTATACTGTATAAATATTTTCTAATAGGAGTTTCTGTCATATTTTAGGTTGCCAGTAGAAAAAATGTGCTCCGCCAGTAATTTTTTCATGTTTTGTCAGTAAAAAAAGTCATGGGCTTTTGACAACCCTTCTCCTCTGTACATCTGGATACAAGGGGTAGCGGGGGTGGCATAGAGAAGAACTGATGCCCTCTATTTTTCTCCTGCAACTGTTGAAAGCCCGCTTCTCCTCCTCTCCCTCCCATAGTCATTCATCGGGGAAATGGAGGATGTTGGTTCCTCTATATGCTACTCCCACCACAAGTCCTATCTAGCTTCTTCTTCTTTCTTCTGCCTCTGATATTTCACCAAAGCCCACCATGGGCTCTTCAAAAAAATGTAAAAAAAATTTGTAAAAAATAGAATTGTAAAAACTAAAAAAGTAAAAAAAATACTAAAAAATACTAAAAAATAAACAAACTACTGACACCAGTGGTGGAACTCTGGTGTTGCAAAGGTCGCAACTACTACTGGGCCCTGCGTTCTGCCACCAGGCTCTGAGGGAAGGGCCCTGAGGGAAGGGGTTGGGGAGGTGCTTAATGTTTTCTTGCACCCGGGTCCTGAAGATTCTAGTTCCACCTCTGGGGATAAGACACATGCAGGGTGTGCTAATGAGGTCAGCTGGTGAACTACTTCCTTGTACTGGTTCTTCTGTCCTGAATACCAAATTCAGGGTGGCTAATGGTAAAGTTTTCAACAGGATACTGAGGCTGAGGTAATGCCTGAGAAATAGAAAGCTTTTTCTTTTCTGCAAAATAAGTACATTAATGGTATAGTGGTACACAGGGGAGCTGGAATATAGGAAAAAAAAGTGTACTTAGCCTTTAATGATTTTCATGGGTTGACTGCTACAGACAACACATGCATTTTTCTTTCATTTCCGAGCTATCCTTCCAGGCAGTTTTGATTCCCAGTTCTTAGCATATAGACCCTCTTCACTGCATTGACTCACAAATATCACAGCAACTACAGCTCGTTTGATATTACAAATATTTTACTACTGGGATGGCAAAACGCATACACATATGGAAAATAAAATCACAGGGTACATTAAGTACTTACTAGTCCTGAAGCGTTAAGTCATGATCCACTGCATTTTTGAATGTTTAAAAGAAACAATGACTTGTAATTGCCCAGTTTGCTCTTCATGTGTTTTCTTGCTATGTCTCAAGTGGCCTGTCAGCCAGAGTCTTTCGCATAGCTAAAAAACTCACCATTCCCCAAATAAGCAAACCTATCCATTTCAAGCATGTGGAAATATACTTTCAAAATGCATAATCCTATTGACATGTTAGTTCTAAGGATCCTTTGCTGGATAGTCCTGAGAAGAGCTTGCTGACGATACCCCGACACTGCTACTGTAATGTTATTTTCTGCCTTTTCATTATTTCAGTTCAATAAAGCTTACAGTAAAAATAAATAAATAAATACAATATTAATAATAACAACAACAACAATAATAATAAGCAGATTTTTATTCGTCTTCCTTGTGTCTGCCTACATTGGTCAACAGGTATTTATAGTAACCATAGATAACGCACAAGAATATTCACATGGGTAAAGCACTTTGAACATTTTACATTTTAGAAGTGTCATTTGATTTTTCCATAAGGTATTATAAGTATTACATGCAGGGGAGGACTGATTGGTTGGGCTCCTCGGCCGTGGTCTGAGGGCCCTGCCATGGAAAGGGGCCCGCTGGCACCGCCTGCTGGAACTCTGGGTCCAGGAGCAAAAAACTTGTGGCCGTGGGCCCACCGCAACCTTTTTTTTTCAGGCCCAGTTGGGCCCCAGCATGCACTAGTGGTGACATCATAGGAAGGGGGCCCCTGGCCCAGGTAAAATAAGCCAGCGTTTGCAGGAGACCCAGTGTGCATGGAGACAAATAGCACATGCATGCAATGTCATTACATGTTGCGCCATTTGCCTTCATGCACTGGGCCTTCTGCAAACCTAGTTCTACCAGGATAGGGCAAAGCTGCCGCCTCCCTTCGAGTCCCTCCCTCGCCTCAGCAAACAGTGTCAGTGCCCATAACGGCAGAAGAGGAGAGGACACACCAGCCAGCCTAATCATTGCCAGGGTGCCAGGCAGCCACCCACAGTCAGTGACCCACCCATAGCAGGGCAGGGTGCCAGCCAGCTACACACGGTGACCCACTCACAGCAGGACCAGGGTGCCAGCCAGCCACCCACGGTGACTCACACACACAGCAGGGTGCATTGTGACAGCCAGCCATCCACCCACAGCAGGGTTCACCATGCCAGCCACCCACCCATCCACAGCAGGGAGCCAGTCACCCACAGCAGGGAGCCAGCCAGCCACCCACAGGAGCCAGCCAGCTACCCACAGGAGCCAGCCAGGGATGCAGGATCCAGTCAGCCACAGAGGACGTGGGAGCCAACCACAGCTGTAGTACCCATAGTAAGGTAAGAAGAGTATTTTATTTATACTTTGTGAGAGGTTGGGGCAGGGGTGAGAGTCATGGCACAAGGAGGGGGTCCCGTGAGGGCCAGAGTGAATGAAGGTGTTCAATGTGCACTCTGTTGGAAAATGCCCCCTTCCAGATCCCATTATACAATGTTGTAGTCTCTCATGAGGCCTGGGGGGGGGGGCTCTTTCTAACAGTAACTCTTTAATGGACACTGAAAGGGGCACCTCTGTTAGAGAGACCCCCCCAGGTCCCATTAGACTCTGTAGTCTCTAATGGGGCCTGGAGGGGATGCTTTCTAACAGACTCTCTAATGGACACAGAGAAAGCCTTTGTTGGAGATAAACCCCCCTCCAGGTCCCATTATACTCCTTTGTAGTCTCTAATGGGACCTGGAGGAGGTCTCTCTCTAACAGAGACTCTCTAATGGCTACTGAGAAGGTCTGTTAGAGAGAGACCCATCTCTACGTCCCATTAGACTCGGTAATCTCTAATGGGGCCTGGAGGGGATACTTTCTAACAGACTCTCTAATAGAAACAGAGAGGACCTTTGTTAGAAAGAGATCCCCCTCCAGGTCCCATTATACTCCTATGCAGTCTCTAATGGAACCTTGAGGGGGGGGTCTCTCTCTAACAGAGATTCTCTAATTGTCACTGATAGGGCCTATGTTAGAGAGAGAGAGAGACACCCCTTCAGGTCCCATTACAGTTGCATGCTTCACTTCCTGTATTTTGTTTATTATTGAATGTGAAGAGATTCTGTTATTAAACAGTGTTTAAAAAAAGGCAGGAGTTGTACTTTGTGCAAAATGTAGGGGCAGGGACAGGGGCGGGTCCTGGATGGGGCCTTACAGGGGGTCCTTGCTTTATTTGGTTCAGGGGCCCTGAGTGTTGTCAGCCTGTCCCTGATTACATGTGTCATACTGGGGAACCTGAAGATTCCAAATCTCAAGAAAACATGCTTCTGCAGTAGTGTCTTATGTGAATCCTGGTTGATATCACCAGCAATTAGGCTAAAGGGCTTTTTTTTTAGTTTTGAGGTAGATATTTTGTATAGGGGATGGGGAAAGCTAACAAATAGATGATAGGTAGGATGGGGCGTAGCCGGCTACGAGCGGAGATGGCTGCCTAAGAGCTCAGCTCTGTCCAGCCCGACAGAGAAGAGAACCCTAACCGCCGTCAGAACAGCGATCCAGCACCTACACCGGCTCTGGCAGACACCCACAGCACACAGCAGCTGTCGCACCGCTTGATAGAGGAAGGACCCGTTGCTGCGAGGAACGCCAGAAGAGGAGCCGCAAACGACTAGATGGAGAGCACGGCAGGGCTGGATCTAATTGGCTCCCATCCATGATGCCGGGACAAGGGTGAGCGACATCCACACTGCACCCTGCCCGAGAGTTTTAAGCCACATATTGGTGGTATCCCCCACCTGCCTGAGGCCGTTCTCCATTAGCCACGGCTTCCCCTCACACACGGCAGCCGCCGCCATCTTGCGGCCTGGTGAAAGGCTCCCATATACACAGCCGAAGTGAAACGGCCGGACCAGACCGAGTACACGGCTCATCTGGACATCCACATACCTCCCTCCGCTCATTGTTAGCCAGGGGACATGGTTGGAGGATCACAGGGCCACCCGGAAGCCCCCATCAGCCCAGCAGGAACAGGAGTGGCTACCATATTGTGGCCTATCAGCATTATCCCGCAAAGCAGAGCACATAATAGCAGGGGCCACTACAGCACAAGGCAGCAGAACGGGAGTCAGGGATCCCCCAGGGCACATAATATATGCCCTGTGGCCGGTCGCAGGGAGACACAACAAAACGGCAGGCTCCCCAAATTGAGGCCCAAGCTGAGGCTTCTCAAAGTGATTGGAAACAACAAAAGCTATCATCAAAAGGTCTCATAGCCCACAAACGCAGCCAGACCAAGAAAAGGGAAGCCTCCCGGTCATATCAACAGCAGGCCAGGCTGGCAACCAGAAAGGGAAATACCAGGGCCAGCAAGCTTTCCATCCTGAGGCCCTAGCTACGATCTGACCAACTTAATACCACAGCACAACTTGCCCAATGATTGACTATGTTATGAACTGAGTCCTCTACAGGTCGGAGAACAACAAACCAAACAAGAGCCTCCATCATTCGCCACACCCACTGAAAGCGCCTAGCAGTCCCACCACTACTGACAGGGATGACCAGCAACAAATAAACAATAAAAAGTGCAGCGCTATCACTGATGAAACATTCATGTAAGCAACATGAGCTATATGTGTCAAATGAAGTCCCATAAATGATGATCCAAACTGATGAGAAAACTGATGAAAAAACCACATGAACCATATATCAAGGTCCCATAAATTTAGATCAAAATTATTAGATCCAAATGCGGAAAAAAAGTCAGAAAATTCCAGAAGCAGGGAAAAGCGATACAAGTATAAGGCGGCTTTTCAGTGTACATAGACTGACTTCCAGGTGTTCACACAGTGCAGATGATCTCCACCACCAAGGTTTGTCAAGCTCCTCACCTTATCTATCCGACCCTCTGCGGATCAGATCAGCCTCTAACCACCTCCAACAGGAAACAGCTGTGATGATGAACTTTTCAGCATAGGCTGCGCTCCCTCTTGTTGCTCTCCGATCTCCCTCTCCTTATCTATCCGACCCTCTGCGGATCAGATCAGCCTCTAACCACCTGTGGAGGTGGTTAGAGACTGATCTGATCCGCAGAGGGTCGGATAGATAAGGAGAGGGAGATCGGAGAGCAACAAGAGGGAGCGCAGCCTATGCTGAAAAGTTCAACATCAAAGCTGTTTCCTGTTGGAGGTGGTTAGAGGCTCATCTGATCCGCAGAGGGTCGGATAGATAAGGAGAGGGAGATCGGAGAGCAACAAGAGGGAGCGCAGCCTATGCTGAAAAGTTCATCATCACAGCTGTTTCCTGTTGGAGGTGGGTAGAGGCTGATCTGATCCGCAGAGGGTCGGATAGATAAGGTGAGGGGCTTGACAAACCTTGGTGGTGGAGATCATCTGCACTGTGTGAATACCTGGAAGTCAGTCTATGCACACTGAAAAGACGCCTTATACTTGTATCGCTTTTCCCTGCTTCTGAAATTTTCTGACTTTTTTTCCACATTTGGATCTAATAATTTTGATCTAAATTTATGGGACCTTGATATATGGTTCATGTGGTTTTTTCATCAGTTTTCTCATCAGTTTGGATCATCATTTATGGGACTTCATTTGACACATATAGCTCATGTTGCTTATATGAATGTTTCATCAGCGATAGCGCTGCACTTTTTATTGTTTATTTGAATTGAGGTTGGGATTTATCCTTGCAGTGTTCAGCAGCTTACCTGTTTATTTTGCCTGGCGCCAATATTTACTTGTTTATTTGATGACCAGCAACAACCCTGCAAACTCTCGGGCTACTTCACTTCAGCAGCTAGAGGACTCTAACAAGAGGGAACCATACAGGACCCACAGATTACTCCCAAAACCACAACCCCAAATATGTACAGCGGGACTGGGCACAAAAACACCCAAAAAGCAGCCAGCAGAGGTGTACCCTCCTCAGGGGCATCCACACCCTCCACAAGGAGCCCCCAGAAGCAAAAACCACGCTTAGAACCCCAGGAAGAACAGCAATAAAACAGGGAAATGGAGGTGAGCGGACATGACTCAGGCCACCAAATGGCCCTCACCTCAGCACCCAATCCTATAACCAGCTTCACCACAGCAGGACAACCTATATCAGATACCGTGCTAAAAGATATGCTACTGTCGCTAAGGGCATCCCTACAATCTGATATCATGTCTGGGTTGAACCAGTGCGGAGCCGAAGTGCAAATAATTGGTAATAGAGTCGGCCAAGTCGAAAGAAATATGGATGAATACTCCTCCTCACATAATGTCATGGTCGACGCCTACAAAGCACAAAATGAGGACATAGCCTGGCTAAAAGACAAAGTCTCGGACTTAGATGATCCAGGAGAAATAACATTAAACTACGTGGAGTCCCGGAGTCTGTCTTACCCAACCAGCTGCTACAGTACACCCAAGCTCTATTTTCCACTATACTACCAACCTTATCTGCACAAGACCTCCTGATTGACAGGATATATAGGCTGCCGAGACCCTCCTTCATCGCAGATGAGTCACCAAGGGACGCTCTGCTGAGGGTGCACTTCTACCACGTGAAAGAACAGATCATGATAGCAGCTCGCAGGGCAGACAACGCATCCTCAGCATATGCATCCGTCCAGTTTCTCCCAGAACTGTCCAGACACACCTTCAATGCCGCAGAAGCCTTGCAGCCATCACAAAGGCCTTGAGAAACAACAAAATCTTACACAAAAGGAAACCCAACTACACTCCTAATAACCCACAATGGGACAACAATCCAAATATCCACTTTGGAGGAAGGAATCGCGGCCCTACGCAGGTGGGGGATAATCCCCAAATCAACCTCAGCTCCACCAACAAATCAAAACCTGCAGCCGCAAATGAGCACAATACATGAAGAGTGGCAAGTGGTCTCTCACAAGAGGCAACATAAAAAACGCCTATAGGGGGCTCCTAGCCAGACAACCTCAGTACCCAAGTTCTCCAACCAAGGAGGACCTCAGAGGAACTCCAGTCTACCCCAAACACAGAAAACACCCTGATCCTAGCATAAAAATACAGTATATACTCTATATTTACCAACTTACAGAAATATTACAGTGAATACATGTTCTTCATACTGTCCCCCGGGGTACATAATGCATTTAGTACTTTGTCCAAATTTCATACATACTGTGGATTCAGATCTAGACTGGTCGATAGCTTACCCTTTCTTCCTACTGGTGTTTGACTATACTACTTTTTAGGAGACAAACACAAAATCAGCACTCATTACCAACACTTGTCCCAGTACTAGGCACTTGCCTGAAACCAGCGCTGTCACAACACATGCAAAAGGGAGGGAGCATGTCAGTCAGACTTTTTGAAAAACACTACAGGGCTCAAGCAATCTCAAAGCCAACAGTTAATGTATTGTTCATTGGATGGCATCTATAAACAAAGAATGCATATTTTTACTCTTTGTTTACTTTTTTTTATTTACTATGACTGATTTTCAGGTAGATAATGAGCCTATTGGAAGCCAGTCCCTGGGGCTAACTCTGAATGGATGTGTGTGTGTATCTGCATTGAGTATTGGACCTATTGTGACCACTGATCTCAGGCATATACACAGCAGAGGAGAAAGTAGCAACTGAGCCCTGTTTGAGCTTCACAATGGGAATGCTTACAAATAGGGTTAGTTGCAGGGGAAGAATTCAGATGCAAATATAGCACACGTAAAGGTGCAATTTTCAAGGCTAACTACTTAAGCATGAATCAATATACCAGGTGGTAATATTGTATTCCTAATGGAACTTCTCATTTAAGTAACACACATTGTGGGTTGTCCCCACATAATTGGACGTTTTAAAGTAGGCACACCACGAGATGACACAAATTTATAAAAAATACAAAATTTTATTCACAAAAGTATATCGACAAATATGTGACGGGGGATAGGACGGGACGCACCGGAAGTGAGGAGCCTTCCTGCTGGAATATACCGGTACCATGGGTATTGAGACCCATACAAAGCTTGTTTAAAGGAAGATGATAGAATCCCTCGGTGGTGATACGGTTGTCACTTATGTTCCAGTCAAGAGAATAGATCTATATATTTTTTGTGGGGCTTTTTTTGCCTCTACAGCCCCTCTGTTGGTGGGCTCTCCTGACGTCCCTATCTACCTCCCCCTCGTCTCCAATCTACTTCATACACATCCCAAGGACGACAGGGTCGTGTTAAGTTACAAACTGTAGAGGGCGTAAGTGGGGTTTAGTCCCGGTGGGATTTGCACGCCCACTCTATCAACTGAGAAATAGCAGTATCCACAACCCTTGGAGTCCAGGTCCGAAAATCCCCTGTGTCCGCCCCCCTGATTGCCGTCCTTGATCATATGGAGTTATATCTACCTTGACAACCTACAGTCATGCTACGATTGGGGTCCTGAAGAAGCCCATAGCGAAACGCGTAGACCTCTGCATCTGTGTGTGTATACACACTTAGGTTGTATTGGTAGTCAATATTTTGTTGTATAGGGTCTATGATGACCCAATTCCTCTTTTGGGGTTTAACACAGAGGATATGTTTTTATTCTTCTATTTTGTAATTAAGTGTCTATGCACTTTGTCTATATACTTTTGTGAATAAAATTTTGTATTTTTTATAAATTTGTGTCATCTTGTGGTGTGCCTACTTTGAAACGTCCAATTATGTGGGGACAACCCACAATGTGTGTTTGTTAATGGTTAAAAAGGATGGTGGCACCTATTCAAGAGGTAACTTTTTTGTTTCTCATTTAAGTAATAATAACAAGGTTTAAGCAGACTGTGAAATGTGAAAGTGACATCTCAAGGTAATGCAAAGTGACATGCAAGGTAAATATCTCTGAACCTCAGTTAGCAGTTTTCTCTTTGCTAAGGCAAATCTTTTAGTCTCACCACTTCAGCTAACCTGTCAATTCACTAAGATACCTTGAAATTTGATAAATACTGGTACCTATTGACATAGGCATTTTTGAATATTGATCCCTTACAAAAGGTGAGTCTGCAAGTTTAAGATCCAGCTGTAGAATAAATAAATAGCTAAAAGTAAAATTGTGCAGGCACTTAAAGATAAAAAAACAGCCTTCACTGCAATACCCACCAAATGCCCATCAAAGGCACTCTGCTCCATTTGTTACTGCCTGATTCAACCTACTCCATGTGAGTCTAAAAAGCCATGAACACACCCTCCTGGGCTAACAGCACAAAGTTTTCTGGACATCCCAAGGACAGAGAAGGAGAAAGAGGACCAAAGATATTTTTTTAAGGAGGGGGGCATGGATTACACTGAGAACATAGGAGAAACGTGGGAGAACATGGGAGGAAGAGGACCAGAGATGTTTTTTTAAGGAGGGGGGCATTGATTACACTGAGAACATGGGAGTGTATAACCTGGAATTGGGCTTTAAATTCCATGGACAGATTTCTTTATCTGTAATATATATGAGGAAATGGAGGTTTTGTGACAGCTTTCCAGGCAGAAGAAGATCCTTCATTGACATTTCATTCCATATCCATTCTAAACATCTGGATGCTCTGAACACCGTTTTAAGAATTAATGGATTTTGAGGATGATGACAAAATCTTTTTTTACTATATGACTTTAAAAAGTATTTCGGGGTATACTTTGTCCTTTATTGGTATTGCTATTGGTAGCATCTATGCATTATTATTGCATGTTGGCTACCAATGTCTGTCAAAGCATTGGGGTTGATTTACTAACGACTTAATGACTGTTAAGCAAAGGAAATGTTTATCCTGAAAAGTGTTATATTCACTTTGTAAAAGGAATCATAGTAAATAAGGTTTGATTGATTGAAGTGAACACAATTTCATAATATTTACCAAATATTCACTTTGCAAAGTAAATAGTCTTAATTTAATTAATCATCATTTCATTAATGATTTATTAAAAAATAAGTGGCTGTTCACAAAGCAAAGTCAACGTTCATGAATCAAGCAGACCTGTATTTTACATGAATAACAAATCGTGAAATTTGAAAAAATGATTTTTGCTAGAACTTTAGCAGGTATTCAAAATGAACCCAGCCTCATGATATTCACTAAAAATAATGAAAAAAAATGAACATACCCTTTGCCACATGATTAGCCTCTACCTTTTTTGTAAATAAACCTCAAAATGTCATCATGCCAATAAGAGTCCCTATGTTATCCATATACCAGGCCACTATAATCTATTTAATGTTCTTCGCATGCAGAATTAAAACAACATAAAACATGCTAGGACATATTTTATAGAATATACTATATTTTTGAATAGTTAAACTCCTTGAATGCTTAATGAAAATATATATTTATAAGCTATAGTATGCGGCATGTGACCCTGAACTCATAGGGGTTCTGCATTTACAATTATCTTTCTGGTTTGCTATAATGAGCAGAGTTATTTAATCAAGCCCATTCTGTTCTGATGACCTGCAGACACTTACAGACTCTTGGATATACAGTAGTTAGCAAAAAAAATGTTGCATATTCAGTTTTATTCTCTATTCCTGTTTATCTTAGTAACTTTAATTTATTTATATATTTTTTTTTTCTTTTACTTTCACATACACTTAATTCAAGGTACAATTAGGAAACACTTCTACAATAAATTAAAATAATAGTATATGCTGTAATTTTGATTGTAAGCTGCAACCATAATTGAAATGAAGGTTACAAATAGCTACACACATGATTGTGTGTAATTGAGGGAATGGAGCTGTGCTACATGAAATATCGTAGTGTGTAATAGCTATTTGGTACAGTGTATGATTGTAATCTTGTACATACCCCTCCCTTCCCTATTGTGGTATTTGTTGTTTTTTTTACTTCAGCCAAATTACTAAACACACAAAGGAAATCCACATATACTGTATGAGCTGTTCTACCTTGCAAGGGATTATTGTTTAACCAGCCCTTAGATTTAGGACCCCTGCAAGCTGGAACACCATGCGTAAAAGACACATTCCATGCACGTTTCCCACACCGAACATGAATGCCCTGCTCTTGCCAGCCACACTCGGGTTCCAATTAATTGTTAAAGGAACCCCAAATGCATTTCGCAAATGCAGCGAATTTGCAGCCACCAAATTGGATGGCACCACAGAACCATACGGTTTGGTGCGGCATGATCTGAAATAGTAGTGCTTGCGTTCCAGTACTTTTGCCAGCCCATTGAAATGAATAGACTGTCAAAAGCATCAAGACTGCACAGTAATGCGTACATTCCATTGTGAACAGGCTCTTACACAACTCTGACACAGAGCACATCTATGCCTGGTGGAAGCAGAAGACCTTATTTTTATGATGCAGTTCAATAACAGTCTCTGACTAGACAGTGAAATAAAAAGAAGTAGCAGACTGATGAGCTCATCCCTTTACTGTGTTCTCCTCCTATCAGAATGCTCCATTTCACAGAGCAAGTAAGTATAACATGTTTGTTATGTTTAACAAAAGAAACAAAACTTTATTATCACTTTCAGTTTGTTAGTGTACGAGTATTTAAATCTGCTAGACTGACAATGCTGCTGCCAAAGGTGCCCCCTGTACCGCTTCATCCAGAGTGGGGGTACTCTAATACAGTGGCAGCTGGTGAAATTTTAGGATGGGGGGGTGCCAGACCCCACCCTTCCTTTTGACCCATCCCACTTCCCATAAGCCCCACCCCTTATAGATTCCACCCCTTGTGTCAGGAGTATACAGTCCAGCATCACCAGAGAGGGTATACAGCATCACCAGATAGTGGTATACAGCATCACCAGTTAGGAGTATACAGAGTCACCAGACAGCAGTATACACTTACAGAACACCAGATAGCAGTATACAGAGCCCCAGATAGCAGTATACAGAGCCCCAGATAGCAGTATACAGAGTCACCATATAGCAGTATACAGAGTCACAATATAGCAGTATAGATAGCACCAGATAAGGGTATACAGAATCAGCATATACCAATATACAGAGCCCCGGATAACCATATACAGAGCCCCAGATGGCAGTATACAGAGTCCCAGATAGGGTACACAGGGTTCCAGATAGGTTATAAAGTCACCAGATAGGGTATACAGGGTTGCAGATAGGGCATACAGGGTCCCAGATAGGGTATACAGAGCACCAGGTAGGGTATACAGAGCCCCAGATAAGGTATACAGAGTCCCAGATAGGGTATGCAGTCACCAGATAGGGTATACAGGGTTCCAGATAGGGTATACAGAGCCCCAGATAGGCTATACAGAGCCCCAGATAGGGTATAAAGGGTCCCAGATAGTGTATACAGACACCAGAGAGGGGTATACAGGGTCCCAGAGAGTGTATACAGTAACCAGATAGGGGTATACAAGGTCCCAGATAGTGTATATAGTCACCAGATAAGGGTATAAAGGGTCCCAGATAGGGTATACAGGGTCCCAGATAGTGTATACAGTCTCCAGATAGGGGTATACAGGGTCTCAGACAGTGTATACAGTCACCAGATAGGGGCGTATACGGTCCCAGATAGTGAATACAGTCACCAGGTAGGGGCATATACGGTCCCAGATAGTGTATACAGTCACCAGATAGGGGTTCACGGCGGTTCATGCTCCATGCAGAGTATTGCACATAGTACATGTGATAGGAAGCTCCATGCAGAATATTGCACATAGTACATATCATAGAAAGCTCCATGCAGAATATTGCACATAGTACATGTCATAGGAAGCTCCATGCAGAATATTGCACATAGTAAATCCCATTGGAAGCTCCATGCAGAATATTGCAAATAGCACATGTCTTAGGAAGCTCCATGCAGAATATTGCACATAGTACATATCATAGGAAGCTCCATGCAGAGTATTGCACATAGGACATGTCTTAGGAAGCTCCATGCAGAATATTGCACATAGTAAATGCCATAGGAAGCTCCATGCAGAATATTGCACATAGTACATGTCATAGGAAGCTCCATGCAGAGTATTGCACATAGGACATGTCTTAGGAAGCTCCATGCAGAATATTGCAAATAGCATATGTCTTAGGAAGCTCCATGCAGAATATTGCACATAGTAAATGTCACAGGCAGCTCCAGGCAGAATATTGCACATAGTACATATCATAGAAATCTCCATGCAGAATATTGCACATAGTATATGTAGAGTTGAGGGAACCCGGACTGTAAAGTTCGGGTCCGTACCGGACTTTAGGGTGTCCGTGCTCCGAACCCGATCCCGGACATTTCAAAAAAAGTCCGGGATCGGGTTCGGTATTCGGGTGTTTTTTGGCGCCTGTTGAATAGCTGCAGGGCAGCCAATCAACAAGCATTTCACTCGTTTGCCCTTAGAAGCCATAACAGCCATGCCTACTAATGGCATGGCTGTGATTGGCCAGTGCATCATGTGACCCAGACTATTTTTGGTGCCTGTTGAATAGCTGCAGGGCAGCCAATCAACAAGCGTTTCACTCGTTTGCCTTTAGAAGCCATCACAGCCATGAGTACTAATGGCATGGCTGTGATTGGCCAATGCATCATATGACCCAGCCTCTATATGAGCTGGAGTCACGTAGTGCCGCGTGTCACATCGTCTCGTACTGGAGTAGGGAGAGGTTCATGGCACTGCTGTGAGGGAGAGATTAGCTTTCTAATATCATCTCATACTGGAGTAGGGACAGGTTCCTGGTGATGTGAGGGAAAGATAGGCATTCTAATATCATCTCATACTGCATTAGGTACAGCTTCCTGGTGCTGTGAGGGAAAGATTAGCATTCTAATATCACCTCATACTGTATTAGGTACAGGTTCCTGGTGCTGTGAGGGAAAGATTAGCGTTCTAATATCATCTCATACTGTATTAGGTACAGGTTCCTGGTGCTGTGAGGGAAAGATTAGCGTTCTAATATCATCTCATACTGCATTAGGGAAAGGTTCCTGGTGCTGTGAGGGAAAGATTAGCGTTCTAATATCATCTCATACTGCATTAGGGACAGGTTCTTGGTGCTCTGAGGGAAAGATTACCGTTCTAATATCATCTCATACTGCATGAGGGACTGGTTCCTGGTGGTGCTGTGAGGGACAGATTATCATTATATAATCATCTCATACTGCAGTAGGGTCAGGTTCATGTCGGTGCTGTGAGGGACAGATTATCTTTCTAAAATCATCTCATACTGGAGTAGGGACAGGTTCCTGGTGGTGCTGTGAGGGACAGATTATTGTTCTAAAATCATCTCATACTGGTGTAGGGAGAGGTTCCTGTCGGTGCTGTTAAGGAGAGATTATCGTTCTAAAATCATCTCATACTGCCATAGGGACAGGTTCCTGGCGGTGCCCCACCCCTTATAGATTCCACCCCTTGTGTCAGGAGTATACAGTCCAGCATCACCAGAGAGGGTATACTGCATCACCAGATAGTGGTATACAGCCTCACCAGTTAGGAGTATACAGAGTCACCAGACAGCAGTATACACTTACAGAACACCAGATAGCAGTATACAGAGCCCCAGATAGCAATATACAGAGCCCCAGATAGCAGTATACAGAGTCACCATATAGCAGTATACAGAGTCACAATATAGCAGTATAGATAGCACCAGATAGGGGTATACAGAATCAGCATATACCAGTATACAGAGCCCCGGATAACAGTATACAGAGCCCCAGATGGCAGTATACAGAGTCCCAGATAGGGTACACAGGGTTCCAGATAGGTTATAAAGTCACCAGATAGGGTATACAGGGTTGCAGATAGGGCATACAGGGTCCTAGATAGGGTATACAGAGCACCAGGTAGGGTATACAGAGCCCCAGATAGGGTATACAGAGTCCCAGATAGGGTATGCAGTCACCAGATAGGGTATACAGGGTCCCAGATAGGGTATACAGAGCCCCAGATAGGGTATAAAGGGTCCCAGATAGTGTATACAGTCACCATATAAGGGTATACAGGGTCACATTAGGTACAGGTTCCTGGCGCTGTGAGGGAAAGATTAGCTTTCTAATATCATCTCATACTGCATTAGGGAAAGGTTCCTGGTGCTGTGAGGGAAAGATTAGCGTTCTAATATCATCTCATACTGCATTAGAGACAGGTTCCTGCTGCTCTGAGGGAAAGATTACCGTTCTAATATCATCTCATACTGCATGAGGGACTGGTTCCTGGTGGTGCTGTGAGGGTCAGATTATCATTATAAAATCATCTCATACTGCAGTAGGGACAGGTTCCTGTCGGTGCTGTGAGGGACAGATTATCTTTCTAAAATCATCTCATACTGGAGTAGGGACAGGTTCCTGGTGGTGCTGTGAGGGACAGATTATTGTTCTAAAATCATCTCATACTGGTGTAGGGAGAGGTTCCTGTCGGTGCTGTTAAGGAGAGATTATCGTTCTAAAATCATCTCATACCTTGGAGAGGGATGTGGTCATAC
>BLSH010142107.1:733465-752858 GCA_018402905.1 Glandirana rugosa | reverse complement strand
AAATCTTGCTATTAGACAGGGACTGTCGTGGCTGTCGTTGGATAGTGATGACGTCATACACTACTAAAATCTTACTATTAGACAGGGAGTGTCGTGGTAGTCCTTGGACATGGATGAGATCATACTCTACTAAAATCTTGCTATTAGACAGGTAGTGTCGTGGCGGTCCTTGGACAGGGATGAGCTCATACTTTACTAAAATCTTGCTATTAGACAGGTAGTTTCGTGGCGGTCTTTGGACAGGGATGACGTCATACTCTACTAAAATCTTGCTATTAGACAGATCTCATACTGCAGTAGGGACAGGTACTTGTCGGTGCTGTGAGGGGCAGATTAGCATTCTAATATCAACTCATACTGGTGTAGGGAGAGGTTCATGTCGGTGCTGTGAGGGACAGATTATCGTTCTAAAATCATCTCATACTGGAGTAGGGTGAGGTTCCTGTCTGTACTGTGCGAGACAGATTATCGTTCTAAAATCATCTCATACTGCAGTAGGGACAGGTTTCTGGCGGTGCTTTGATGGACAGATTATCGTTCTAAAATCATTTCATACTCGAGTAGGGACAGGTTCCTGGCGGTGCTGTGATGGACAGATTATCGTTCTAAAATCATCTCATACTAGAGTAGGTACAGGTTCCTGATGGTGCTGTGAGGGACAGATTATCATTCTAAAATCATCACATACTGCAGTAGTGATAGGTTGCTGTCGGTGCTGTCAGGGACAGATTATCGTTCTAAAATCATCTCATATTGCAGTAGGCACAGGTTCCTGTGGGTGCTGTGAGAGACAGATTATCGTTCTAAAATCATCTCATACTGCAGTAGGGAGAGGTTCCCGTCGGTGCTGTGAGGGACAGATTATTGTTCGAAAATCATCTCATGCTTGAGTAGTAACAGGTTCCTGGTGGTGCTGTGCTGGACAGATTATTGTTCTAAAATCATCTCATACAGCAGTAGGGACAGGTTCCTTTGGGTGCTGTGAGGGACAGATTGTCGTTCTAAAATCATCTCCTACTGGAGTAGGGAGAGGTACCTGTCAGTGCTATGAGGGACAGATTATTGTTCTAAGATCATCTCATACTGCAGTAGGGACAAGTTCCTGTTGGTGCTTTGAGGGAAAGATTATCGTTCTAAAATCATTTCATACTGGAGTAAGGAGAGGTTCCTGTCCGTGCTGTGAGGGACCGATTATCGTTCTAAAATAATCTCATACTGGAGTAGGGACAGGTTACTGGCGGTACTGTGAGGGACAGATTATCGTTCTAAAAATATCTCATACTGAGTAGGGACAGGTTTCTGTTGGTGCTGTGAGGGACAGATTATCGTTCTAAAATCATCTCATACTGAAGTAGGTACAGGTTCCTGGTGGTGCTGTGAGGGACAGATTATCGTTCTAAAATTATCACATATTGCAGTAGTGACAAGTTCCTGTTGGTGCAGTGAGTGACAGATTATCATTCTAAAATCATCTCACACTGCAGTAGGGACAGGTTCCTGTCGGTGCTGTGAGGGACAGATTATTTTTCTAAAATCATCTCATACTTGAGTAGGAACAGGTTCCTGGTGGTGCTGTGAGGGACAGATTATCGTTCTAAAATCATATCATACTGCAGAAGGGACAGGTTCCTTTTTGGGTGCTGTGAGAGACAGATTATCATTCTAAAATCATCTCATACTGGAGCAGGGAAAGGTTCCTGTCAGTGCAATGAGTGCAGATTATCATTCTAAGATCATCTCATACTGCAAAAGGGACAGGTTCCTGTCGGTGCTGTGAGGGATAGATTGTTGTTCAAAAATTATTTCATACTGGAGTAAGGAGAGGTTCCTGTCGGTGCTGTGAGGGAAAGATTATCATTCTAAAATCATCTCATACTGCAGTAGGGACAGGTTCCTATCGGTGCTGTGAGAAACAGATTATCGTTCTAAAATCATCTGATACTGCAGAAGGGACAGATTCTTGTCGGTGCTGTGAAGGACAGATTATCTTTCTAAAATAATCTAATACTACAGTAGGGACAGGTTTCTGTTGGTGCTGTGAGGGACATATTATCGTTCTAAAATCATCTCATACTGCAGGAGGGACAGGCTCCTGTCAGTGCTGTGAGGGACACATTATCTTTCTAAAATCATCTCATACTGGAGTAGGGACAGGTTCCCGTTGGTGCTGTGAGGGACAAATTATCGTTCTAAAATCATTTCATACTGCAGTAGGGACAGGTTGCTGTCGATGCTGTGAGGGACAGATTATTGTTCTAAAATGATCTCATACTGGTGTAGGGAGAGGTTCCTGTCGTTGCTGTGAGGGACAGCTTATCTTTCTAAAATCACCTCATACTGGAGTAGGGACAGGTTCCTGGCGGAGCTGTGAGGGACAGATTATCATTCTAAAAACATCACATACTTATTAGGGACATGTTTCTGTCGGTGCTGTGAGGGACAGATTATCGTTCTAAAATCATCTCATACTGGAGTAGGTACAGGTACCTGGTGGTGCTGTGAGGGACAGATTATCATTCTAAAAACATCTCATACTGAGTAGGGACAGGTTTCTGTCGGTGATGTGAAGGACAGACTATCGTTCTAATATCATCTCATACTGGAGTAGGTACAGGTTCCTGGTGGTGTTAAGAGGGACAGATTATCGTTCTAAAATCATCACATACTGCAGTAGTGACAGGTTCCTGTTGGTGCAGTGAGTGACAGATTATCGTTCTAAAATCATCTCATACTGCAGTAGGGACAGGTTCCTTTGGGTGCTGTGAGGGACAGATTATCGTTCTAAAATCATCTCATACTGGAGTAGGGAGAGGTACCTGTCAGTGCTATGAGGGACAGATTATCGTTCTAAGATCATCTCATACTGCAGTAGGGACAGGTTCCTGTCGGTGCTTTGAGGGAAAGATTATCGTTCTAAAATCATTTCATACAGGAGTAAGAAGAGGTTCCTGTCGGTGCTGTGAGGGACCGATTATCGTTCTAAAATAATCTCATACTGGAGTAGGGACAGGTTCCTGGCGGTACTGTGAGGGACAGATTATTGTTCTAAAAATATCTCATACTGAGTAGGGACAGGTTTCTGTTGGTGCTGTGAGGGACAGATTATCGTTCTAAAATCATCTCATCCTGGAGTAGGTACAGGTTCCTGGTGGTGCTGTGAGGGACAGATTATCGTTCTAAAATGATCACATATTGCAGTAGTGACAGGTTCCTGTTGGTGCAGTGAGTGACAGATTATCATTCTAAAATCATCTCATACTGCAGTAGGGACAGGTTCCTGTCGGTGCTGTGAGGAACAGATTATCGTTCTAAAATCATCTCATACTGCAGAAGGGACAGGTTCTTGTCGGTGCTGTGAAGGACAGATTATCTTTCTAAAATAATCTAATACTACAGTAGGGACAGGTTTTTGTTGGTGTTGTGAGGGACACATTATCGTTCTAAAATCATCTCATACTGGAGTAGGGACAGGTTCCCGTTGGTGCTGTGAGGGACAAATTATCGTTCTAAAATCATTTCATACTGCAGTAGGGACAGGTTGCTGTCGGTGCTGTGAGGGACAGATTATTGTTCTAAAATCATCTCATACTGGTGTAGGGAGAGGTTCCTGTCGGTGCTGTGAGGGACAGCGTATCTTTCTAAAATCATCTCATACTGGAGTAGGGATGGGTTCCTGGCGGAGCTGTGAGGGACAGATTATCATTCTAAAAACATCTCATACTGGAGTAGGTACAGGTTCCTGGTGGTGCTGTGAGGGACAGATTATCGTTCTAAAATCATCACATACTGCAGTAGTGACAGGTTCCTGTTGGTGCAGTGAGTGACGGATTATCGTTCTAAAATCATCTCATACTGCAGTAGGGAAAGGTTCCTGTCGGTGCTGTGAGGGACAGATTATCGTTCTAAAATAATCTCATACTACAGTAGAGACAGTTTTCTGTTTTGCTGTGAGGGACAGATTATCATTCAAAAATCATCTCATACAGCAATAGGGACAGGTTCCTTTGGGTGCTGTGAGGGACAGATTATTGTTCTAAAACCATCTCATACTGGAGTAGGGAGAAGTTCCTGTCAGTGCTATGAGGGACAGATTATCATTCTAAGATCATCTCATACTGCAGTAGGGACAGGTTCCTGTCAGTGCTGTGAGGGACAGATTATCGTTCTAAAATCATCTCATACTGCTGAAGGGAACGGTTCCTAACGGTGCTGTGAAGGACAGATTATCGTTCTAAAATAATCTCATACTTCAGTAGGGACATGTTTCTGTTGGTGCTGTGAGGGACAGATTATCGTTCTAAAATCATCTCATATTGCAGTAGGGACAGGCTTCTGTCACTGCTGTGAGGGGCACATTATCGTTCTAAATTCATCTCACACTGCAATAGGAACAGGTTGCTGTCGGTGCTGTGAGGGACAGATTATTGTTCTAAAATCATCTCATACTGGTGTAGGGAGAGGTTCCTGTCGGTGCTCTGAGGGACAGCTTATCTTTCTATAATCATCTCATACTGCTGAAGGGACCGGTTCCTGTCGGTGCTGTGAAGGACAGGTTATCGTTCTAAAATAATCTCATACTACAGTAGGGACAGGTTTCTGTTGGTGCTGTGAGGGATATATTATCGTACTTAAATCATCTCATACTGAAATAGTAACAGGCTTCTGTCAGTGCTGTGAGGGGCACATTATCGTTCTAAATTCATCTCACACTGCAACAGGGACAGGTTGCTGTCGGTGCCGTGAGGGACAGATTATTGTTCTAAAATCATCTCATACTGGTGTAGGGAGAGGCTCCTGTCGGTGCTGTGAGGGACAGCTTATCTTTCTATAATCATCTCATACTGGAGTAGGGACAGGTTTCTGTCGGTGCTGTGAGGGACAGATTATAGTTCTAAAATAACCTCATACTGCAGTAGGGAAAGGTTTCTGTTGGTGCTGTGAGGGACAGATTATCGTTCTAAAATCATCTCATACTGCAGTAGGGACAAGTTCCTGTTGGTGCTGTGAGGGACAGATTATCGTTGTAAAATCATCTCATACTGCAGTAGGGAAAGGTTCTTGTGGTTGCTGTGAGGGACAGATTAGCGTTCTAAGATAAACTCATACTGATGTAGGGAGAGGTTCATGTCGGTGCTGTGAGGGACAGATTAGCGTTCTAAGATCAACTCATACTGGAGTAGGGAGATGTTCCTGTCTGTACTGTGTGGGACAGATTATCTTTCTAAAATCATCTCATACTGCAGTAGGGACAGGTTCCTGTCTGTGCTGTGATGGACAGATTATTGTTCTAAAATCATCTAATACTGGAGTAGGGACAGGTTCCTGTCGGTGCTGTGAGGGACAGATTATCGTTCTAAAATCATCTAATACTTCAGTAGGGACAGGTTCCTGTCGCTGCTGTGAGGGACAGGTAATTGTTCTAAAATCATCTCATACTGCAGTAGGGACAGGTTCTTGTCTGTGCTGTGAGGGACAAATTATCATTTTAAAATCATCTCATACTGGAGTAGGGGAAGTTCCTGTCGGTGCTGTTAGGGGCAGATTATAGTTCTAAAATCATCTCATAACTGAGTAGTAACAGGTTCATGTCGGTGCTGTGAGGGACAGATTATTGTTCTAAAATCAGCTCATACTGCAGTAGGGACAAAATCATCTCATGCTGCGATAGGTACAGGTTCCTGTTGGTGCTGTGAGGGGCAGATTATCGTTCTAAAATCATCTCATACTGCAGTAGGGACAGGTTCCTGGCGGTGCTGTGAGGGACAGATTATTGCTCTAAAATCATCACATACTGCAGTAGTGACAGGTTCCTGTCGGTGCTGTGAGTGACAGATTATCGTTCTAAAATCATCTCGCACTGCAGTAGGGACAGGTTCCTGTTGGTGCTGTGAGGAACAGCTTATCATTCTAAAATCATCTCATACTGCAGTAGGGACAGGTTCCTGTCAGTGCTGTGAGGGACAGATTATAGTTCTAAAATCATCTCATACTGCAGAAGGGACAGGTTCCTGTCGGTGCTGTGAAGGACAGATTATCGTTCTAAAATCATCTCATACTGGAGTAAGGAGAGGTTCCTGTCGGTGTTGTTAGGGACAGATTACTGTTCTAAAATCATCTCATACTTGAGCAGTAACAGATTCCTGGCGGTGCTGTGAGGGACAGATTATTGTTCTAAAATCATCTCATACTGCAGTTGGGGCAGTTTCCTTTGGGTGCTGTGAGGGACAGATTATCATTCTAAAATCATCTCATACTGCAGTAGTGACAGGTTCCTGTAGGTGCTGTGAGGGACAGATTATTGTTCTAAAATCATGTCATACTGCAGTAGGGACAGGTTTCTGTCTGTGCTGTGAGAGACAGATTATCGTTCTAAAATCATCTCATACTGGAGTAGGTACAGGTTCCTGATTTTGCTGTGAGGGACAGATTATCGTTCTAAAATAATCACATACTGCAGTAGTGACAGGTTCCTGTCGGTGCTGTCAGGGACAGATTATCGTTCTAAAATCATCTCATACTACAGTAGGCACAGGTTCCTGTGGGTGTTGTGAGAGACAGATTATCGTTCTAAAATCATCTCATACTGGAGTAGGGAGAGGTTCCTTTCGGTGCTGTTAGGGACAGATTATTGTTCTAAAATCATCTCATGCTTGAGTAGTAACA
The DNA here is from genome assembly GCA_018402905.1 of Glandirana rugosa. Taxonomy (NCBI): domain Eukaryota; kingdom Metazoa; phylum Chordata; class Amphibia; order Anura; family Ranidae; genus Glandirana; species Glandirana rugosa. The sequence goes on along the minus strand of BLSH010142107.1, from coordinate 746,195 downwards.
GGTGCTGTGCTGGACAGATTATTGTTCTAAAATTATATCATACTTCAGTAGGGACAGTTCCTGTCGGTGCTTTGAGGGACAAATTATCATTCAAAATCATTTCATACTGGAGTAAGAAGAGGTTCTTGTCAGTGCTGTGAGGGACCGATTATTGTTCTAAAATAATCTCATACTGGAGTAGGGAAAGTTTCCTGTCGGTGCTGTGAGGGACAAATTATCGTTCTAAAATCATCTCATACTGCAATAGGGACAGGTTCCTGTTGGTGCTGTGAGGGACAGATTATCGTTCTAAAATCATCTCATACTGCAGTAGGGACAGGTTCCTGTCGGTGCTGTGAGGTACAGATTATCGTTCTAAAATCATCTCATACTGCAGTATGGACAGGTGTCTGTGGGTGCTGTGAGGGACAGATTATCATTCTAAAATAATTTCATACTGGAGTAGGGAGAAGTTCCTGTCGGTGCTGTGAGGGACTGATTATCGTTCTTAAATCATCTCATACTGGAGTAGGGACAGGTTCCTGGCGGTACTGTGAAGGACAGATTAGCGTTCTAAAATCATCTCATACTGGTGTAGGGAGAGGTACCTGCTGCTGCTGTGAGCCGTGCATTTTTTAAAAAAAAATATTAATTAATACTGCTACATAGTAGATAATAGAATGGTAGCTGGACCTTGGCGCTGCTTACTAAAAAGAGTGGTAATTACTTGTGCATGAAGTCAAATAAAATGGTCAGAATATTGAAGAAGTGGTATTAGTAAAGTATGAGTGATCCAGAACAAATGTTCAGATTGCAATACTGGGGTATAATGTAATAGAGTGATAGTGTAAAAATTAACATAAACTGAAATGTGGCATTTTACCGGTAGGGCCAATTGGCAGTGTCCCTCCAAATGATGTGCAAGTATGCAATTAATAAACCGTGTTAAGTAGTGTTGACCAAATGGTATATATATATATATATATATATATATATATATATATATAAATATATAAAAATAAATAAAATAAAAATTAAAAGACCGTTCCCAGTGCCTGCCGTTTTAGTGACTCCAAATCTACTGCTTTCATTGTTTTTAACCACGGTTTTATAAACATTAATTTGCGCTTTGAAAATTAAATTATATGGTATCTAAAAGGATTACGCTATGGAGTCTTTTCTTCCTCTTCCCTCTCGCATATAACAACAACCACTGAGGAGATTGAAAACTTCATTATCAGGAGGACAAGAAATCCCAACCACCACCTGACAAGCGTTTATGCGCTTTACCCCTGTAGGGGTGGCGCTGTCTGGTAAGTGGGGTGGCCCTGGGGGAGCACGCGTGATCTGCACCTATAGCATCGGAAGACTCCTATATACTTAACAACATTAATCGATTTTTTGTTTCTAACAAGACTGTTTAGCATTAAGCCGCTGCACTGTGCACTTTTGGGGGAACAAACTGTTATGTGAACTTTCAGTCTGAAATGTCTGCTTATCTTGCGCTATGCACTTTATAAGAGGATTTTTACTGATGAATTACTGGATGAACTTTATATGTTGATTAATTATCAATGTCCTAGGAAAGATTATACATCATATACTAGGATATTTACTGCATATGTGGACTATTACTATTTGTCGCATTTTTTCACTGCACTTGCACTTTATGGGATAGAAACTGATTTTTTGAACTAATACTTTTTATACTGCAAATAATTTGTTGTCTCCTTTATATTTTATTTATATATATATATATATATATATATATATATATATATATATACTGTATATACCATTTGGTCAACACTACTTACCACGGTTTATTTATTGCATACTTGCACATCATTTGGAGGGACACTGCCAATCGGCCCCTACCGGTAAAATGCCACATTTCAGTTTATGTTAATTTGTACACTATCACTCTATCACATTATACCCCATTATTGCAACTTGCACATTTGTTCTGGATCACTCATACTTTACTAATACCTCTTCTTCACTATTCTGACCAGATTTTATTTGACTTCATGCACAAGTAATTATCACTCTTTTTAGTAAGCAGCGCCAAGTTCCAGCTACCATTCTATTATCTCATTCATTCCCCCCAACCATGAGGAATCTTACTGGAGGGCAGCAGCTTACATATAGGGATTTCAGTCTACCGCAGATAGTCCTAAGCGCAGTACCCACTTCTCTCAATATGGCTACATAGTACATTTGCACCTTGCTGTGCATTTCTTGCACAAGAATAAAAAGTACATCTACATTGTTGGTTTAAAAAAAAAAGAATAATAGTTTATTCTTCTTTTTTTTATTATTAATAAATAGTGCTACATAGTACATATGCGTCCAGAATGAGGAGAGTGTCAAATAAGGTACGTGGTCTTGGTCGTGGTGCTGCTGGTGTTGGTGGTGTTGGTGAAGTTCCTATTACTAGGAGAGGACGTGGTCGATTTGTGCCAGCTACACGCACAAGTGAAACACCTTCCTCAGGTGCGAGTAGCCGACAGAACCTACAACGTTATATGGTAGGCCCGAATGCCGCTCCACGAATGGTGAGGCAAGAACAAGCACAGGGGATAGTAGATTGGGTGGCTGACAATGCCTCCAGTTCCTTCACATTGTCTCCCACTCGGTCCCTTGATGAAAGCTCAGAGTTGGCACCTGAACCCCATGGCCATCTGTCTTTCACCTCAGCCCCTTGTAAATCAGCCAAGTAGTCTGAGCCCCACGTCATGCAGCAGTCTCTTCTGCTTTTTGATGACTCTGCTGGTGTGATTTCCATGGGCCATCCACATAGCCCTGCCCCACAAGTGGAAGACATTGAGTGCACCGATGCCCAACCACTTCTGTTTCAGGATGAGGACATGGAAATACAACCGCAGCACGTCTCTGATGATGACGAAACACAGGTGCCAACTGCTGCAGCTTTCTACAGTGTGCAGACTGACAAGGAGGGCAGTGGTGAAGTGTGGGTGGAAGATGATGTGGAGGATGATGAGATCCTAGACCCCACATGGAATGAAGGGCATGCGAGTGACGTGTGCAGTTTGGAGGAAGAGGTGGTGGTCGCACAGAGGCACCAGCACAGCAAAAGAGGAAGCATTTTGCAAAAGCGGAGCTACCGTCCCCTAGACAGTACACCTGCTACTATCCACCGCACCCAGGGACCTAGCACACCTAAGGCAGCTCAAAGGAGTTCCCTGGCGTGGCAGTTCTTGAGACAACGTGCTGACGACAAGACATGAGTGGTTTGCACCCTGTGCAATGAGAGCCTGAAGCGAGGCATAAATGTTCTAAACCTGAGCACAACCTGCATGACCAGGCATCTACATGCAAAGCATGAGCTGCAGTGGAATAAGCACCTCAAAATCCAAGAAAGGTCTCTGCCTCCTCCTGCTTCTTCTTATGCTGCTGCCTGTGCCTCTTCCTCCACCTCTACAGTGCCAGTGTCACCTGCCACCCAGCAAACAGACGATGTGACAGCAACGCCACCATGTCCGCCACCATCCCAAAGCACTTCCGCACAGTCCCATGGAAGCTTACAGCTCTCCATCTCCCAAACACTGGAGAGAAAGAGGAAGTACCCCCCTACCCACCCGCGATCCCTGGCCCTGAATGCCAGCATTTCAAAATTCCTGGCCTTTGAAATGCTGTCATTCCGTCTGGTGGACACGGACAGTTTTAAAAACCTGATGGCGGTGGCTGTCCCACAGTACGTGGTTTCCAGCCTCCACTACTTTTCCAGGCGAGCCATCCCTTCCCTGCACAAACAAGTCGGGGACAAGATCAAGTGTGCACTGTGCAACGCCATCTGTGGCAAGGTCCACATAACCACTGATACGTGGACCAGTAAGCATGGGCAGGGACGCTATATCTCGCTAACTGCACACTGGGCAAATGTAGTGGCGGGTGGGCCTGAGGTGGCTAGCCGTTTGGCGCATGTCTTTCCGCCACCGAGGATTGCAGGGCATTTCTGTTTGCCTCCTGTTGCCTCCACCTCCTACTCCACTTCCTCCTCCTCTACCACCTCCTCATCCGGTCAGCGTAACACCTTCACCACCAACTTCAGCACATCCAGGGGGAAACGACAGCAGGCTGTTTTAAAACTGATATATTTGGGGGATAAACCCCACACTGCGCAGCAGCTGTGGACGGGCATTGAACAATAGACCGATGAGTGGTTGTTTTGCTACTGAGCCTCAAGCCAGGCCTGGTGGGGTGCGATAATGGACAAAATCTCGTAGCAGCACTGGGCCTTGCCGGTTTGACGCACATCCCTTGCCTGGCACATGTGCTGATTTTGGTGGTGCAGAAATTTCTAAAAAACTACCCAGATATGTCAGAGCTGCTGCAAAAAGTGCGGGCCATCTGTGCACGCTTTTGGCATTCCCACCATGCTGCTGCTCGCCTGTCTGCGCTGCAGCGAAACTTTGGCCTTCCCACTCACTGCCTCCTATGCGACGTACCCACAAGGTGGACCGCCCCCTTGCACATGCTGGGGCGACTGTGCGAGCAGCAGCAGGCAATAGTGGAGTTTCAGCTTCAGCACGCACGGGTCAGTCGCTCTGAGGAACAGCATCACTTCACCACCAACAAGTGGGCCTCCATGCAAGACCTGTGTACCATATTGCGGTGTTTCGAGTACTCCACCAACCTGGCCAGTGCCGATGACGCTGTTCTCAGCGTTACTATCCCACTTCTATGTTTTTTTGAAAAAACACTTCGGGTGATGATGGAAGAGGATGTGGCACAGGATGAGGACCATTTACATGGTTATCAGGCCAGTCATTCACAAGTGGCTCGGAGGGTGGGTTCCTGCACCAGCATAGGCCAGGTAAAGAATTTTCAAGCCAGGGCACAGTTCTGGAGGATGAGGAGGAAGAGGAAGATGATGAGGAGGAGGAACCGTGTTCACAGCAGGGTGGCACCCAACGCAGCTCATGGGCATCACTGGAGCGTAGCTGGGGGGATACGGAGGACACAGATGATACACCTCCCACAGAGGACAGCTTGTCTTTGCCTTTGGCACCCTGGCACACATGAGCGACTACATGCTGCAGTGCCTGCTCAACGACAGCCGAGTTGCCCACTTTTTAACTTGTGCTGATTACTGGGTGGCCACCCTGCTTGATCCAGGTTACAAGGACAATGTGCCGTAATTAATTCCCTCACTGGAGCGTGATCGGAAGATCTGGGACTACAAGCGCACGCTGGTAGACGCGCTGCTGAGGGCATTCCCAAAATACACCGGGGGCTCAGTGGAAGCACAAGGCGAAGGCAGAGGGGGAGGAAGAGGTCGACAATGCAGCTGTGACACTGCCAACACCTCAGAAGGCAGGGTTAGCATGGCCGAAATGTGGAAAAGCTTTGTCAGCAGCCCGCCACCACAAACAGCACCACCAGCTGATAGGCAACGTCTTAGCAGGAGGCAGCATTTCAGCAACATGGTGGAACAGTATGTGTGCACACGCCAACACGTACTGACTGACGGATCTGCCCCATTCAACTTCTGGATCTCCAAATTGGCCACATGGCCTGAGCTTGCCCTTTATGCCTTGGAGGTGCTGGCCTGCCCTGCAGCCAGTGTATTGTCTGAACATGTGTTTAGCACAGGGGGCGTTATCACAGACAAGTGCAGCCGCCTGTCCACAGCCAACGTGGACAAGCTAACCTTTATTAAAATGAACTTGGCATGGATCCCACAAGACTTGTCTGTACCTTGTGCAGAATAGACATTTAGACCAGCCTCACACAGCCATTGGTATACTTTTTTTTTTGAATATGTCTCAATATTTTGGGGGCTACCCCAATTAGAAAAAAAAAACAAACAAACAAAAAACAGTGTTGGCTACCTCCTCCTCCTCCTCCACTGCGACTTCCACCTACACCACTACGGTCACCACCTCCTCAACCTCTAGGCTCCTACTCCACATCCACCTCCTCCTCCCATTTTAATTTTTTTTATGTGATTTTAAGTTATTTCCCTATCCACATTTGTTTGCAGGGCACTTGTCCTACTCTTACCCCAATTTTGCTTCCTTTTGCATCCCTCTAGCCCTTTCCAGGACTTTTTAGAGCTATTTTTGTGCCCAAAAATTCGGATCACCATTGACAACATTGGAGTTCGGGGTCCGGGGTCAAGTTCGGTGCCGAACTCAAACTTTTTCGCGAGGTTCGGCCGAACCTGACAAACCCGAACATCCAGGTGTCCGCTCAACTCTAAGTACATGTCATAGGAAGCTCCATGCAGAATATTGCACATAGTAAATGACATAGGAAGGTCCATGCAGAATATTGCACATATTACATGTTATAGGAAGCTCCATGCAGAATATTGCACATAGTACATGTCATAGGAAGCTCCATGCAGAATACTGCACATAGTACATGTCATAGGAAACTCCATGCAGAATATTGCACATAGTACGTGTCTTAGGAAGCTCCATGCAGAATATTGCACATAGTACATATCATAGAAAGAGCACATACAGAGTCCCAGATAGGGGTATACAGGGTCCCAGATAGTGTATACAGTCACCAGATAGGTGTTCACCGTGGTTCATGCTCCATGCAGAGTATTGCATATAGTACATGTCATAGGAAGCTCCATGCAGAATACTGCACATAGTACATGTCATAGGAAACTCCATGCAGAATATTGCACATAGTACGTGTCTTAGGAAGCTCCATGCAGAATATTGCACATAGTACATATCATAGAAAGTGCACATACAGAGTCCCAGATAGGGGTATACAGGGTCCCAGATAGTGTATACAGTCACCAGATAGGGGTATATAGGGTCCCAGATAGTTTATACAGTCACTAGATAGGGGTATATACAGTCCCAGATAGTGTGTACAGTCACCAGATAGGTGTTCACCGTGGTTCATGCTCCATGCAGAGTCTTGCATATAGTACATGTCATAGGAAGCTCCATGCAGAATATTGCACACAGTACATGTCTTAGGAAGCTCCATGCAGAATATTGCACATAGTACATATCATAGAAAGTGCCATGCAGAATATTGCACATAGTACATGTCATAGGAAACTCCATGCAGAATATTGCACATAGTACGTGTCTTAGGAAGCTCCATGCAGAATATTGCACATAGTACATATCATAGAAAGTGCATATACAGAGTCCCAGATAGGGGTATACAGGGTCCCAGATAGTGTATACAGTCACCAGATAGGGGTATATAGGGTCCCAGATAGTTTATACAGTCACTAGATAGGGGTATATACAGTCCCAGATAGTGTGTACAGTCACCAGATAGGTGTTCACCGTGGTTCATGCTCCATGCAGAGTCTTGCATATAGTACATGTCATAGGAAGCTCCATGCAGAATATTGCACACAGTACATGTCTTAGGAAGCTCCATGCAGAATATTGCACATAGTACATATCATAGAAAGTGCCATGCAGAATATTGCACATAGTACATGTCATAGGAAACTCCATGCAGAATATTGCACATAGTACGTGTCTTAGGAAGCTCCATGCAGAATATTGCACATAGTACATATCATAGAAAGTGCATATACAGAGTCCCAGATAGGGGTATACAGGGTCCCAGATAGTGTATACAGTCACCAGATAGGGGTATATAGGGTCCCAGATAGTTTATACAGTCACTAGATAGGGGTATATACAGTCCCAGATAGTGTGTACAGTCACCAGATAGGTGTTCACCGTGGTTCATGCTCCATGCAGAGTCTTGCATATAGTACATGTCATAGGAAGCTCCATGCAGAATATTGCACACAGTACATGTCTTAGGAAGCTCCATGCAGAATATTGCACATAGTACATATCATAGAAAGTGCCATGCAGAATATTGCACATAGTACATGTCATAGGAAGCTCCATGCAGAGTACTGCACATAGGACAGGTCATAGGAAGCTCCATGCAGAATATTACACATATTAAATGTCATAGGAAGCTCCATGCAGAGTATTGCACATAGTACATGTCATAGGAAGCTCCATGCAGAGTATTGCACATAGGACGTGTCACAGGAAGCTCCATGTAGAGTATTGCACATACAGAGTCCCAGATAGGGGTATACAGGGTCCCAGATAGTGTATACAGTCACCAGATAGGGGTATGTACGGTCCCAGTTAGTGTATACAGTCACCAGATAGGGGTATATATGGTCCCAGATAGTGTATACAGTCACCAGATAGGTGTTTGCATTGATTCATGCTCCATGCAGAATATTGCACATAGTACATGTCATAGGAAACTCCATGAAGAATATTGAACATAGTACATGTCATAGGAAGCTCCATGCAGAATATTGCACATAGTAAATGTCATAGGAAGTTCCATTCAGAATATTGCACATAGTAAATCCCATAGGAAGCTCCATGCAGAATATTGCACATAGCACATGTCTTAGGAAGCTCCATGCAGAATATTGCACATAGTACATATCATAGGAAGCTCTATGCAGAGTATTGCACATAGGACATGTCTTAGGAAGCTCCATGCAGTATATTGCACATGGTAGATGCCATAGGAAGCTCCATGCAGAATATTGCACATAACACATGTCTTAGGAAGCTCCATGCAGAATATTGCACATAGTACATACCATAGGAAGCTCTGTGCAGACTATTGCACATAGGACATGTCTTAGGAAGCTCCATGCAGTATATTGCACATAGTAGATGCCATAGGAAGCTCCATGCAGAATATTGCGCATAGTACATGTTATAGGAAGCTCCATGCAGAATATTACACATAGTACATATCATAGGAAGCTCCATGCAGAATATTGCACATATTACATGTCATAGGAAGCTCCATGCAGAATATTGCGCATAGGACATTTCATAGGAAGCTCCATGCAGAGTATTGCACATAGGACATGTCTCTGCTCTAATACAGGAGGTGTTACTGGCCAGATCACCAGGTGAAAACAGAGAAAAAAAAGCCCAAAAAAAAGAAAAATAACGCAAGGATGCTTAGAGTCAATAACCATATAGAGTGTGAGGTGGATATGTGTTACAAGGGTATCTGAATCAGGCATCCAAGTGAGGAATTAGAGATGGGATTAAGGGGTTGATTTACTAAAGCTGGAGAGTGCAAAAAACGGTGCAGCTGTGCATGCTAGAATCCAATCAGCTTCTAACCTCAGCTTGTTCAATCTAGCATTGACAATAAAACCTTGAAGCTGATTGGATTCTGTGTGGAGCTGCACCAAATTTTGCACTTTCAATTTTTAGTAAATCAACTCCTAAAAGTCAGTGATCAGAGACAGGTAGTGTCAAGTTTCAGACTCAGACGTCACAGAGAAGTGTCAAAGTTAGGAATCGGACTGACGTGTCAAAGTCAGGTATCAGAATCAAGTGTTAGAGTCAACTGTCAGAGTTTGATATCAGAGCCACATATTTTGTTTTATGTGTCCCTTTGTGCAAGTGACATATCCCCGACATCCAGTTCATATGGAGAAAAAAGTAGATTGAAAAAGTCCACAGATAGCTGAGTTCACAAAGAAGACAAGTTTTGAAACAATTATAGTTCAGTGGGGGAATTGAGCAGACAAATAATGATTTTCTGGAAACAATATAGTTGGTAATGGCAGGAAATATGATCAACCTATCATACAACAAAGGGTGGAACAGTTTCAGAGTTAATGCCCTAACTCTACTCTTACTCTGAAAAACACCCCCAACCTTTCCGAGGCTTCCTTCCCAACACTTTAAAAAAGTACATTATTCACAAAATCCAGCAGTCTTCTGGCTGATCTAATGCCATAATTGGTTTTCTTCTCATTTTCCATCAGGAGTGATTGGTGGTCCTTACTATTGCACTAAACAGTGCTCAAGAATTGGACTCATAAAAACTGAGTTGAATGACACTGACTGTCATTTAAGCCAAAAGATTGGCGATATCTAGCAATGAAAAGGAATGACTGATGGAGACAACCTCATATTGACAGTGAGTATTTGGCACCACCTGCTATTTGTTTAACTTTTGCTGGCCTAGTTGTTATTTTTAAACCTGGAGTTTTGCAGGTATTAGAGTCATAAGCCAGAGTCATGTATCAGAATTAGGTATCAGAGTCATGTGTCAAAATCAGGTATCAGATTTATGAGCCAGAGTCATGATGAGAACACATTGATGTTAGAGAGATAAACATGTCTATAGCATTTTTTTTATGTTCCATATTTCTTTATTAAAGTTTTGCAAGTGAAAACAATAATACTCAAATAAATGAATCACAAAGAGTCAGCCACATCAGAGAACTTGAACATAAGTGAACAATACAGTCCAGTTTGGGGCTGCTTCAAATAGGGGAGAAGCAGAAGTACGGGTAGTGAAAAGGAGGCTGGAGAGGAAGGAAAGTGGGGGGGTAAAGAAAGGGGACCAAGGTGGGGGGAAAGTGGGAGGGAATGGGGGGACATACAACAGATGGAACAATACCATTCACGATAAGGCAGCTGTATAGATTTAACCACTTTATCCCCAAAAGGAATAGGACCAGAGCACTTTTTGCGATTTGGCACTGCGTTGCTTTAACTGACAATTGCGAGGTTGTGCGATTTTGTGCCCAAACTGAATTTGCATTCTTTTTTTCCCACAAATAGAGCTTTCTTTTGGTGGTATTTGATCACCTCTGCATCACTTCTGATCATGCTATAAACAAAAAACAACAATTTGAAAAAAAAAACAATATTTTTTACTTTTTGCTATAATACATGTCCAAAAAAATATAAAAAAACAAATGTATTCATCAGTTTTGGCCAATATATATATTCTTCTACATATTTGTGGTAATAAAATCACAATCTGCGTTTATTGATTGGTTTGTGCAAAAGTTGCAGCATTTACAAACTATGAGAATTAATTTCTGGCATTTTTACAATTTTTTTTTTACTAGTAATGGCGGCAATCTGTGATTTTTATTGGGACTGCGACATTGCGGCAGACATGTCAGACATTTTTCTGGTTCAAATATTTTATTGAGGAAGCACAGGAAACAAAAGTATTACAGTGGTTGCTTCAAGGTACCAGGGATAACCAACATTCTACATATATTTCCAAGGCAGTCAAAAGGAAATTACAAGAAGGAAAATAAAAAAGGCATGGTAGGTCCTAGGAGTCACCGACCAAACTGGCAGTTGGAGAGGAAGACTGGGTCTGGTGAGAACCTGCCTAGGGATTAGCGGTTTCCTGGTGTATAGAGGTTAACATCGTTGTTTCCATAGGAAAGAAGGGGAGAAAGAGGGGGGAATAAGAGTCCAGCGAGGTGGGGGAAAGAAGGAATGGGGAGTAGACGGAAGAACAGATGGGAGGAAAAAGACACAGAGGGGGAGACGGGGTTGGGGAGGACCGGTCGCAAAGGGTCAAATGATCTACATATTGAACTGTAATGAGTGGGCAAGGTTGTAGGACTGAGGTTCAGGGCTGGAACCGTGAGATGTCAAAGCCTGAAGGGGCGAAATGAGTCAGCCAAGGTGCCCACATAGACATCAACACAATTTCTATCCGCTCCGCACGTGTTAACCTCGGCGACATGTCAATGGCTGTAAACAAAGAGAAACTTGTAAATAACTCATGAAAGAATAAAGTTATGTTAAAACCAAGCACACCATTGTTTTTCTTGTGAAATTCCCAATAAGTTTGATGTGTCACATGACCCTCTTCCTGTTGAAAAAACAAAAGTTGGATTCAAAATGGCCGACTTCAAAATGGCCACCATGATCACCACCCATCTTGGAAAGTTTCCCCCCTCACATATACTAATGTGCCACAAACAGGAAGTTAATATCACCAACCATTCCTATTTTATTAAGGTGTATCCATATAAATGGCCCACCCTGTATACTGTATTAAATGTGCACTAAGGCATTGCAATATACTGCAGTAAACATGCACCAATGTACTGAAATATATACTACATTAAACATGCACTAATGCACTGTTATATACTGAAGAAAACGTGCAATAACTCACTGAAATATACTGTGGTAAATGTGCACTAATAAACTGCAATATACTGCAGTAAATGTGCACCAACACACTGAAATATACTGCGTTAAACATGTACTGACACACTGCAATATACTGCGGTAAATGTGCAATAACGCATTGAAATATACTACATTAAACATGCACTAATGTACTGCAATATACTGCAGTAAATGTGCACCAACACACTGAAATATACTGCTTTAAACATGTACTGACACACTGCAATATACTGCGGTAAATGTGCAATAACGCATTGAAATATACTACATTAAACATGCACTAATGTACTGCAATATACTGCAGTAAACGTGCAATAATGCACTGAAATATACTGCATTCAAAGTGCACTAATGTACTGCAATATACTGCAGTAAATTTGCACCAATGCACTAAAATATATTTCGTTAAACGTGTACCAATACACCACAATAGTCGGCGGTAAACATGCACCATTGCACTGGAATATACTGCGGTAAACGTGAACCAACACACTGCAATATACTGCATTAAACATGCACTAGCGCACTGCAATATACTGAGGTAAATGTGCACCAATGCACTGCAATATACTGCAGAAAATGTGCAATAATGCACTGTTATATACTACAGTAAACATGCAATAACACACTGAAATATACCGTGGTAAATGTGCACTAATGCACTGCAATAAACTGCGGTAAATGTACACCAACGCACTGAAATATACTGTGTTAGACATACACTAACACACTACATTAATTGCTTTATATAAAATCAC
>BLSH010142107.1:707313-719120 GCA_018402905.1 Glandirana rugosa | reverse complement strand
GTCCACTCTTTAAAAACAAAACCTCGCCCGTCTAAATTGAAACGCACGTTCTTAAAAAGGTCGAGATAATCGACTACTTAATTTCCTGTCAAAATCTACAGATTCCACCGGGAGTATAACCACCTCCTCTTCTCAAGAGTTAAGAAGGGTTTCGAGAGATTACAAAAGTTAACAGAATCCCAATCGTACCTAAAACAATTAAACAAGATCCAATACTTACAGACGTCAATCGACAAACTCAGCTCTCAACACTGAAGAGAATTGATCACAACTCGCTTGGGCCTGACATTGCAAGCCCAGGCATGGCTTGAAAACCCACAGGCACCGTGCCTGGGCCTGGGCCTGAACCCGAACGATTTTTGAAATGTCCGGGTCCGGGTCCGTGCCACGGACACCCAAAAGTTCGGTACGGACCCGAACGTTACAGTCCGGGTTCGCTCAACACTAGTTAAGAGAAGTCACAACTCTCGACTCAAACAGCTAACTGCAGACATTCATAACCTAGAACAAATTAACAAAATCCATGCTAACCCTAAGACAATTGAAAACATTAGAGAGCTTTGGGAAGAATTGAGAACTCTTCTCCTCCACCAATATGAGGGCCACCTTAGACATCTAAAACTGTCCTTTAATTCATCAGCTAATAGAGCTGGAAAAATTCTTGCACGCAAAGTTAAATCTGCCCGCTCCAAAACAAAAATTTCTCACCTGATACACCCTACTTCAAAACAAAAAATGATAAACCCCCAAGAAATAGCAGACCAATTTGCTGATTTCTATAGTTCCCTATATAACCTCAAGCGTGACAAGGACACTCCGCAACCCACCGACTCAGTCATCCTCTCCTTCCTTGAAAATATTGATCTACCTACTCTCTCCCGACACCAATTAGAACTCTTGAATGCCCCCTATAGCATCCAAGAGCTAAATAGAGTTGTGGCTTCTCTCCCTACTGGCAAATCCCCTGATCCAGATGGGCTAACCAATGATTACTCTAAAACTTACAGCAAAATCTTATCCCCATATCTCCTCCTAATCTTTAATCAGCCTACCTTACTATCTGAATTTCCCGAGGAGATGCTTAAGGCCTATGTTTGTTACCATTCCTAAACCAGGTAAGGACCCTACGACTCCGGCTGATTTTAGGCCCATCTCCCTCCTCAACACGGATATAAAAATCTTCGCCAAGCTTCTAGCCTACAGATTAGCCAGATTCCTCCCCTCTATGCTGAGCAGAGACCAGATGGGATTCGTGAGGGGTAGGCAACCCTCAGACGCAACCAGACGTGTCCTCAATGTTATTCATCGACTTAGCTCTGATCAAACGCCTTCTCTCCTCTTATCCATAGACGCTGAGAAGGCGTTCGACAGAGTCCATTGGCAATACATGTTACAGGTGCTCATGAAATTTGGGCTACAGGGCCCCATCCTACAAGCAGTCTTGGCTTTATATTCCAAGCCATCCGCCCAAGTGTTTGCCTCAGGCTTCCTCTCAAAAAATTTCCCAATATCCCTCTCTCACCCACTATTTTTGACCTTCTTATAGAGCCACTAGCAGAAAAAATCCGCTCAGACCACCTCGTTACTAGACTCACAATTGGCCCCACAAAACATTCCATAAACTTATTTGCGGATGATATTATTTTATTCCTCACAAACCCCCATTCCTCTCTCCCACGAGTCCACCAAATACTGCTAGACTTCTCCCACACGTCCTATTATAAGGTAAATTTTGACAAGTCCCTCATCTTGGCACTGCACATACTGCCCCACCTGAAACTTAAACTACAGAACGAGCTCCCTTACAAATGGACTAACTCATCCATTCCATACTTGGGCATTACTTTAGCACCCACGCTCCCATCCCTACTTGACATCAACTTAAAAGCCCTCATAGAAAAACTAAAGCCACAACTCCAGCACTTACATAACTACGATCTTTCCTGGACTGGGGGATCTGCAGTCCTCAAAATGGTAATCCTCCCCCAAATCCTTTACACATTTAGGACACTCCCCGCTTCTATCCCTCACCGTTACCTGGCAACAATATCCTCCTTACTTTCCTCCCTCATCTGGCATAGGAAGAAACCGCGTTGCCCAATGCGGGCACTGCTCAAACATAAAAAAAGCTGGAGGTATGGGCAGTATTCAAATTAAAGACTACTACTGGGCAACTAAGCTAACCCAACTCAAACAATGGTTCAGGAAAGAGGACCCTCCTATGTGGGTAGATATAGAAAGAACCCTTTCTCCAACCCATGACCTGGGATCTCTCCTAACTAGAGATGCCTGGTTACCTTGGAACTTGTCTAAACTCCCCTATACCATAGCAGACTCCATTAATGCATGGAGGCACCTGCTCAAATCCCAACAAGACTCCAGCCAAATACTAATTCCTCCCATGGGTATGCAAGTTCTCAAAACTGCCATCCCCTGTCTACACATACATCACTTTGAAACCAAGGGCCTAGACAACATACAGAAATTTTTTCTCGGTTAAGACGTGGGACGCCCTAAAAAATGAGTATGATATCCACCCTAGCGCCAGGTTCGACTACATGCGCATCCAGCACTTCCTCTCAAAACATCCTATTCCCCCCCTCCAAGTTCCCCAAAAAGCATGGGAATTCTTTAACTCACCAAACTCCAGCCAATCTGGTACATCCCTCTTCTACAACTTATTTCAGGATAAACTCTCCTTCACAAAAGAAGCCCACATAATGAAATGGGAAAAGGACCTAAACAAAACATACTCTCTATCCAGAAATTCTCCCATTGCACGACCCACTGGGAACTAATGTTAAAAATATCCCTACGCTGGTACTACGCGCCGGCCAGACTCTCTGCCTTTGCCACCGACAATTCCCCTATGTGCTGGCGCAATTGTGGCAAAGTAGGTAATCTTTTACATATCCTCTGGGACTGCCCCACCCTGAGCACTTTTTGGTCAGAAGTCTTTAGGGTCATCTCTAATGTCACCTCGTAAGATACTGCCGCTAATGCTGGTCTAGCCATCCTAAACCTTGGCATAGAATGTATCCCCGTTCATTTCAGACCTACTGTCACTCATATACTGTTGGCAGCTAGAACGGCCATAGTCAGTCTATGGAGATCATCAGATGCTCCCCGAACCGCTGAGGTGATACACTTAACAAAACAGAACTACGTGTTTGAACGAATGCTTGCAGTCAACGCCCTGAAAAGGACACAATTTGACTCCCTCTGGGCCTCTTGGTCCACCCTTTACCCCTAGATTAGCTGATCTGCTACCGTGTGTACTGTTAACCTGTTTACTGTATCAATGATAATGTGAATAACCCTGCCTATGTACTATATATAACCTCACCTCACCCCATCAATGTATTGTGTATGATATACCCCCCCCTTCCTACCATCTCTTATGTTTACTGTATGTATGCTCCCATGTTCACTGTATGTTTACTCATAAACTCAATAAAAACAATTAAACAAAAAAAAAAGTGCACCTGCCACAACTCACTCCTGAACACTTGGAAGCCCTAAATGCCCCCATCTCAGAAGAAGACATTTAAAATACAATTAAATCATTATCTTCTGCCAAAGCCCCAGGCTCTGATGGCTATACTGCCGAGTTCTATAAGCTGACCAAGGACTTCATTCTAGATACTTTAAAACATGTGTTCGCAGCCATGTGGGAGGGTGGCCCATACCTACCTACAGGAACCCAAGCTCATACTAAACTTATATCTAAAAAAGGTAAAGATTCACTACTCCCAGGTTCATACAGACCAATCTCATTAATCAATGTGGACGTTAAGATACTGTCTAAAATTATAGCCACTCGCTTGAATTTTTTACTCCCCTCCTTACTACATTCTGCTCAATCGGGGTTTGTCACGGGCCTTTCTGCAACTTTAAATATTTGCAAGTATCTACTAGCGCTAGAATAGGCTAAATCACACCCTGACTGAGATACTGCCATCATCTCCCTAGATGCCGAAAAGGCATTCGATAATATACGTTTTGTGTCGGCTATCCGACTTCATTTCAGATGCAATGATCAGAGGGAATGATGCAGGGGTGCCCCCTTTCCCCGCTATTATTCAATATAGCGATTGAACCACTGTCAAGGCTTCTTAATTCACCTGCTGTGGTTAGTGGTATCGCTGTAGGAGACCAAGTACTCTGTTCCGACTTGTTCATGGATGACATACTACTATTCTCCTCTGATCCTCTCTCAGACTTTGCTATACTTCGCAACATATTTGCGGCCTTTCGACTCAGCTCTGGTTTCAGGATTAACTTTGACAAAAATTAGGTTTCACCTCTGAACCCCTAGGCTATCCTCAAAATGGAGATTGTCTTCCCCATTTGCCATAGCCTTTCAACATATTCATATAGGACCAGAGCCTTCCTCCCTGCATACTTTTAGTTATCCACCTCTGATATCAAAAATTGTAAAGGAGTTGGAGGCTTGGACAACCCTCCCACCAGGGGCGGGCGGATAGGGGTTGCAGCAGTCACCATGGCGACCGGGCCCCATGCTGAAGGGGGCCCCCTGTATGCCTAGATTAGGAGAGGGATGAGAGATGGAGTGCTCCGTTCCTCAGCTGATCGGCACTGCGGGGAGCCTCGTCACACTGTTTACAGTCACTGTGAAAGTGAAAGCAGTGTGTGCTGTGCTCTTTGTCTCCCCCTACAGTTCAGTACCCGGCATGAAGAGAGAAGGTACTGACGTTTTTTTAAGAGACTTTCTGCAATTCTGCATGTGTGGGTACATGTGTGTGGGTGCATGTATATGCGTGTGTGGGTTCATGTATGTGTGTGGGTGCATGTGTGTGGGTGCATGTGTGTGGGTACATGTGTGTGGGTGCATGTATATGCGCGTGTGTGTGTGTGGGTCCGTGTATTGTGTGGCTGCATGTGTGTGTGTGTGTGTACAAGTATGTGTGTGGGTACATGTGTGTGGGTGTATGTATGTCTTTGGGTACATGTATGTGCGTGGGTACATGTATGTGTGGGTGCATGTACATGGGTTCATGCATGTGGGTGTATGTATATGTGTGGGTGCATGTATATAAGTGCATATACATATATATATATATATATATATATATATATATATATATATATATATGTGTGTGCGTTAGTGTGTGTGTGTTTGTGTTTATATGTGTACATATATACAGTATATATGTATATGTGTGCGTACATGTTTTATGCACATTCTATGTATGTGCTTTTAATTCTGACCCCCTATGTGTACAATCACTATTTTTTTCCCCCGCTTGTTCATAGTACCAGCAAAAAAAAATGCTGTTCCTCTGACAGCGATCCATGCTCAGGCATTTGACAGATGGTAAAGAGGCAATCTGTTTTGACCCTCTAAATGCATCACCACTATGCTGCAACTGTGTGCAATGCACACAGTTGTGGAGTGGTTGCAGTGCATCCTCATTTACCTAGGGGTAACCTTCAAGTGTGCCCTGACTGTAAAGAGATTGAGAAACACCGGCATAGAGGAACCAATCTCTCCATTTTCCTCCTGCAGCCGCTGAATGCCTGTGGGAGGGAGTGGAGAAGTATGGGGGGAAATGGAGAGATCGGTTCCTTTTATATGCAGCCACACACTTGCGACCGGGCCCTGGCGTTCCGCCACAGGACTCCGAAGAAAGGGCCCTGTCGGGGGGGCCCTTCATGGTTTCTTGCATCGGGGCCCTGAGGGTTCTAGTTACGCCACTGCCTCCCACTCTCGCTCTTTGGAAGATGTCACCTCTTCAAAATTATATCTTTTGCACGTTTACTCTACCCCATGCAGACCATACCCCTTTTTCTAAAACACTCTGATGTATTAAAAATACACAAAGTCTTAACATCCTTCTTATGGTCGTGCAAAAAAACCCTGCATTGACCTTCAAAAACTCTCTCTTCCAAAGTCTGCGGATAGTGCAGGCTTGCTTAATCTGTGTTTCTATAATCTCACGTTTGCTGAGGCAAGGTATAGACTGGCTATCTGGCAAATCCAAATATTCAAATTGTGTGCTCGAGGAGGCCCTGGTATCCCCATTCATTTTATCGGCGGTCCTCCACCCTAACTTGAGGGCCCTACTGTTACATCTCTGATCCAATGTGTCAGAGATACAGTTGAGGCTTGGAGAGAGATTCGGAAACTGCTAGGACTTCCTGCAAACATATCTACTATCTCACTATCAAGAGTAACCCTATGTTTGCCCCATAAACTATGAAAAACTGTTTTTCTCCGAATGGCATACCCGGGGTCTCACAACTATTAACCAACAAAGGGCAGCACAGGAGGCTGTCCAAAAGACCACCATATAATAAGCCACTGGAATTTGGATGTGAGAAAATATTATAGCAGACAAAGCAAAAAAATATGTAAAAAACACTTTATTATAGTATGAAAATTCATCAAATATAATGACAAAAAAATTGATTCATAAAAATGGATAGGCACTGATTAAAGAACCACCACCGTTGACAATGTTGTCATAAGTGAGACTAAAAAGCCCTCGAGGGGGGGAGGAATAAAGATTCCCCTTTGGGAGAAAAAGCCCACAAACAGCCCACACATATATCTCCACTAGCTAAACCCCAATGAACATAATATTCACAAATTTATGCCTATATCGGCAATGGGGAAAACAACAATGTGTACAGGATAATGATGGAGACACTCATGCAATAAGTTAGGCAGCCACTGTGATGCAGGAGAGGTGTAGGGCCGGAGCAGCTGGATAGCCGACCAATTGGTCAGCCAATTTGCAGAAATCGAACAGTCTATGGGGCTGGAATCACTGCTGCATGGGATCTAGTAGAGGGGAGTAGGCTGATCGGGATCTGGTCTGATGATGGCAAAGACAGAGAGGCAGGCTACAGACTGATCCGCCATAGACGGCTAGCGTCGGTCTGGCTGATAATGGCAAAGACCCCCCCTGGAGGGTTGACTACAGGCAGACCGGGTTAGGTAGGCTCAAATGGATCACAGTGCGGGTGGTAGTGAGAGCCGGATAATATCGAGTGTCAGGCGGGGATGATCCGAAGAGTGTGATGGTGTTGAGCCCAGCCGTAAAATGGTTAACGGCCCACAGTGTCCTTCAGATATTCAATGCATGGAATGAGAGTGGATCCCCGTAAATAGGAGTACCCTATAACACCAGGCAGAATCACTCTGGTGGGGCAACCGTATCGTCGGATATGCTGGGATCTTACTATATGCAGGGAATGAAGATGGGAAGGAGAGCAGATAGTACGCTGCAGGCAGATCTGAAGCAGGCACCTATGGAGGGCTGAGATCAAAGGAGCGGTGGGGACCCGAGCAGAGTGATTGCAGCAGGGTGCGGTGATCCAAGGAGTGTAAGATACACTTACCGATCCGGTGCGTTGTCGGCCGTTCGAAGGACCCTCAGGTGCTCGTGGATGTCATGACCTGGTGTCTGTTGAAGTTCCCCAGTGTCGAATGCAGGCGGATTCCCATTCAGCTCTGGCAGTGGCTACTAAAACAGGTGGCCTCCTGCATCACAGTGGCTGCCTAACTTATTACATGAGTGTCTCCATCATTATCCTGCACACATTGTTGTTTTCCCCATTGCCAGTATAGGCATAAATTTGTGGATATTATGTTAATTGGGGTTTAGCTAATGGAGATATATGTGCGGGCTGTTTGTGGGCTTTTTCTCCCCGGGGGGGATCTTTATTCCTCCCCCCCTCGGGGGGCTTTTTAGTCTCACTTATGACAACGTGTCAACGGTGGTGGTTCTTTGATCAGTGCCTATCCATTTTTATGAATCCATTTTTTGTGTTTATATTTGATGAATTTTCATATTATAATAAAGTGTTTTTTACATATTTTTTTGCTTTGTCTGCTATAATATTTTCTCACATCCAAATTCCAGTGGCTTATTATATGGTGGTCTTTTGGACAGTCTTCTGTGCTGCCCTTTGTTGGTTCTGTGTCTTTCCCTTTCACCATTTAGCCCCAGGGTCTAATTTCTCCCTGAGTGAGTAGATGTGTAGATTTGTTCATGCCTGAGTCCTCAGACCCCTAGTTGGTGTCTTTTTTGGCTCTTTTGTTCTCACAACTATTACTCTACTGTACTCTGGCGAACAGGGTAAGTTCAAAACCTATCAAGCTCTCTCACTGGAATTCTCTTTACCACCTTCCAATGCCTCCCATCAACAACAATTACTTAGTTACCTACAGACCTGCCCCAAATGAAATAAAGACCCTCTTTGAAAATCCTACATAGATATGGCGCATCAGAGCGATGACTATTCTATCTCCAGGCTGTATTCCCACCTCATCAATCATCAAACAGACAAGTACCATCTTGCCCCATTTCAGAAATGGTCCTCCATCTTTAATGATCCTGACCTTACAAATAAAATCCTACAAGGTTATCATCCTGTCCGTTAATTCATCCTCTCATAGACTTGGAACTTGAAGGGGAACTCAATTTAAAATTATTCACAGAGCATATTATCTGTTTAGGACCAATTCTACGGACCCTTTGCAAGCACAGTGCCCGTGGTGCTCACTACCATGACCAAACCTGCTACATCGCCTGTGGGAATGCTCTGCTGTCTCTGCTTTTTGGGACTCTGTACTCTCATACATCTTTAACATCACTCAGAATCACCTGCCAAAGGACCGGCTTCTATGTTTATTCGGCTGTGATACTTCTCCATCTCCTTCTTCAACCACGGACCCACAAATTCTAACACAGTGGACACATATATGCCTATTAGTTGCTTGCAGGATCATTATGACCCAATGGATTAAATCATCTCCACCCTCACTACAGGCCTTGAAACAAGCTATACTTTCACATTTTTATATGGAGAGATTGGACACTATTATTTTGAACTTCCGCTCCACCTCCCAATTTTTTACCAGATGCCGAAAATACATGGAGGAAACTTTCCCAAAGGAAAAACTATCACCACTTGTCTACCCATTTCGCTATACAACTTGGTACTTAAAGATATTGCCAACTCACTGGGAAAGCTCAAAATCTCTGAACAGTTAAATAACTCTAACCCCTTGACTAGCTCCGATGCTGTATAACTCCTCATAATTTTCCTTTAACCTCCCTGGCGATATTCCCGAGTGTGGCTCGGGGTGGAATTTCAGTACCATTAGCGGAAACCCCGAGCCACACTCGGGATTGCATCGCTGGATCCAAGGCAGCGTTACTCACCTTGTCCCCTGGATCCAGTGATGTCCCCCACTGTGTTTGCGGGCTCTGTCCTCTGCCCGATGCCACTGTGTGCCGGGCTCCGTTCCCTGTGAGCGTCGCACCGCACGGGGGTGGAGACCGGCGGCAAATTCAAAAAGTGAAACACACAGTATACATACAGTACACTGTAATCTGTAAGATTACATTACTGTATCAAATCATGTCACATCCCTTTTGTCCCTAGTGGTTTGCCCGGTGCACTGCATGCACTTTTATATTATATATGTCATTCTTTCTGCCTGGAAACTTGAGAATGTCCATGGCAACCAAAAAGTGTCCCTTTACATCAAAAGTGGTTTTTGATCAGCTAGAAAACACTGATAGTAAATATGAATCATTTGCAGAATTGAGTGATACTGATTTTTGGGGAAATTTATCATCAGACACTGAAAGTGACGACAGCAACAATTCTGCAACTGAGCAAATTTCAGTGTTTTTGGTTTGATTACATTATTGAATACATTTTATTACTATTACATTATTATTTTTATAATTATTTTCAGTTATTTATTATATTATAATTTATGATTTCATGTTTCAAACTTTATCGTACCCGGGATGTCTACTAGACTCTTGTTTGGACAGATTTAAGTGAGTTATTCCTAAGAATTACAGGCCTACAATATAAAACGCCAAATTTCCATGCAAAACAATGTACCGCTTTCAGCACCAAAAATCTGAAATAATCATACAGCCAGGGAGGTTAATAGTTATAAACGCTGCCTCCACTCCTGAGGGTATTATACTTTATACTTCTTTATTTCAATTATTCTGATTAATGCTTAAAGGGGAGTTCCACCCAAAAATGGAACTTCCGCATTAAGCACTCCTCACCCCCTTACATGCCACATTTGGCATGTAATTTTTTTGGGGGGGAGTGTGTCCCCAGGTTTCAGAGGGACTTCCTGTCTCTCTTCCACCTTCCGCCTCTGGGCCACCTAGGCGACTCCTCCTCTCCTCCTAGGCGGCCCCTCCCTCCTGGCAATCTTCTGGGACACTAGGAATGGCGGGGCCATCGGGAGGAGCAGGGAGACGAGCGAGGCTTCTGGAGCAGCCGTCGCTGGACTGGGAGACAGGTAAGTTACTGTTTATTAAAAGTCAGCAGCTACACTTTTTGTAGCTGCTGACTTTTAATAAACAAAAAACAGTGTGGAACTCCGCTTTAAGAACTGCTTTAACAACCATATTGTTTATGGGTAGCTGCTAGTTATACAGATTTACCATTTTTCCATAGCATTATTAATAATACTTCTGGTTTGTTACTGTATGCAATTTTATTATTGAAAATCTCAATAAATATTTTTAAAAAAAAAAGTACTGGGACGCCTGCCTTCATACGCCCATGAACTTTAATGGCATACCATTCTTAGTCTGTATGGTTCAATATTGAGTTGGCCCACCCTTTGCAGCTATAACAGCTTAAACTCTTCTCTACAAGGTTTAGAAGTGTGTCTATGGGAATTTTTGACTATTCTTCCAGAAATGCATTTGTGAGGTCAGGCACTGATGTTGGACAAGAAGGCCTGGCTTGCAGCCTCCATTCATATTCATCCCAATGGTGTTCTCTCGGGTTGAGGTCCGGGCTGAGGTCAGTCAAGTTCCTCCACCTCAAACTCACTCATCCACCTGGAGCTCCTGTGGGGAAGCCAGGGCCGAATTAAGAGCATCATGCACCTGGTGCTGAATATTTTGGTGGGCCTTTTAATGGAAATAAATAAAATGAAAATATTTTTTTGTTAAAACAAATTAAATATGCTGCCGCAATTTAAATATCAGTCATGCGTACACTGTATACAGAGCAGGGCTGGGCAGTATTAGTGACTCACTCACACCATTGGGCTGGGCCTATCTTAAGGAAGGGGCCTGGAGCTGCAGCTCCAATAGCCCCTATGTTAATCCAGCCCTGGGGGAAGCTCTTGCCGGCATTAATGCAGGACTTGTGGCAATCTATGGAATGACATAATTTTAACATGAAAATTACTTTAATTGAACTTAACCCAGATACATATCATAACTAGTGTTGAGCGAACCCGGACTGTAAAGTTCGGGTCCGTACCGAACTTTGGGGTGTCCGGGAACCGGACCCGGACTTTTCAAAAAAAGTCCGGGTTCGGGTCCGGAGTTCTGGTAATTTTAATGAAAATTCTTAAAAATGCTGTAAAAAAGTCCAGGAAGGTCCTAGAGGTCTGCAAAAGGAAGAAAAATGGGGGTAAGGGTGGGACAAGTGCCCTACAAAGAAATGAGGACAGGGAAATAACTTTAAATATTTAAAAAAAAATAAAAACATAAAAAAGCAAAAATGGAGGTGAATGGTGATCATCTTCAAACTGGGTCTGAAAAGTATTAATTAACATTAGAGGCCATAGAACTGTTCTAAAATCATCTTCAAACGGTGTCAAAAAAGTATAAATAAGCCGGGAGAACCCATATCACTGTTCTGCAAAATGTGTGTGTCACTTTAAATGAAACCGTGAATAAGTGCACATCGAAGGAAAACGTCTGGAGATCCTGGAAGGACCTGAAAAAATGTCGTAAAAATTCTTAAAAGTAATTTTAATGGTCTTGAGGCCT
>BLSH010142107.1:681001-703229 GCA_018402905.1 Glandirana rugosa | reverse complement strand
GAATTGTCTAGTCATTGAGTGACTTGGGTCGAGAAGAGAGGAGTGTGTCCTGTGACACACTCCTCTCTTCTCGACCATTGTCACTCAATGGCGAGACAAATGTAACCTACACTAACCGACACTTCATCTAGTGTCGGCTAGTGTTCCATTGTAGGCGGTCCGGCCGCCGACTATGGTCACAGCCACTGTCCGTCACGAGGGCTAGCACACGTGCGCGTTACGCTTACTGCCTACACGGTAAACGCTAGTATTGGGTACCGACAAGTGGGGACAGCCACTGCGCCACACAGGACCTCTGTGCGGCTGTGTCTATCTCGGTCTTACGCGCGACACTGGTATCAGCCGCCGGCCTGGCGGATGTTACCTTGTGATCGGCTGTGATCTACTTCACAGCCAATCACATCCAATGTAAACAGAGCGGTAACTCACTGTTACCAGCTCTTCTCTCCTCACACAGTGTCCTGTGTGAGGAGAGAAGAGCTGGGTTCAGTGAGTTACTGATCTGTTAAGTAAAAACACACAGCTGTCACATCCCCCCTGCCCCCAATGCACCTATCACCCAACAGTCACCCCATATGCCCCCATCAAGTGTACCTGTCATCATAAAGTGTACCTGTCATCATAAAGTGCACCTGTCATCAGATTGCCATCATAAAGTGCACCTGTCACCCGTCACCCGTCAGTGACCGTGGCATGTCACCCGTCAACCATCAGTGACCACTGCCAGTCACCTGTCACTGACCACCGCCAGTCACTAATCACTGACCACCACCCGTCACCCATCAGTGACCACCGCCAGTCACCCATCAGTGACCACCACCAGTCACCCTTCACCCATTAGTGACCACCTCCAGACACCCGTCACCCATCAGTGACCACCGCCAGACATGCGGCACCCATCAGTGACCACCGCCAGTCACCCATCAGTGACCACCACCAGTCACCCATCAGTGACCACCTCCAGACACCCGTCACCCATCAGTGACCACTGCCAGACATGCGGCACCCATGAGTGACCACCGCCAGTCACCCATCAGTGACCACCACCGGTCACCCATCAGTGACCACCACCAGACACCCGGCACCCATCAGTGACCACCGCCAGTCACCCATGACCCGTCAGTGACCACCGCCAGTCACCCGTCACCCATCAGTGACCTCCACCAGTCACCCGTCACCCATCAATGACCTCCACCAGTCACCCGTCACCCATCAATGACCACCACTAGACACCTATCACCCATCAGTGACCACCACCAGACACCCAGCACCCATCAGTGTGCATTGCCAGTCACCCATCAGTGACCTCCACCAGTCACCTGTCATCCATCAGTGACCACAACCAGACACCCATCACCCATCAGTTACCACCACCAGAGACCCGTCACCCATCAGTGATCACCGCCAGTCACCCATCACCTATCAGTGACCACCGCCAGTCACCCGTCACCCATCAGTGACCACTGCCAGTCACCTATCACCCATCAGTGACCACTGCCAGACACAATAATCCATCAGTGACCACCGCCAGACACCAGTCACTCATCAGTGACCACCGCCAGACACCCTTCATCCATCAGTGACCACCGCCAGTCACTCATCAGTGACCACCGCCATTCACTCATCAGTGACCATCGCCAATAACCTGTCAGTGACTGTCACACCCATGAGTAAACATCACCTGTAAAAGTCTCACACATGTGGTATCGCCATACTCGGGGGGAAT
This sequence comes from Glandirana rugosa, assembly GCA_018402905.1. Lineage (NCBI taxonomy): Eukaryota > Metazoa > Chordata > Amphibia > Anura > Ranidae > Glandirana > Glandirana rugosa. The sequence goes on along the minus strand of BLSH010142107.1, from coordinate 701,503 downwards.
AGTAGAATGTATTTTGGGGTGTCATATTTGCTACATACATGCTATGTGTTGGAAATATCATATAAATGGACAACTTTGTGTAAAAATAAAAGTGTTTTCATTTTTTTTCCCACATTTTCCAAAAACGACTGTAAAAAAATGACATGTTCAAAAGACTCATTATGCCTCATAGATTATATGTTGGGGGGTTGCTTTCCAAAGTGGGGTCATTTTGTGGGCAATTCCATTGTCCTGGTGCTCCAGGACCTTCAAAATTGTAATAGGGTGTTGAGAAATGAGATGTGTAATTTATGCTTGTAGAACGCCTGAAGGTGCTAGTTCAATGTTGGGTCTCTGTAGGTGGTCAGGCTATGTAAATGTCTCACACATGTGGTATCGCCATACTCAGGAGGAATAGCAGAATGTATTTTGGGGTGTCATTTTTGCTATGTACATGCTATGTGTTGGAAATATCTTATAAATGGACAACTTTGTGTAAAAAAAAATGCATTTTAATTTTTTCCCCACATTTTTCAAAAACTACTGGAAAAAATGAACCGTTCAAAAGACTCATTATGCCTCAAAGTTTATTTGTTGGGGTGTTTGCTTTCCAGAATTGGGTCATTTTGTGGGCAATTCCATTGTCCTGGTGCTCCAGGGCCTTCAAAATGTGATAAGTCATCATGACATTAGAAGTGTAATTTATGTCCCTAGAATACCTGAAGGCGCTCCCTGCATGTTGGGCCTCTGTATGTGGCCAGGCTGTGAAAAAGTATCAGACATGTGATATCGCCATACTCAGGAGGAGTAGCAGAATGTGTTTTGGGGTGTAATTTGTGGTATGCATATGCTGTGTGTGAGAAATAATCTATTACAATGACAATTTTGTGAAAACAAAATCTTCATTTTGCAAAGAATTGTGGGAGAAAATTACAACTTCAAAAAATTCACCATGCCTCTTACTAAATCCCTTGGAATGTCTACTTTCCAAAAATGGGTATTTGTACTTTCCTGGCTTGTTAGGGTCTCAAGAAATGAGATAGGCCATCACTATATCAGGTGTGATCAGGTATGATCAATTTTCAATGATTGGCACCATAGCTTGTACACTCTATAATTTACACAAGGACCAAATAATATACACTTATTTGGGTTATTTTTACCAAAGATAGGTAGCAGTATAAATTTTGGCCAAAATTTATAAAGAACAATTACTAATTTGCGAAATTTTATGACAGAAACAAAGAAAAAGGCATTTTTTTCACAAAATTTTCAATCTTTTTTTATTTATAGCACAAAAAATAAACCCCCCCAGTGATTAAATACCACAATAAGAAAGCTCTATTTATGTGAAAAAAGGACACAAATTTCATATGGGTACAGTGTTGCATGACTGAGTAATTGTCATTCAAAGTGTGATAGCGCTGAAAGCTGAAAAATGGCCTGGACAGGAAGGGGGTGTTCGTGTCTGGTACTGATGTGGTTAATTATATCTACTGGGATGTAAAAAATCCCCTTTAAAAAAAAAATGACTGTTATTGAATAAAATATATTTTTATATAAGTAAAATTCTGTTTGCTTTGTGCCTCCAAAAAGTCCAATTTCAGAGGTTTTTTGGTTTGTACTCATGAGTAATTGGGGATGATGGCACATAAGTAGCTGGTCTCTCAGGATAATTCTCTAATCTCCAATTGTCACTGCACAGAGCCAACAACTTTAAAGTGTTACCAAACCCACAACAGTAAAATCAGTCTGTATTTGCAGTAAAACATGCTAGTTATACTTGGAACCTAAGGGCTGTTTGATCATATCTCCTCTGATCTTCACCTTCTTCCAGTATCTCCAACTCATCTCCAGATATTATAGAGTGAAGAGGACAAAATACATATGCTCAGTTTGGCGTACATTGCTAGAGAATTTTTTTTTGGGATGGTGTATGTGATCAGCACAGGGCCAATCAGTACTGTCCTGTTCAAGGTAGGATGAGTGGGAGATCTGGCGCTCCAGAAGGAAATGCCCTTTAAATGGAGTATATTATAAAATACCTGGAGTAGTAGTGCAGTTCATGGTTAAGTCCAAAAAGAGGGGGGGCAGGGATTAAAGGGAGGCAGCCATCCTTCAGAGTGTGTCTGTGGACTCTGTAAGACAGGTAGGGAAACAAGGAGGGGGAGGCACCAACCTGAGTGTAGTATGTGTAATGGCATTTATTGCACGAAATTAAAAACACTTTTTCATGCTCATCTCCTGGAGAAACAGGAAGCAGGAAGCTCCACGTTGACCAGCTGGGACTGCGGAAGTGGAAATTACATCACAAGCAGGGGGCGGGAGAACAGGAACAGAGTTTGCCGATCAGGAATGCAGGCAATACAGGCTACACACTCAGAGCTCACAGCTCCTTCTATTGGCCTGCTGCCCTCTGGTGGAAAGCAGCAATATATACGCAAGACCACAAGAAAAAAATCTGTTTACTGCGCCTGAAGAAAAGGCTTCACCGGGATAATAAACCAAGCCTTTAGCTTAATTTGGATAATTGTCGACTTGCTGCCCTTGGAAGACTGGGGATGTCCAGACACACTAGAGCAAGAAACACAAATAAGGGCTCACCGGCCTAGCGTATTATCCTCAATGATTGGTTTAATAAAAAAACATAAAAACATACTCACAAACGATCTCTTGATAAAAAAAATTAAAAAACTCAAAGTAGCTTCACATCCATATTCTCGTATGCCACAAGAAAATGATGTCCTACATAGGCTGGCTAACGCATTTCAAGGTTCAGACCTCTTCCTAAAAGCCAAGTGCACCATGTCCCAACATCAGACTTATATACCCAGGAATAACATAGTGGGGAGGGTGTGGTCCCATGTTTCCCCGCCTCAAAAAGGCGTGGGCTCCCTTGTGACTGGTTCACATAATCCTGTCATGTACCTCACCTGTCAGATCAGGTTCTCATGTATTACTACTAAATCAGAAAAGTGAAATAGGAGAAGGAAGGAAGGAATCACATCCTACAATGTATAAGGAGGCACACGCTGGCAGGGTTTCCCATGCCGCATCTAGTATGAAAGGAAAAATCGCTCACTTCTTCACTCACCAGCCTGTCCAAGCCAACAGCTCCCAAATAGCGGCGACCATGCGGGCGGTGCCACCACTGTCATGGATCTTGGAGGCACCATCCATCGATCAGATCGCAGAATTGCTGGAACGCACGCTACTGCGCTGAACCGGAAGCGCAATTGCGTCTTACTTCCAGCCATCTAGCTTCCGATTAAGTTATTTCCCCTTGTGATATTCAGGAAATAATACCACCCAAAGTGCTTCACACTGGAACGCATTTCCTCTAGAGAGGTCAGCTGTATTCTGCGTGAATCTCTGAACCCAATAGAAACTATTTAGCTACCCCATTGGGACTTTTGCTTGGCTGGTCCCTGTAAGGCTCCCAGCCAAACCATATAGGGAGGCTTGTGTACTATCAATTAAGACATGTAGAAAAGGGGGGAGGGCTATTGGAACCTGACTCAATCAAATAGAATACCTGACTGGATGTGCGACCTTACAACTAATAGCTTCTAGGCCAGACTGGCACTGGAGAGCTCACTCCTGAGCAATCCCAGTGGAGTGTGCTCCTGGGCTAGGTCACATGGACTAATGCAATTAGGCCAGTGATCCTCTTAAAATAAAAATAAAACCATTAAAATATCAATATATGAACAATGGAAATATATATACAGTATCAAACAAAAGTGAGTACACCCTTCACATTTTTGTAAATTGTTTATTATATCTTTTCACGTGACAACACTGAAGAAATGACACTTTTCTACAATGTAAAGTAGTAAGTGTAAAGCTTGTATAACAGTGTGAATTTGCTGTCCCCTCAAAATAACTCAACATAGCCATTGATGTCTAAACCACTGGCAACAAAAGTGAGTACACCCTAAGTTAAAATGTCTAAATTGTGTCCAAAGTGTCAATATTTTGTGTGGTCATCATTATTTTCCAGTATTGCCTTAACTGTCTTGGGCATGGAGTTCACCAGAGATTCATAGGTTGCCACTGGAGTCCTCTTCCACTCCTCCATGACGACATCACAGAGCTGGTGGATGTCCATTTGAGGATGCCCCACAGATGCTCAATAGGGTTTAGGTCTGGAGACATGCTTGCATAGTCCATCACCTTTACCCTCAGCTTCTTTAGCAAGGCAGTGGTCATCTTGGAGGTGTGTTTGGGGTCGTTATCATGTTGAAATACTGCTCTGCGGCCCAGTCTCCGAAGGGAGGGGATCATGCTCTGCTTCAGTATGTTACAATACATGTTGGCATTCATGGTTCCCTCAATGAACTGTACCTCCCCAGCGCCGCAGCACTCATGCAGCCCCAGACCATGACACTCCCACCATCATGCTTGACTGTAGGCAAGACACACTTGTCTTTGTACTCCTCACCTGGTTGCCACCACACAAACTTGACACCATCTGAACCAAATAAGTTTAACTTGGTCTCATCAGCCCACAGGACATGGTTCCAGTAATCCATATCTTTAGTCTGCTTGTCTTCAGCAAATTGTTTGCAGGCTTTCTTGTGCATCATCTTTAGAAGAGGCTTCCTTCTGGGATGACAGCCATGCAGACCAATTTGATGCCATGCGCGGCATATGGTCTGAGCACTGACAGGCTGAACCCCCATCCCTTCAACCTCTGCAGCAATGTTGGCATCACTCATATGTCTCTTTCCCAAAGAAAACCTCTGGATATGATGGTGAGCATGTGCACTCAACTTCTTTGGTCGACTATGGTGAGGCCTGTTCTGAGAGAAACCTGTCGTATTAAACCACTGTATGGTCTTGGCCACCATGCTTCAGCTCAGTTTCAGGTCTTGACAATCTTTTTATAGCCTAGGCCATCTTTATGTAGAACAATAATTCTTTTTTTTAAGATCCTCAGAGAGTTCTTTGCCATGAGGTCCCATGTTGAACTTCCAGTGGCCAGTATGAGAGAGTAAGAGCGATAACACCAAATTTAACACACCTGCTCCCCATTCACACCGAAACCTTGTAACACTAATGAGCCACATGACACCAGAGAGGGAAAATGGCCCAATTTGGACCTTTTCACTTAGGGGTGTACTCACTTTTGTTGCCGGTGGTTTAGACATTAATGGCTGTACACTCCCTACTTTACAATGTAGCAAAGTGCCATTTCTTCAGTGTTGTCACATGAAAAGATATAATAAGATATTTGCAAAAATGTGAGCGGTGGACTCACTTTTGTGAGATACTGTATATACATATACATATACACATTTGTCCAGATGTAGTCCGCATACTACTTTAGTATATATATATCTAATTATGAAGGATGCAAAATACTTTTTCTACAAAAAGGAAAAAAAAGGGAATGAAAGGAAAAAAAAGGGGTGGGGGAGAGAAGGGGGAGCGGGTAGAGGGGGAACTTGAGTGTAGGAATGTTTACTGAATGGCCCAATGAACCTCAAGATCTTCATTGAGTCCCTCAGGGGCCAAAGATCCCAGGGAGAAGAACCAATTAGCCTCGCTTTTTGGAATATAATCCCATTGGCAAAGTCTCCCCCTATATATAGCCTTAATGCCAAAGACCCTCATGCCTGATAGATCCCCACTATGTTGTTGTCTGAAATGCCGAGGGACAGAGTAATTGTCTTTTGGTTTGACTTTTTCTGTGTCTTTTTTGCCCAAGATACTGCATTTATGTTCGCCAAATCTTACCCTAAGCGGGTGTATCATACGACCCACGTATAGCAAGCCACATGGATAAATAAGACCATAGACTACACTGGTGCGACCATCAGATCCTGATACTTCCTTTTTCCTGTGCCACATGAAAGAACAGGACCCACAATTCTTTACTCCCTATTTATAACTTCCTGTCTGATCAAATATTTTCCTTTTTTTTTCCTTTTTGTAGAAAAAGTCTTTAGCATGTTTCATAATTAGATATATATACAAAAGTAGTATGTGGACTACATCTGAACATACAGTCATGGCCTGAAATTGTTGACACCCCAGAAATTTTTCCAAAAAATCAAGTATTTCTCACAGAAATGTATTGCAGTAACACATGTTTTGCTATACACGTGTTTATTCCCTTTGTGTGTATTGGAACAAAACAAAAAAAGGGAGGAAAAAAAGCAAATTGGACATAATGTCACACAAAACTCCAAAAATGGACTGGACAAAATTATTGGCACCCTTTCAAAATAATAATAAAATAAGATTGTTTCAAGCATGTGATGCTCCTTTAAACTCACCTGGGGCAAGTAACAGGTGTGGGCAATATAAAAATCACACCTGAAAGCAGATAAAAAGGAGAGAAGTTCACTAAAGCCTCGTACACACGGGACAATGATCGTACGTACAATCGTGTCAAATCGTATGTTAGATAATGTAACTTGCATACTGACGTGCACCCAACGGTCATACAAGCAACGTGCGGCCAAGCCGAACGTAATGACATGCAACGAGCGTATAAAGAGGAAGTGCTGTTATCATGCACCACCCTTTGGGCTCCTTCATCTAATTTCGTGTTAGTTGAAGTTTGGTGTTTATTGATTCGCGACTTTCAGATCGTTCTTCAGTTCGTTCTTTGGATCGTTCTTTGGCTCGTTTCTGGACGTTCGTTCGTCAACAATGTTTCCTTCTAGAGATTGAAATCTCACTATTGTTGGCCTAGGAGTCCTGGCTTGGACCGAAACCAACGTAGGAGAAGGAGGGAGAGGAGTTGTTGGACCAAAAATTGGTTGATCAATTTGGTCATATGGCTTTGGTCAGGGAGCTCCAGGAGAATAATCCTGATGATTTCAGGAATTATCTTCGCATGATGGACCCCTGCTTTAACCACCTCTTGGCATTGGTGTCCCCCTATATCCAGAAGGAGGACACATGCATGCACCTTGCTATCACCCCTGAGCAAAGGCTCATTGTCACCTTGCACTACCTGGCAACGGGAAGAAGCCTCCAGGACCTCAAGTTCACCACAGGCATCTTCCCCCCAGGCTCTTGGAGTCATTATTCCGGGGACATGCTCAGCCATCATTCAGGTGCTGCAGAAGGACTATATTAAGGTATGTTTCATGTTAATACCACATTTATGTGTTTCTGTTTGATAATATGGTATTTTCCCTTTTTGCCAATACCTAATTAGTAACATTACAATATGCTGTGACTGTCTTCTTTGGCCTCATGCATGCTCTAAGCTTTTTTAACCTCCTTTTTTTCCTCTACATGCCTCCCCAGCATGTTGTCCAGTGTCCATACACACTCAGAGGGCCACCATCAGGGGGTACAGGCAGTACTGTTGTAAGGGGTCCCAGTGTCTCAAGGGGCCCTTACAACAAAGACTTTAGCAGTCTTTAACATTGGAGTCTATGGGAGGGGGCATCCAGTTTGGGGAGACCATTCTCCTGAACCCTAGGCGACAAAAATAACAAACTTTGCCCACAAGGAGAGGACCCCCTGGACCACAACTGGTTCAAGTTTGGGACCTGCAGCACCTATGCTTTGGCACAAGGTCTTATTGCAAGCATTGAGTGAGGCTGTGTTGCCTGTGCACTGCTTTTTGAAGCCCTTGGATTTCACACTAGCATGCATCGCACACTTCACTGGGTTATGCTTGGTAGGCTACATCTCTCAAGTGTGACAGGGTGTATTGTTCCTACTGGGGCTGCAACATGTGTACATCCCTGGTCAGTGGGCAGATGTGGTGGAATGGCCTAGTGTGAAGGTCCTGGGTAAGATTGGTGGTCAGAAAGGGGGGCAGGTTTAAAGCTGTGTAAGGGGCCCCCAAAGTTCTGATGGCTGCACTGCCCACTCAGCCTGGTAATGCCACAATTATTTATGTCAGATGCAGTTTAGGCGTCCCCCCCTCCCAAAACACACACTTTTGCCACATTATTTTTGGCTTTCCAACCAGGCAGAGTGCTTGAGGTGTTCTTATTATGTGAAATCTAAGCCCCATGCTCCCAAAAAGTTACATCATTTAAAACTACTGTATCTCCAGAAATGTAATCTCCTATACACACTCTCCATCTTTTGCTGGTGACATTTCCCTACTATTTCCCCAAAACATGTAGTGCAAGGGCCTGCTTGATTTGCTACTAATTTGACCTCATGTAATCTCTTTTGTTTGAGTATGGTTTGAAAAGTGTAATTAGCCAAGTATATTTTCTGTAGGCTGTGCTTCTCCCATGTCTTACATCTTGACTGAGCTGGGAATGGAAGTGTAGCCTTATGTTGCCCTTGCATTTGTATGTTGAATAACATTTTTATGTTTGTTGGCAAAGTCTATTTTTTTTTTTTATCCACAGTTTCTTTCCAATCCCCAGCAGTGGCAGGAAGTTGCTGCCCAGTTTATGCAGCAATGGGATTTTCCCAACTGCGGGGGTGCCATTGATGGCAAGCATGTTCGAATTGTACCACCACCCAACTCTGGCTCCTACTATTATAACTACAAGGGGTTTTGCAGCATTGTGATGCTTGCCATAGTGTCTGCGAGCTATGAGTTTTTGTACCTGGACGTGGGGAAGAATGGCCACAACTCCGAGGGAGGCGTCATCATGCAGACAGAGTTTTATAGGCGGCTTCAGAATGGCACCCTCAACTTGCCACCTGCAGACCAAAACGTGGAGGGTCTGAACTTTGTGTTCGTTGCAGATGAGGCGTTTGGACTTGGTGAACATATCATGAGGCCATTTCCGCAACGAAACCTGACCCCTGACCAGCGGATTTTTTATTATAGACTTTCACGTGCTCGAAGAGTGGTGGAAAATGCGTTTGGCATTTTGGCCAACAGGTTCTGCCTGTTTTTGACGCCAATAAACCTGGCCTTATATAAAATAAATCACGTGGTACTGTGCTGCTGCATTCTGCATACTTTTTTTGCGCAGGAATGCAACCAATTATATACAAACTGGGCCCACTGACATTGATGCAGCCCTGCCAGGCCCAAGTACATCCACTGAAGGTCGTCCGTTGTTGGATGCAATGGCAGACCTTCAAAGTAGACGCGCTACCTTGGCCACCCAGAATGCAAGGGATTTGCGTAACAAATACATGGGATTGGTGTCGGCTGGCAACCAGGTTAAAGTTACAGGAATACCGTTCCAGAGCAGGCAAAGCATTGGTCCAGACATAAGTTCCTTTCTTGCATAAAAAACAACGGCAAAGGAGACGCGGACGGAGCAGTGATCCAGGAGGAGCATATCCTTGGTCGGATTGTAGACCACAAGCGTATATTGACTTTCTCATACCATAAGGTTGGGAAGTCAATAGGATCTGGTAAGCGGGGTACAATACCCGAACGTCCTTTTATCACACTACAGTCACGGCACGAGCACTTTGGAATAACACTTGAAGATTTTAAAGAACTGTTTCTGAATGGACTGCATAATTTGAGATGATATTAATTGAAGAAAATTGAAACAGAAAGCACAGGCACTTTACACAAATAGAACCTCTAATCAAAATATGTATATATATGCACTATAATAGCACTTGAGAGCACTACTGTCACTTATATATTTTATCACATTTATTATATGAAGGGGTCGTATAAGGACCGCTGTTTTAAGCACCGTTATTGAATTTAAGGCTAGCATTTGTTTACCTGCCTATTGATGTTTCAGTTGTTATACAGTAATCATTGTATTTGTACATAGAACTGTGAGAGCGATAGAAATATCTAGACTAGAATTTTTTTGACCATTAATCTATGGGTATTGGTTTATGTGGAAGAAACATCACAAATATTTTGAACACAGTGAACAAAAATAGCACATGGGCCACAGTAGCACCACATAAGAAAGCAAGCGCTGTTCAATAGCACACAAATACATGGAATATTTTGTGGGGAGAGGGGCTGTGTCCTGGCAAAACATGATTCCTGATCTTTAATGTTACGCTTATAAATGAATCCTTCAGTTTAACTACTCTTGTCTGTGGTTTTTCGATGTGTAAAAGAGATGTTCTATATCTGTTTTATTTGCTCCAAGAGGGAAATCTAACCTTCATTTCTCCATGAGATCCAAATTTCACCTTCAAAAATGTATTTTGGTGTGCAGGGGTTGTGCTACATATACACAAACACAAAATGTTGTTGGTGTCCATGCATTCCATGCATGAAGAACAAAAACATGATGCATTAACAACTGTTTTAAATGTTTCAAGATGAACTACATCTGTGTTGACCACATAGAAGAGCACATTTGCTGTGTAAAGACCTAAACTTTATGGAACTCACAGGCATAAAGTAAAGAAGAAGCCCCACACTGTTAGTATCAAACCTTTATATTGTTTGCACATTCTGAGGTGCTTTGCAACATTTTAAAAACAGATCTAAAACATAAAAACTGTTAGGCCACAAACAAAAGCGTGTAAACATGTACTCCATCTCATCAGGGGTTGTCAAGTGTCATCTTTCTGGGTAGGCTAACCCCCCTTCCTCCAAACTGGAGTTTCTTGGAGAAAGGGGTGTTGCATCTGAGAAATGTGTGAGGTGATCCCATCATGGGTTCTGAGCTGACCCATTTGGGGGTGGCCACCTTTAACCAAACTCCACTATCTTGGATAAAGGGGGGCAACCCCGAAACGCGTCAGCTTCGAACCCCTGATGTGATCAACTCACACATCTTGCAGATGAAACACCCCTTTCTCCAAGAAACTCCAGTTTGGAGGAAGGGGGGTTAGCCCACCCAGAAAGATGACACTTGACAACCGCTGATGAGATGGAGTACATGTTTACATGCTTTTTCAGGAGGTCGTTTAAACTGGGCAACAGGCCCTAAAATGGGGTCCACAAAACCAGCCCAATTGCAAGAAGAATTGGCTTAAAATTTGGCAAGCATGTCCCCAACATCCGTCAGTCACCGCTGGAGGTTCTGCGCTGCCCTCTGCTGTTTCTGCGCTGCCCTCTGCTGTTTCTGCGCTGTCCTCTGCTGGTCCTGCGCTGCCCTCTGTATGTCCTCGAGCTCCGCACAGCACCATTGGATGTCCCTCCTCAGTCTTCCAATGGTGCAATGTGGAAGCTCATGACCTGTTAAGTAGAGGAAAATGCATAAGGGCAATGATGGTCAAGTGGCTGAGGGCCAACATAGTGATTTGTGTTATTTTGTTAGTTTTTTGAAGTCATATCTTGACATTGATTGGTATTGTATGCCCGCGCTGTGATTGGATGGAGGCACAGACCTGGAAGCAGGGTGCTTAGACTGCTTTGTTCCAAGGTAACTATTTCAGAAACAGCTATTATGTGCTGCATAATAGCTGATTATGCCTTGGATGGGCCTATTTTTTTGGGATTGGTTGGGGGTGAGGGGGTGCACTTTCAAAACACTTGAACCTCCCTGGCGGTATGATTATTTCAGGTTTTTTTTGCTGAAAGCGGTACATTATATAGCATGCAAATTTTGCATTTTATATTGTAGGCCTGTAATTATTAGATATAAATCTATCTAAACAAGAATCCAGTAGACATCCTTGGGGGGCCTCTGTAGTATTTTCTGAAACAAAACAACAACAAACGGATGATGATGCCATTTGCCATGGCCAAAATACTTGACAAGTGGCAACATTCATCAACTCCTACAGCTGTTCCCCCCCCCCTCGCTCCTATGGGATGTGGGCTGTCTGCTATCCATCATATGCATTTGTGTGCCTTCCAGCATGGGGGGCTATCCTCTCACCATATCTGCACTAGCAAGGCTGGATTAATGGGCACTGATGAATCAGTCAGCAACCAGTTAAGTGATACTTATCCTTTAATTTAGGCCTGAAACCCCCGCCCTTTTGTCCACCTAGCAGCACCCCTGTCTGTGGCACAATTTGTATTATTGTGATTTAGCACTTACCTTCTGGGTGTGAAGGTGGGCTTGATGCCACCTCTGCTGAGGCCAGGGGTGGGATCATCCGTTGGTCCCTGAGGGGGGTGGGTCCTTTGTTTTTTCAGTTTTCCTGTTTCAAAATACAAAAATAACATAAGTGCAAAAGCTAAAGGAATGTCTGAAAACAGTCTGAAATGGTATTCTTCATATACAGTATGCTTGATTTGGAAATTAAATTTGGTAACCCCAAGGCATACAAAGTTAAAAAAATCACAGATAATTCTCTCTAGCTACTTTGACCAAGAACAGATCCAGACATCGAATTTACACATCTACATACAAAAAATATTGCTTACTTTTTTCGAGGATCCGATGGATGCGGCGCAGCTGGTCAGGCTCCCGATGCTTAAGATCAGACCAGCGCTTGCGCAGCTGATCCTTGGTCCGCTGGACCCCATATTTTGCAGACAGCCTCTCAATCACCCTGTCCAGGATGTAATCTTTATGGCTGTTGGGCCTCTCATACTCCCCCCTTTTGCAATCGTAAGCCCTGGCCTCCAGGATTCCAACCATATATCCTGTGGCTCCTGCGGGAATCTGCCATGCTTGCTGCTCGTTTTGTTTTGGACGATCGTGGAGTTGTGATTGTTCGTTCGTTCCGTGGAGGGTTGGTGCGTGTCACGCCCCAGCGTCACGACGCACCTGAGAGTGGTACGCATGTGCAATGTATAGCAAGGTATAAACGAAGAACAAACGGTCACGAAAACTGCCGTAGGAATGCTCTGTGGGAACGACCGCTGTGTGGGAACGACCGATGTGTGTTCAACCGAACGTTCGCCTGGAATTTTTGATATAGGTGGGTAGAGGCCTATACTGTTATGCTTGGATTGCATTGGGAAGAATGGTTTATACTGCTTAGGGTTGCTACATCATCCCTTTAATTCAGGACAGATATTAATTACTCATGTTTTGTGGCTGATTAAGGTGGTAATTAAACTCACTTGGTGCCTTATCTGCATTAAATTAGCCTCTGAACCTGTGTAATTCATATGTGTCCTGGATTAAAGGGATGATGTGGCAAGACTAATACTGCTTGGCTTGGGGCCTAGATTTGGTGGGGCTTTTATAGGGGTATGCTGGGTGAAGTTGCATGATGCTTTGTCTTGTGTCTTGCAGGCATAATGAGCAACAGGTTCTTTTTGCAGGACTTCCTACCGCAATTTATTGACTTATACAGACAGCTACCCTGCCTGTGGAATGTCCACCTGAAGGACTATTTTAATAGGGCCGCAAGCTGGCAACTCTAAACCAGCTGGTGGAGCTGTGTAAGCAAATCAATCCTGAGGCAACCACAAAATATGCGAGGACAAAAATCGCCAACCTTAGGACGACCTTTGGGAGGGAGTTGAAGAAGGTCCAGGATTCCAAAAGGTCCAAAGCTGCAGCATCTGCGGTGTACGTACCTAAACTGTGGTACTTTCACAGCCTGCATTTCCTACAGCATGCATCTGAGGCTAGGCCATCCCTTTCTACCCTTCCCTCTACTTCTGGTGAGGTCATGGCTTCTAGACCTGAAGATGAAGATGAGGAGGCCGTCTTGACCCAGGTATAGTGTTGGTGAACATATTGTAAAGATAAAATACAATGATAAGAACTAAGCATTATTGTCCAAACATTTGAGTCTAGATCCAAACCCAGTTGTGACCTAAAGTTATTTTAAGGATAAATCAAAACGCTGGTGCCAGAATGCTAGTGTTTGTTATTTCTAATTATTCAATAAGCAACAGTCATGACATGTAAATTTGTTTGGATTCATTACCCACACAAACAAACATATTCTAATAATGTCACTTTTTTATACACAGGAAAGTGTCACCGACACGGTGACTGAGGAGGAGGCAGCTGGCTTGTCCCAACCATGCCAGTCCCAAATTCCTCCACTGGAGGTTGGGAGGAAAAGAAATGGGAAGGCGCAGAATGTGGATGAAGCTGCTTCCTCCTTCTTCCAGCAGGCAACCCAAGTCCTCCAAAGAGAGCCAGAGCAGGAGGAGTCCTTTGCTACTTATGCAGCAGCAAAGCTAAAGAAGATGGAGGAGTTTAAAAAAATAAAAGCTGAGGAGCTCATGAGCCAGGTCCTTTTTAAGGGGGCGATGGGGCTCCTTACCCAACACATGAGACTCCAGGAAGATGTCCCTCCACCTCCACCACCTACCCCATCTCACAACCCAACCAAACCACCACACCAATAGGCTGGCCAGTGGCAGTTTTATCCCCATGGCCCTAACAACCCTGGTCTGGGGATTATGGGCAATACCCCCATTGAGTGATTTATTTATTTTTCTGTATTTTTGTTGTTTTTTTCGTTGGTTTAATTTTTACCATATTTTGTTGTGATAAAACAGTTTTTTTTCTGTTATATTTTCTTTCCCTAAAAATTGCTGCCATAATTTATTTTCTATTCTTTATGCTTCAAAAATAAAGAATAATTAAAATAACAATACTTGCCTAAGTTTATTAAAGAAAATGACAGGTTTGAAGTAGGCAGTTACATTAAAAAGAAAAGTTAGAACAAATAGCAAGGGACCACAAACAAGTTCAATTCAAGGAATTCTTATATTTCAGAGATTATAATGTTGGGGAAATTTTATATAGAATAAAAGAGATTAAAAATAATGCAAATTCTATTAATATCACTACAGAACAGCTGTCTTTTATTACATTCGTATCATGTGTATCACTAGCAATGCATCTTCATTATTATCCCATTGAAAAAGATGCTAATGTGCGCTACATTTCGCTATTTGAATTCAATTGCCAATAGACGAACAAATATGCAGTGTGAAATAGAAAGGTGAAATAGGTTTACACGAACGGACACTTCCGGCCGTTCCTGACTTGGAGCATGCGTGTTTTGCACCATACAACTTGTTGTACCAACTGCTCTGTACACACGATACAACAGTCGTATGAGTGCTTGTTGGTACAACCAAGTTTTGTAGTCTGCTCATACAACTCCCCTTGTACGACCGTCGTATGTTCGGCTTTTCTAATCGCGCATATGAACGATCGATTTCATATACAACGGTCGTTAGTATGACCTGTTGTATATGATCGTCGTCCCGTGTGTACGGGGCTTAAGTCTTTGCATTATGTGTCTGTGTGTGCCACACTAAAAATAGACAACAGAAAGAGGAGGAGAGAACTGGCTGACGACTTGAGAACCAAAATTGTGGAAAAATATCAACAATCTGAAGGTTACAAGTCCATCTACAGAGATCTAGATTTGCCTTTGTCCACAGTGTGCAACATTATCAAGAAATTTGCAGCCCATGGCACTGTAGCTAATCTCTCTGGGTGCGGACAGAAGAGAAAAATTGATGAAAGGTTGCAACGCAGGATAGTCCGGATGGTGGATAAGCAGCCCAAAACAAGTTCCAAAGAAATTCAAGCTGTCCTGCAGGCTCAGGGAGCATCAGTGTCAGTGCAAACTATCCGCCGACATTTAAATGAAATGAAACACTATGGCAGGAGACCCAGGAGGACCCCACTGCTGACACAGAGACACAAAAAAGCAAGACTACAGTTTGCCAAAAAGTACTTGAGTAAGCCAAAATCCTTCTGGGAAAGGTCTTGTGGACAGATGAGACCAAGATAGAGCTTTTTGGTAAAGCACATCATTCTACTGTTTACCAAAAATGGAATGAGGCCTACACAGAAAAGAACACAGTACCTACAGTGAAATATGGTGGAGGTTCAATGATGTTTTGGGGTTGTTTTGCTGCCTCTGCCACTGGGTGCCTTGAATTTGTGCAAGGCATCATGAAAGCTGAGGATTACCAAAGGATTTTGGGTCGCACTGTAGAGTCCAGTGTCAGAAAGCTGGGTTTGCGTCCGAGATCTTGGGTCTTCCAGCAGGACAATGACCCCAAACATAGGTCAAAAAGCACCCAGAAATGGATTGCAACAAAGTGCTGGAGAGTAGTGTTGAGCAAACCCGGACTGTAACGTTCAGGGCCGTGCCGAACTTTGGGGTGTCCGGGATCCGGACCCAAACACGGACGTTTCAAAAAACGTTTGGGTTCGGGTTCTGGGTTCTGGTAGTTGATCACGCATGTTGAATAGCTGCATGGCAGCCAATCAACAAGCGTTTCACTGGTTTGCCCTTAGAAGCCATCACAGCCATGTCTACTAATGGCATGGCTGTGATTAGCCAGTGCATCATGTGACCCAGCCTCTATATAAGCTGGAGTCACTTGATGCTGCAGTCACATGCTCTCTGAGACTCTGAATAGTGTAGGGAGAGGAAGCTGCCAGCATTTTTGTGAGGGACAGATTGCAGACATTATAACATCTGATCCTGCATCCTGAGATTACTACTACTGTTGCTCTGAGGGACAGATTGCAGAAATTTGAGAATCGAGATTTCACATACTGCTGCTTTGAGTGACAGATTGCAGATCAAACCCTGCCTAACACAACAATCAATTCAATCGTACACAATGATCAGATTGTGGGAGTAATTTGAGATTTCACATACTGCTGCTTTGAGTGACAGATTGCAGATCAAACCCTGCCTAACACAACGATCGTTACGATCGTACACAACAATCAGATTGTGGGATCGTACACAACAATCTGATTGTGGGAGTAATTTGAGATTTCACATACTGCTGCTTTGAGTGACAGATTGCAGATCAAACCCTGCATTACACAAGGATCTGACTGCACTAGGTAGAGGCTTCTGCTTAGAGGGACAGATTATTGTTCAAAAATCATTGCCTACTCCTATAGGGCCAGATTCCATCTGTTGCTTAGAGGGATAGATTATTGTTTAAAAATCATCTCCTAGTTCTAAAGGGAGAGCTTCCAGCTTCCAGCTGTTGCTTAGAGGGATAGATTATTGTTTAAAAATCATCTCCTAGTTCTAAAGGGAGAGCTTCCAGCTCCAGCTGTTGCTTAGAGGGACAGATTATTGTTCAAAAATCATTGCCTACTCCTATAGGGCCAGGTTCCAGCTGTTGCTGTAAGTGACAGATTATTTATTGTTCAAAAATCATCTAGTTCTAAAGGGAGAGCTTCCAGCTGTTGCTGTAAGTGACACATTATTGTTCAAAAATCATCTTCTAGTTCTAAAGGGAGAGGTTCTAACTGTTGCTGTTAGTGACACATTATTGTTCAAAGATCATCTCCTAGTTCTAAAGGGAGAGCTTCCAGCTGTTGGTGTGAGCGGTGCATTTCTTGCGCCAAAATAAAAAGTTGGTGTTTTCAAAAAAAAAAAGTATTAATTGGTATCAATAAATACTTACATAGGGCTACATAGTACATTTGCAGGCACAATGAGGAGAGCAAATAAGGGACGTGGTCATGGTGCTGCTGGTGATTCTGGTGCTGCTGGTGTTGGTGGTGTTGGTGAACCCCCTGTTGGAAGGAGAGGACGTGGTCGAGGTATGCCAGCTACACGCACAAGGGAAACACCTTCCTCAGGTAGCCAACAGAACCTTCACCGGTATATGGTAGGCCAGAATGCCCCTCAACTATTGGTGAGGCCAGAACAAGTACAGGCGATAGTGGGTGGCTGACAATGCCTCCAGTTCCTTCACATTGTCTCCCTCCCGCCCCCTTGATGAAAGCTCAGAGTTGGCACCTGAACCCCATGGCCATCTGTCTTTCACCTCAGCCCCTTGTAAATTAGCCAAGCAGTCTGAGCCCCAAGTCCTGCAAGAGACTCTTATGCTTTTTGATGACTCTCCTGGTGTGCTTTCCGTGGGCCATCCATATAGCCCTAGAAGTGAAATACATTGAGTGCACCGATGCCCAACCACTTCTGTTGCAGGATGAGGACATGGAAACACCAGCGCAGCACATCTCTGATAATGACGAAACACAGGTGCCAACTGCTGCAGCTTGCCTCAGTGTGAAGGCAGACTGACAAGGAGGGCAGTGGTGAAGGGTGGGTGGAAGATGATGTGGAGAATGATGAGGTCCTAGACCCCACATGGAATGAGGGTCATGCAAGTGACGTTTGCAGTTTGGAGGAAGAGGTGATGGTCACACAGAGGCACCAGCACAGCAAAAGAGGAAGCAGGTTGCAAAAGCGGAGCGAGCGTCCCCTAGACAGTAGGCCTGCTACTACCCACAGCACCCAGGGACCTAGCACACCAAAGGCAGCTCAAAGGCGTTCCCCCACGTGGCAGTTCTTCAGAAAATGTGCTGACGACAAGACACGAGTGGTTTGCAAGCTGTGCAATGGTAGCCTGAGCCGAGGCATAAATGTTCTCAACCTGAGCACAACTCCCATGACCAGTCATCTAAATTCAAGGCACAAGCTGCATTGGAATAATTACCTCAAAATCCAAGAAAGGTCTCAGCCTCCTCCTGCTTCCTCTTCTGCTGCTGCCTCTGCCTCTTCCTCCACCTCTACAGTGACAGTGTCACCTGCCACCCAGCACAAAGACGATATGACAGCAATGCCACCATGTCCGCCACCGTCCCCAAGCATTTCCACATGGTCCCATGGAAGCTTACAGCTGTCCATCTCCCAAACACTGGAAAGAAAGAGGAAGTACCCCCCTACCCACCCGTGATCCCTGGCCCTGAATGCCAGCATTTCAAAATTCCTGGCCTTTGAAATGCTGTCATTCCGTCTGGTGGACACGGACAGTTTCAAAAACCTGATGGCGGTGGCTGTCCCACAGTACGTGGTTCCCAGGCGCCACTACTTTTCCAGGGGAGCCATCCCTTCCCTGCACAAACAAGTCGGGGACAAGATCAAGTGTGCACTGCGCAACACCATCTGTGGCAAGGTTCACATAACCACTGATACATGGACCAGTAAGCATGGACAGGGACGCTATATCTCGCTAACTGCACACTGGGCAAATGTAGTGGCGGTTGGGCCTGAGCCGGCTAGTAATTTGGCGAATGTCCTTCCACCACCGAGTATTGCAGGGCATTTCTCTTTGCTTCCTGTTACCTCCTCCTCCTACTGCGCTTCCTCCTCCTCGACCACCCACTC
The DNA here is from genome assembly GCA_018402905.1 of Glandirana rugosa. Taxonomy (NCBI): domain Eukaryota; kingdom Metazoa; phylum Chordata; class Amphibia; order Anura; family Ranidae; genus Glandirana; species Glandirana rugosa. The sequence goes on along the minus strand of BLSH010142107.1, from coordinate 682,663 downwards.
ATCCGCTCAGCCTAACACCTTCACCACCAACAACAGCAGGCTGTTTTAAAACTGATATGTTTGGGGGATAAACCCCACACTGCACAGGAGCTGTGGATGGGCATTCAACAACAGACCAATGAGTGGTTGTTGCCACTGAGTCTCAAGCCCGGCCTGGTGGTGTGCGACAATGGCCGAAATCTCGTAGCGGCTTTGGGCCGAGCCGGTTTGACGCATATCCCTTGCCTGGCGCATGTGCTGAATTTGGTGGTACAGAATTTTCTAAAAAACTACCCAGATATGTCAGAGCTGCTGCATAAAGTGCTGTCCGTCTGTGCGCACTTTCGGCATTCTCATCCTGCTGCTGCTCGCCTGTCTGCGCTGCAGCAGAACTTCGGCCTTCCCGCTCACCGCCTCATATGCAACGTGACCACAAGGTGGAACTCCACCTTCCACATGCTGGAGAGACTGTGCGAGCAGCAGCAGGCAATAGTGGAGTTTCAGCTGCAGCACGCACGGGTCAGTTGCTCTGCGGAACAGCAACAATTCACCACCAATGAGTGGGCCTCCATGCGAGACCTGTGTAGCGTATTGCGGTGTTTTGAGTACTCCACCAACATGGCCAGTGCCGATGACGCTGTTCTCAGTGTTACTATCCCACTTCTATGTCTCCTTGAAAAAACACTTCAGGCCATGATGGAAGAGGATGTGGCACAGGAGGATGAGGAGGAGGAAGAGGGGTCATATCCACGGTTATCAGGCCAGTCATTCGCAAGTCACTCGGAGGGTGGGTTCCTGCACCAGCATAGGCCAGGTCAAAAATATTCAAGCCAGGGCACAGTTCTGGAGAACGAGGAGGATGAGAAAGATGAGGAGGAGGAGGAGGAATCGCAGCAGGGTGGCACCCAACACAGCTTGTGGGCATCACTGGAGCGTGGCTGGGGGGATACAGAGGACACAGATGATATACCTCCCACAGAGGACAGCTTGTCTTTGCCTGTGGGCAGCCTGGCACACATGGCCGACTACATGCTGCAGTGCCTGCGCAACGACAGCCGAGTTGCCCACATTGTAACTTCTGATTACTGGGTGGCCACCCTGCTGGATCCCCGTTACAAGGACAACGTGCCGTCCTTAATTCCCTCACTGAAGCGTGAGAGGAAGATGCGCGACTACAAGCGCACACTGGTAGAGGCGCTGCTGAGGGCATTCCCAAATGACACCCGGGGCTCAGTGGAAGCACAAGGCGAAGGCAGAGGAGGAGGAAGAGGCCACCAACACAGCTGTGCCACCGCCAGCACCTCAGAAGGCAGGGTTAGTGTGGCAAAGCTTTGTCAGCAGCCCGCCACAACAAACAGCACCACCAGCAGATATATAATAATATCACTGTTCTGAAAACATCTGCAAACTGTGTTTCTTCACAAGAAGTGTGAAGAAAAATCAGACAGTGAAAAGAATAACGGCGATTACGAACGTGTAGAAAATAAAATGGATTTTGGCCCACGCCTTGGTATGTGTACGAGAAGTTTGTAGACGTATCACACAAACTTTTATGTCGTATCTCTTCTCGTACGTATACCAACGCGAGAAGTGTGTGTCAAACGTCTACAAAAGTCTTGTCACTATAATAATATATAGACGACCACCACGACAAACAACACCGCCCGACGACTGTTTCGAAAC
>BLSH010142107.1:637125-680743 GCA_018402905.1 Glandirana rugosa | reverse complement strand
CCACGTATAAAATTTACTTCGATCCTCTCTTTATTCTTATTTTGTTATATATATGTCATATAACTCTATATATATATATATATATGTGTATGTCAGTACCGGCTTTAACAACCGAGGGGTCTTTACAAAGGTCTTTTAGAGTGTCTTTATGACATCGTACGATATGTGTACGATACCAGAACCCCGGACCCGAACCCGGACTTTTTTTGAAAAGTCCGGGTCCCGGACACCCCAAAGTTCGGTACGGACCTGAACTTTACAGTCCGGGTTCGCTCAACTCTATTGTCAAAGCTTGATTGAACAAGATGAGGTTAGAAGCTGATTGGCTAGCACGCAAAGCTGCACGAGTTTTTGCACTCTCCAGCTTTAGTAAATCAACCCTTATGTCCAATTTGTTTTTTTCCTCCCTTTTTTTGTTTTGTTCCAATACACACAAAGGGAATAAGCATGTGTATAGCATGCTACAGTATTTCTGTGAGATTTTCTGGAAACATTTCTGGGGAGCCAACAATTTCGGCCATGACTGTATGTGTATATATATATATATATATCTCAATATACTGTATATATATTGTTTTATTCTTATTTCTCTCCTAGCTTCATTTAAAATATGCACCTTCTCTATAATTTCACTTTGGTATGTAAATGTGCTATACCATTAGGATGGGTAAATCATGACATCGTAATATTTTCTTTTATATGGATTGAATAGTGAGTCACCCAACAATGACATGAGAGGTCAAAAAGAAGGTGTTTGGTATTTTACTTATTATTTATTATTATTATTTAACTTATATATCTATTATATACAGTTTAATATATTCAATACACATATCTTTGAACCTATGTTCATATAGATACACAGTTGTGCTCATAATTTTACATACCCTGGCAGAATTTATGATTTCTTGGCCATCTTTCAGAGAATATGAATGCTAACACAAAAACGTTTCTTTTACTCATGGTCCATTTATTATCAATCAAATGTGTTTATTCTTTTTAAATCATAATGACAACATAAACTACCCAAATGACCCTGATCTAAAGTTTACGTACCCCAGTTCTCAATACTGTGTATTTCCCCTTTAACATCAATGACAGCCTGAAGTGTTTTGTGGTATTTGTGGATGAGGCTCTTTATCTTCTCAGATGGTAAAGGTGCCCATTCCTCTTGGCAAAAAGCCTCCAGTTCCTTGAAATTCTTGGGCTGTCTTGCATGAACTGCACGTTTGAGATATCCCCAGAGTGCCTCAATAATATTGAGGTCAGGAGACTGAGATGGCCACTCCAGAACCTTCACTTTATTCTGCTGTAGCCAGTGACAGGTCGACTTGGCCTTGTGTTTTGGATCATTGCCATGTTGGAATGTCCCAGTACGTCCCATGCGCCGCTTCCTGGCTGATGAATGCAAATTTTCCTCCAGTATTCTTTGATAGCATATTGCATTCATCTTGCCATAAATTTTGACCAAATTTCCTGTGCCTTTGTTGCTCACACATCCCCAAAACATCAGCGATCCACCGTGTTTCACAGGCCTTGTTGACTCCTCTCCAAATGTAGTGTTGGTTGTAGCGAAAAAAAATCTATTTTGGTCTCATCATTCCAAATGACTTTGTGCCAAAAGGTTTGAGGCTTGTCTCTGTGCTGTTTGGTTTATTGTAAGCGGGATACTTTGTGGCATTTGCATAGTAAAGACTTTCTTCTGGCGACTGGACCATGTAGCCCATCTTTCTTCAAGTAACTCCTTATTGTGCCTCTTGAAACAGCCACACCACATATTTTCAGAGAGTCCTGAAGTTATTTGTGGGTTTTTCTTTGCATCCTGAACAATTCTCCTGGCAGTTGTGGCTGAAATCTTAGTTGGTCTACCTGACCGTAGTTTGGTTTCAACAGAACCCCTCATTTTCCACTTCTTGATTAGAGTTTGAACACTGCTGAATGGCATTCTCAATTCTTTGGATATCTTTTTATATCCCTTTCCTGTTTTATACAGTTAAACTACCTTTTCCCACAGATCCTGTGACAATTCTTTTGCTTTACCCATGACTCAGAATCCAGAAACGTCAGTGCAGCACTGGATAAATGATGCAAGGGTCTGTCCAAAAACTCATTGACCTTTTATACACACATTAATTACAAGCAAACAGATCACAGGTAAGGATGGTTACTGTTAGAAGAAGACCAGTGCCCAAGCACCTCTTGGCGTTTTTTTGCGCTTTTGCACGCTCCCGTGAGCGTTCACATGTGCACACGCGCTGGAAAAGGTGCCAAACAGCTCCATTTAAGCTGTGCACACCGTACAGCATTTGTGTGTGTTCCTGAAGCTACCTGCTTATCTGTTGACCTGTTCCTGTGACCCGGCTTGTGTTGACCTTGCTCTGATCTCTGCCTGCACCGACCCTGGCTTCCACGACCACTCCTTTGCCTGCTCCCTTGTACTTCTGATGCCAGTCCGTTAACAAACTCTGCCTGTAGCCGACTACTCTTTTGCCTGCTCCCTTGTACCGCACAGCCAGCCAGTTGCCGACCCTGCCTGTACCACCATTCTTCAAAAACCCGCACGAGACCGGAAGAGCTACTACAACTGTCACCAGTGACCAACTCAACCCTCGTGCCATCCTCACTCCTGGACCTCCTGTTTGCTCTATCAGGGGCTCACGAATCAGGGTCGCAAGGGAGGTTACCCCTGCGTAAGTCAGACTCCCCCACCAGGTACGTGACAGTATCAGACAGCCATGCCTGAGTCTGCACAGGGAACCTCTCCTACGGACGATTTGAACCTATACTTGGCTGGGCTGACCCAGGCCATCCAGACCCTGCAGGAAGGTTACACCCGACTGGAGGTACGGGTGCAGGAACTCGCTTCAACCAATGCCCGTGAAACCAGTCAGTCCACAGCTGATGCCCTGCTGGCCCTGCCACTTGAACCCAAGGTTCCCCTGCCAGATCGGTTTTCGGGCGACCGCACTCAATTTGGGGCCTTTCAAAATGCCTGCAAACTTTATTTCTTCCTCCAACCCCATACCTTCTCCCGAGAAACCACGAAGGTGGGGTTGGTCATTTCCCTGCTGCGGGAAGCACCTCAGTCTTGGGCACATCGCCTCTTGGAACAGAAGGCCCCTGAAGTCGGCAGCTTGACTCTGTTCTTTCGGGCAATAGCCTCATTATATGAAGACCCGCATCAAGTTGCCACGGCCAAAGCGACCCTCCACGCGCTGCAACAAGGCCACCGTACAGGGGAGGACTATGTCACAGAGTTCAGTCACTGGAGCGCCGATACTGCGTGGAATGACGCAGTTCTCCGTCATCAATTTCGCCTGGGTCTTTCGGACCCCCTAAAGGATGAACTAGCCTGTGTGGGGATGCCACATACGCTGGATGCCCTAGTCAACCTGACAATTCAGATTGACAGACGGCTCAGAGAACGTAGAGCTGAAAGAGCGGGGGATCCTCTCTTTATCCCAGGCCCGCTCCAGTGACCCCTGCCATCGCACCAGTGGCATCTGATCAGTCCCAGCCCAAGCAAGTGGGTCTTATTCGACCGTCTCTGACGCTCGAAGAAAGACAACAATGCCTAGGCAACTGCCTACGTCTATACTGTGGGGAGCCCGGTCATGTGGTGAAGACTTGCCTGGTCAAGCTCGCTAAGTGCTCACCTTCCTCCACCGAGGACATACCGACCCTCTCGCAGACCGACACTCACCTCTCTCTCCCGCTCCCACTGCAGCTTCCCAGAAAGAGTCTCCTAGTCACCGCTATTGATGACTCTGGTGCTTGCAGCGGATTTATCGATCAGGCCTTTGCTACCCAGCATCAGATCCCATTACGACCCAAAACCCATGGGATGGTCATACGACTTGCTGACGGCACAACCATCAAGTCCAGTGTCGTCATGCACGAGACTCTTCCCATACTGGCTTCTACCGTGGACAGCCACTGAGAACTCCTGCGATTGGACGTTATCGCTTCCCCCCTGTTCCTAATTATCCTCAGGTTACCATGGCTACAGGCTCATAGCCCCTCTATTAACTGGGCTACCGGGGAGACCAAATTCCCATCACCGTACTGCCTCCAGCACTGTTTCTCAGGAACCAACAGACCTAGCCCCATCTTGCTTAGTCTGGATACAGACTTGGAGACTTGGACCCCAAGACCCGTCAGTCAGTCCCGTCTGTCTATCACCAGTTCCTCGATGTGTTTAGCAAGAAGGGAGCTGAACAACTACCCCCTCATAGGGTTATGACTGTCCTATTGAGCTCCTGCCTGGAACCCAGGTTCCATTTGGGAGGATCTTTCCTCTGATGGAGCTGGAGTTAGCGGCCCTCAAGGCCTACCTGGACAAGAACCTGAAAAAGGGGTTCATCTGTCCCTCTATATCACCAGCCAGAGCCGGCATCTTTTGTTGAAAAGAAGGACCACACCCTGAGACCCTGTATCGACTACAGGGAGTTAAACAAAATTATGGTCAAAAACCGGTACCTCTGCCCTTGGTCCCGGAACCTTTCCAGAGACTTGGAACGGCAACAGTGTTCACAAAATTGGATCTCCATGGGGCTTATAACCTGGTTCATATCCGGGAAGGCGACGAGTGGAAGACCACCTTCCGAACCCGGCCACTTTGAGTAACTGGTGATGCCCTTTGGACTCTGCAATGTCCTGGCTACGTTTCAACATTTCGTGAATGATGTGTTCAGAGACTATTTAGATCTTTTTGTCATTGCTTACCTCGATGATATTCTGATATTCTCCTCTACCTTGGAAGAACACCAGAAACATGCTGCCTGCGTCCTGAGTCACCTTCAGCAATATGGACTGTATGCCAAAGTTGAGAAGTGCGAATTGGAACATCCCAGCATGTCGTTCCTAGGACTAATCATTTCAGTCACAGGCATCACCATGGATCCCCAGAAGGTCTCTGCTATCCTTGACTGGCCTGCTCCCATGGACAAAAAAGGAATCCAACGTTTCGTTGGATTCTCCAATTTCTATAGGACATTCATCCGGGGATTCTCCGCCATTATTGCACCAATTACACAGCTCACCAAGGCCAACACACGGTTTGTGTGGACCAAGGAGGCACAAGAAGCCTTTGAAACCCTGAAAGGCCTATTTACATCAGCACCTATTCTGAGGCATCCCGGTCCTTTGTCCTGGAGGTAGATGCCTCTGAGATTGCTGTGGGGGCTGTGTTGTCGCAGAGACAGGGAGCCAAGGTTGCTCTTCACCCAGTGGCGTTCTTCTCCCGCAAGCTAACTCCACCAGAGAGGAACTATGACGTGGGAGATCGTGAGCTGCTGGCAATCAAGGCCGCACTGGAAGAGTGGCGCTATTTGCTAGAAGGAGCCAGGCACTCTATTTTGATCCTGACCGATCACAAAAACTTGGAGTATCTCAGATAGGCCAGAAGACTGAGACCTCGTCAAGCCCAGATGCCTTATCTAGGATGTTCTGCAAACCAGGAGACTCCATGCTCCCTGACATGGTTCTGCAGCCCAGGAACTTTCTATTGACACAGGGGGACTTGCTGTCCCAGATCAGGCAATCCCTAGCCAAAACGCCCAAACCGGCCATCCCCAGTCTGATTACAAATGATGGCTTATTGTGGCACAAGAATCGGCTCTTCATACCAGAAAAACAGTGCTTGTCCATCTTGGCATCTTGTCATGACCTTAAACTAGCTGGTCATTTCGGAGCCCGTAAGACTGCTGAACTGTTATTACGGTTGTTTTGGTGGCCTCAGGCAGAGGAAGACTGTTGGAAATATGTTGGCTCCTGCCCCACCTGTGCCCAGAACAAAAACAGTAAAGCCAAGACTTGGGGGCTACTAAAACCACTTCCGGTACCCGAACGAGCATGGTCAATGATTTCTATGGACTTCATTGTGGAGCTTCCACCATCTAAGAGGTACTCTGCTATCTTTGTGGTCGTGGACCATTTGACCAAGATGGCGCACTTCTTGCCCATGAGGGGCACACCATCAGCCTCCGAGACGGCCGAGATCTTTATCCGGTAGATTGGCTCCATTTCCATCCAGAAACGGTGCCAAACGGCTCCATTTAAGCTGTGCACACCCTGCAACACGTGCTGTCTGATCTACAGCGTTTGTGTGTGTTCCTGAAGCTACCTGCTTATCTGTTGACCTGTTCCTGTGACCCCGCTTGTGTTGACCTTACTCTGATCTCCGCCTGCACCGACCCCGGCTTCCACAACCACTCCTTTGCCTGCTCCCTTGTACCTCTGCTGCTAATCCATTAACAAACTCTGTCTGTACCCGACTACTCTTTTTGCCTGCTCCCTTGTACCGCACCGCCAGCCAGTTGCCGACCCTGCCTGTACCACCATTCTTCAAAAACCCGCACAAGACTGGAAGAGCTACTACAACTGTCACCGGTGACCAACTCAACCCTCGTGCCATTGTCACTCCTGGACCTCCTGTTTGCTCTATCAGGGGTTCACGAATGAGGGTCGCAAGGGAGGTTACCCTGCATAAGTCAGACTCCACCAACAGCTACATGACAGTTACCTTTAATAGCCATTCAAACCCCTTTGTATCAACTTGTGTGTATGTTATCAGGTCAAAATCACCCTGGGTATGTAAACTTTTCATCAGGGTCATTTGGGTAGTTTATGTTGTCATTATGAATAAACACAGTTGATTGATAATAAATGGCTTCAGCCAAACGCTATCCACGAGTGAAGGAAACGTTTTTGTGTTCTCATTCATATTCTCTGAAAAATGGCCAAGAAATCATAAATTCTGTCAGGGTATGCAAACTTATGATCACAACCGTATATATTTCCATTGTCTGCATATGGATATTTTAATGGTTATATTTTTGTTTCTCTTTTAAGAGGGTCACTGACCTAATTGCATTAGTCCACGTGACCTAGACCAGGAGCACTCTCCACTGGGATTGCTCAGGAGTGAGCTCTTCAGTGCCAGTGTGCCTTGGAGCTATTAGTTGTAAGGTCGCACATCCAGTCATGTATTCTATTTTATCGGGCTAGGTTCCAATAGCCTCCCCCCCTTTTCTACATGTCTTAAAGGATAGTACACAAGCCTCCCTATATGGGGAACAGGGAACAGGCAAATAAGAGTCCCAATGGGGTAGCTAATAGGGATGGGCTGAACAGCCCTCGGTTTGGTTTGCACCAGAACATGCAAATAGGCAAAAAATTTGTGCGAACATTCGAATATCGTTAAAGTCTATGGGACCCGAACATGAAAAATCGAAAGTGCTAAGTTTAAAGGTTTATATGCAAGTTATTGCCCTAAAAGTGTATGGGGACCCGGGTCCTGCCCTAGGGGACATGTATCAATGCAAAAAAAAGTTTTAAAATCAATTGTTTTTTCAGGAGCAGTGATTTTAATAATGCTTAAAGTGAAACAATATAAATTAAATATTCATATAACGTCCTGCCTTTGAGTGGTGATATCTGAATGGTGCCTGCAGCTACAGGCACCATTCAGATATTGTTTTTTTCAGCCGGCGATCCTGTGCTTGATAAAAGTGGTCTTAGTGGCAGATTCACCGCGAGATCACTTTTATCAGCGGCGGGACACGTGCCCCCCCGCCTCTTTCCTGTCATCTCGGATCTCCCGCCGAGATGATCGGATCTGTCCCCCCAGTGTCCATGAGCCGACTGAGCGGCTGAAGCCACTCAGTCGGCTTCATAATACGGCCGGGCGGAAATGACGTCAGAAGTCACTTCCGCACAACGGTCTTAAAGGACCCATTTTTTTTTTGGACTGTCATTTTTCTCAAATTTTTTTTTTTTTTGCACTTTACTGTAAATATGAGATCTGAGGTCTTTTTGACCCCAGATCTCATATTTAAGAGGTCCTGACATGCTTTTTTCTATTACAAGGAATGGTACACTTCTTGTAATAGGAATAAAAGAGATCAATTTTTTTTTAAAAGAACAGTGTAAAAATAAAAATTAAAAAGTAAAATAAATAATAATAAAAAAAAAATTTAAAGCGCTCCGTCCTCGTGGGCTGCGCGCAGAAGCGAACACATACGTAAGTCCCGTCCACATATGAAAACGGTGTTCAAACCACACATGTGAGGTATCATCGCAATCGTTAGAGTGAGAGCAATAATTCTAGCGCTAGATATCCTCTGTAACTCAAAACTGCTAACCTGTAGAATTTTTTAAACTTCGCCAATGGAGATTTTAAGGTTGCAAAGTTTGTTGCCGTTCCGTGAGCGGACGCAATTTTGAAGCATTACATGTTGGGTATCATTTTACTCGGTGTAACATTATCTTTCACAATATGGAAAAAAATTGGCCTAACTTTACTGTTTTCTTATTTTTTAAATAAAAAAAACTGAATTTATTTTAAAAAAAGCACGCTTGGAATTACGGCATGACATATAGTTTTGCAATGATCGCCATTTTATTCTGTAGGGTGTTAGAAAAAAATATATAATGTTTTGGGGTTCTAAGTAATTTTTTAGCAACAAAAACTGTTTTTAAGTCGTAAACACCGAACCCAAAAAACAGGCTCGGTATGCAAGTGGTTAAATAATGTCGCCAATGGAACATAGCTAGGGTGCTTTGCTAGAGCAAAATGACATGTGTGAAGTAAAAATTTTAATTCATTATCACGGCTGTAATGTATTGCCGCTTCCTGGCAATATACAAAAAAAATCACAGAAAAAATTGCGGAGGATCCCCCCCAGTCCATACCAGGCCCTTCAGATCTGGTTTGGATTTTAAGGGGAACCCCCGCCAAAATTAAAAAAAAAATTGACGCGGGGTCCCCCCTAAAATCCAAACTAGACCTTTATCCGAGTATGCAACTTGGTCAGGATAGGGGGGGACGAGCAAGCGCCCCCCCCAACCGTATCAGGCTACATGCCCTCAACATGGGAGGTATGGGTGCTTTGGGGCAGGGGGAGTTTGCTCCCTCACCTTGTTGATGGGGACAAGAGCCTCTTCCCCACAACCCTGGGCTGTGGTTGTGGGGGAGTGTGGGCGGGGGGCTTATCGGAATCTGAAAGCCCCCTTTAATAAGGGGACCCCCAGATCCCACCCCCTCATGTGAATTAGTATTGTACCCCTACTACTTCACCAAAAGTGTCAAAAAAGCAAAAAACACAGGAGACAATAAGAGAGTCCTTTATTAAAAAATAAAAATAAGTGTCCCTCGTTGTAATCCATCGTCAATCGCAGCGAGCGATGGACCCAAAAAAAAAAAGCGAACAGCTCCTCCTCCATGGGAGGGTTCCTGCCGACTGAGCTCTCTTTGTTTTGATGTTTTATTTATAGAGAAGGGTAGGGCCACCCAGTGACATAATTGAGTGACCCGCCCCTCTGACATCACATGATGTCAGAAGAGGGTGGGGTCACTTGTACGTCACCCGGTGGCCCCATCCTGCACTATAAATAAAACATCAACACAAAGCCAGCGCAGACGGTGGCAGCCCTCCCATGGAGGAGGAGCTGTGCACGCCGTCTGCAGCAATGCATTATGCGGCGAAGTTGCTGCAAATGCCCCATAATGTTCTAAATTTGACGAACGGATGAATGCCCAATGTTCGAGTCAAACTTACGTTCGAGTCGAACCGCGGGCCCATCTCTATTAGCTAAATAGTTTCTATTGGGTTCAGAGATTCGTGGAGAATACAACTGACCTCTCTAGAGGAAATGCATTCCAGTGTGGAGCGCTTTGGGTGGTATTATTTCCTGAATATCACAAGGGAAATGACGTCACCGGAAGTGTAGTCGATGGATGTTCAGCTAGTTGGCCTCAACACAAGACGCAAGCACTCTTCTGGTTTAGTACAGTAGCATGCGTTCCAGCCATTCTGCGATCTGACAGTCCTATCAATGGATGGCGCCTCCAAGATTTACAGCAATGGTGGTGCTGCCCGCACGATCGCCGCTCTTTGGGAGCTGTTGACTGGGACAGGCTGGTGAGTGAAGAGGTGAGTGATTTCTCCTTTCATACTAGATGGGAAACCCTGCTGGCGCGTGCCTCCTTATTCACAGTATGTGGTCCCTTCCTTCCTTCGCCTATTTCACTATTCTAATCTAGTAGTAATACATGAGAACCTGGTTTAACAGGTGAGGTACATGACAGGATTGTGTGAACCGGTCACAATGGAGCCCACGCCTTTTTGAGGTGGGGAAATATGGGACCACATCCTCCCCACTATGTTAACTAGAAGGAAAATAGTAGTACTGCGCAGCCTACTACAGTGTGCTATGGTGTGAATCTTGCCCCTAGTGGTTCTGGGGCGTATTTCCACATAAAATATTCTTGCTGTCAGTATTCTACTTCGCTCATGAGTAATACAGATAAAAACCAAATAACTTCTATAATGAGCCTTACTGGCTTAACTTGGTGATATTAAATGCGTATAAAATGTAAATAGTAGTAAGTGACATAATGATAAAGTGGTAAAATATAACATATATCATAAAGTATAAAATCAAGTAAACTTTAGTAATGCAATAAAAATACTGTCAAGTGCAAACGTATCAAGTATCAAGTAAAATGTCCTTTTTTCAAATCAAGTGGTAAAGTGATGAAGAAGTGACTTGTGCTCCAAAAGTTCATAAAAACAATTCATGCTCCAAAGGTGGTGTGGGAAGCCTCTTTGTGCAGGGGGGTGGTTGATAACCCCAAAAAGGTTTCTCTTTCTTAAGGTGCTTAAACTGGAAAAGTGCTCACAGAACTCTCACCTTAGCAGGTTAGGACCTGTGCGCATCAAGGTTTCTTTATGGGTACCACTCTTCCAATTTGGGGTGCGTTTTTTCTCCGATCTCGATCCTTCCGTCCAAGCAAGTAGTACGACCATCCGGTCGTTCGACTCCTTCTATGCACTCCTTACTCCAAACATTATACATGCGGGAAGAGACAAGCGAATCCTGGCTTACTTACTCTACGTTTTCACTATATGATTTTTGTTTATTTTTATCAATTTTTTATCAATATTTTGAGCGCTGTATAGGCGCTTTATTGCGCTCGGATGGCTAATTCATCAGACTTTAGCCAAGTTCATCCCAGTACCCACCACCCCATGGATACGTCACTCACCAACTGATAGATTAGTAATCAAAAAACACAAGACGTGCGCCGTATAGGCACTCGCCACCATTGATATGGGTCCGCTAGATTTATGTCCCAGTACACTGTCACACGAGTTCGTTTAATGACTTGTAAAATACGGTTATATCTTCAGACATAGATGGGATGTACCACACAACTAACACTTGCCATCTACGAATCATTTTAGTATGTTTTATGATCGCTTTTTAAGTCCATGGTAGAACACCGTCCTTGAAAAGGACAGGTGTCAGCAGTGGTTGTAATTGCAGGATCCACCGCAAAATGGCTGCGCAGCATACACGCGGTCCTCACCAAAATGGCCGCCGGGCAATACATCTTCACATATATACTCTTTGTACCACACAACTAACATCATGTAATCTACTCATTATTTTATTATTTATTATGTTTTTCCTAACTCCATGTCAAAATACCGTCCCTGAGAAGGACAGGAGTCATGCAGAGGTTGTAGTTGCAGGATCCACCAAAAAATGGCCGCACCGCATACACGCGGTCCTCACCAAAATGGCCGCCGGACAATATCCGGCCCCATTAATATAAATGATAGCAGTTTGAACCAATCCAGCAGCCCTGAGGAAGTCACGTGATGTGACGCAACGCGTAGGCTGTTACCCAAGTGCTGGATACACAGTGAGAGGCGCCCTGACGCCGCTGTGTGATTTTAAAGATTTTTTCACTTGATCTTGGAAAAACGATTTTATTTTGATAAATAAACCATTTTTAAATACTACACTATGGGATTCGCTTGTCTCTTCCCGCAAGTATAATGTTTGGAGTAAGGAGTGCATAGAAGGAGTCGAACGACCGGAGGGTCGTACTACTTGCTTGGACGGAAGGATCGAGATCGGAGAAAAAACGCACCCCAAATTGGAAGAGTGGTACCCATAAAGAAACCTTGATGCGCACAGGTCCTAACCTGCTAAGGTGAGAGTTCTGTGAGCACTTACCCAGTTGAAGCACCTTAAGAAAGAGAAACCTTTTTGGGGTTATCAACCACCCCCCTGCACAAAGAGGCTTCCCACACCACCTTTGGAGCACAAATTGTTTTTATGAACTTTTGGAGCACAAGTCACTTCTTCATCACTTTACCACTTGATTTGAAAAAAGGACATTTTACTTGATACGTTTGCACTTGACAGTATTTTTATTGCATTACTAAAGTTTACTTGATTTTATACTTTATGATATATGTTATATTTTACCACTTTATCATTATGTCACTTACTACTATTTACATTTTATACGCATTTAATATCACCAAGTTAAGCCAGTAAGGCTCATTATAGAAGTTATTTGGTTTTTATCTGTATTACTCATGAGCGAAGTAGAATACTGACAGCAAGAATATTTTATGTGGAAATACGCCCCAGAACCACTAGGGGCAAGATTCACATCATAGCACACTGTAGTAGGCTGCGCAGTACTACTATTTTCCTTCTAGTTCTCATTATATTGTCAAATATTAGGTACAGCTGCAACCTAGCTCTACCCCCAGTGTGTGACTGTAGTAGCGCAAGGATACATCCATACACCCTCCCCACTATGTTATTCATTGGTATATAAGTCTGATGTTGGGAAAATGGTACACTTGGCTCTGAGGAAGAGGTCTGAACCTCGAAACGTGTTAGCCAGCATATGTAGGACATCATTTTCATGTGGCATATGAGAATATTGATGTGAAGCTACTTTGTGTTTTTGACATGCTTTTATCAAGAGATCATTTGTAAGTATGTTTTTACGTTTTTCTATTAATCCAATCGTTGAGGATAATGTGCTAGGCTGGTGCAACCTTTTTTGTGTTTCTTACTCGTATATATACACAAGAGCATGATGTATGCGGCCGTAGAACTACAAAGGTCAGTGGACCTGGTCATACAATATACACCCTGTTCCAAATTATTATGCCAATGATATTTTTCTAATTTACCTAAATATTTGATGTAAACAACAGTCTGCATAATTCTCATGTTATCAACTATTAAGAGTACAATTCAAATTTTATTTGAACAAACCTCTAATGATAACAGTATTTTTTTTCAAAATAAAAAACTTACAATGCACTGTTCCAAATTATTACGCACAGTAAGTTTCAAACACTTTATAGGTTGTAAAGAACTGAAAATTGTCATCTGTTGTGTTTGCAGCATATTTACTGAAATCAAAAGCTATTTCAATCAAACTTTGAACATTTTAAAAATTGGTAAACATTTTAACAGGTCACGTTACATTTTAACATAGGACCCCTTATTTGATAGCGGCTTCACAAGTCTTGCATCCATTGAACTTGTGAGTTTTTGGACAGTTTATGCTTGAATTTGTTTGCAAAATGTCAGAATAGCTTCTCAAAGCTGCTGTTTGGATGTAAACTGCCTCCCACCCTCATAGATCTTTTGCTTGAGGATGCTCCAAAGGTTCTCAATAGGATTGAGGTCAGGGGAGGATGGAGGCCACATCATGACTTTCTCTCCTTTTATCCCCAAAGCAGCCATTGATGCAGAGGTATTCTTTGCAG
This sequence comes from Glandirana rugosa, assembly GCA_018402905.1. Lineage (NCBI taxonomy): Eukaryota > Metazoa > Chordata > Amphibia > Anura > Ranidae > Glandirana > Glandirana rugosa. The sequence goes on along the minus strand of BLSH010142107.1, from coordinate 667,148 downwards.
CATGAGATGGTGCATTGTCATGCATGAAGATGATTTTATTACTGAAAGCATAGTTCTTCCTTCTGTACCAGGGAAGGAAGTGATCAGTCAGGAACTCCACATACTTTTCAGAGGTCATCTTTACACCTTTGGGGACCCTAAAGGGGCCGACCAGCTCTCTTCCCATGATTCCGGCCCAAAACATGACTCAACCACTGCCTTGCTGACATTGCAGCCTTGTTGGAACAGGGTGGCCATCCACCAACCATCCACTACTCCATCCATCTGGACCATGCAGGGTTGCACAGCACTCATCAGTGAACAGGACTGTTTGAAAATTAGTCTTCATGTATTTTTCTGCCCAATGCAGCCGTTTCTGCTTGTGAGCATTGGTTAGTGGTGGCCGAATGGAAGGTTTATGCACAGTTGCAAGACTCTGGATGACTCTACACCTTGATGTCCGTGGGACTCCAGAGGCACCAGCAGCTTCAAATATCTGTTTGCTGCTATGCAATGGTGTTTTAGCAGCTGCTCTCTTGATCCGATGCATGGATCTGGAAGAAATTTTCCTCAATGTGCCTTTATCTGCACGAACCCATCTGTGCTCCGAATCAGCCACAAATCTCTTAATAGTGCGATGATCACGCTTAAGTTTTCGTGAAACATCTAATGTTTTTATACCTCGTCCAAGGCATTTAACTATTTCACTCTTTTCGGCAGCAGAGAGATCATTTTTCTTCCCCATCTTGCTTGAAAATGGTGCTCTTCTTAATAATGTGGAACACCCTCCTTTAGTATTTTTTCCTTTTGGGCTCACCTGGCAATCTAATCATCACAGGTGTCCGAGATGTCCGTGATCTAAAGAACCCTGAGACACAATGCCATCCATGAGTTAAACTGAAAAACAAAATATTTAATTTTGTGACACTGAAATAGATTTGCATAATAATTTGGAACAGGTGTACAGTTTAAAACAGTGTGTGTGCTGGAATGCAAAGTCAGGACATGATAGTCCTCTGACTGTACATTGCAAAAAAGGGATGTTTATGTCTATTAGATAACCCAGCGGGGTATATATACTGGAGCATATATAATAAATTCAAATAAAATAAAATAGAATAAAAATAGCATTGAAGAGGCTGGCGATTTCATGAGAACTAAGTATAAAGTGGTTATTTTGAAATGGTAAACAGTTATAAAATTATTGTAGTAAAATATATGTATAAAATGGTGTTATTGGGGGGATAACACATATAAACACCTGCATATGGTATTGCTGGAAACACACCTTTCTACACGTGTTTACCAGCATATGCTTGTATTCCCCTCTCATGGATGTGTACATCATCTGATATATCAGTGATAAAAAGTGACCATTAGACCATGAATGATGACTACTTACAGACACCACCACCCTCAACCAAGGAAAAACAACCCATCGATTTCCATTATGGATAATGACAATAAGGGTCCGCTGTAAAAAAAGGAAACATTACAAGTTAAAGGGGCTGGTTTGGAAATATATCATAACAGAATATGTGTCTCTAACTTTTCATTCAGTCCCCCTGGTGCAAGGGAATTAAGAGAATATATCCAGAACGTCTCCTGCTGACATAGCCATTTGAAATGCTCTGCAGCAGGAAGACTTCTGGGGATAGCCGCAATCACCCAAACTTGAAGTCCCACAGTGGATTTATGGTGTTCCGTTAGAAAGTGTCTAGGGACACTGTGAATCACATCCCTGTTCGATGAACCGTCTATGTTTACTGAACTGTTGGCGTAGAGGAAGGATGGTCCTCCCTACATACAAGAGGCCACAAGGGCATGTTAGACAGTATACAACATACTCACTAGAGCAGTTGTGGAACTATTTGATGGGATAGGTTTTTCCTTTTGTGGTAAAGGTTTTTTGTCTATGATGGACAAATTTACACATTAGGCATAGTTTTTCTTACATTGAAATATACCTACTAGTGGAATCAAAGAAATGTAGGTGGTGGGGTTTGGCTCGAGTTTGCGGATCCTACTCATACAATGTTGCTCTTAATGTTTTTGGCCCTGCGGTAGGAGACTTTTGGCTTTTGTGTAAGGGATGAACCTAGAAAAGGATCTTCTAGTAAAGCTTTTTGCTAAAATGTTTTCCATTTGTTTATAGGGATCATGGACCTGTGTAGTAGGGGCCCTTCTGGTGTATTGTGCTCAGACACAGGCTTGGAACTGTATTGTTGGAAAGCATCCTTCACAAGGGCAGGGGGGTATCCTTTATCTAGGAATTTATTAGTAAGAGGTTGGCCTTGAATTTGGTAATCCTCATCCCTAGTGCAATTATGTCGGATCCTGTGAAACTGGTTTCTGGGAATGTTGTTCTTTCACCTGGAGGTTGATGCCTCCTTTTTCTCAAACTGTACTGTCCAGACAGAGGGTCAGGGGTCCTGCAGTCTTATAGGACAGTGAGAGCAGAATGAAAACTCCTCCTACAAGCTTTAACCACATACTGATAGAAGTCACAAGACTGCTCTGTCTGCTGTTAAGAAAAGGTATTTAGCAGTCTATATTTACTAAACCTATTGCATTTCCATGTTTTGCATACTGTGGGAGACCAGATTAAGTGATACAAGGGCCTGGGTTTCGTAACACTTTAACACGTTAAAGCTTGTATGAGTATAACCTGTACTGTAGCTGATAACTGCTGTGGAACTTCTTTCTTTGTTGCTACTATATCATCCTTCTGCAGTGTGGACAGGGTTAAATTGAATATTCCCTAATGCAGATGTGCAGCGGCCATCTTTAAAGGAGAAGTATGACCAAAGCTTTTTTGGCCATACTTCTCCTATGGATCACAGTAGTGCAGTATGTTCTGCACTCCTGTGACCCATTTTGTATCATTCAATAAAAATAAAGTTCTTCCAAATTGTAATGCAGACTTCAACATCCAGTGGGGTAGATTTGCTAAGGCAGCTGTGTTAATTTTCTCCAGAACTTAGTGAATATAGTGAAGCTTTGTAAAGAATACCAATTCAGGTGCAAGGAAATAATAATAAAAAAAAACAGCATGTTTGCTTGCACATGATCAGAAGATGAAAAAATCAGCAGTGCTTTACCTAAGCTCTGGGGAAAATGAGTGCGCCTGCACTTCCAAAGTGCTCAGTTTATTTGCCTATAGTAAATCCACTCCAGTGTGTCAGAATGTGTAGAAAATACAGTCAGTTTGCTTTACAGAAATATTCTGGATGGATAGAGTGACCCACATTCTACCCACAGTGCCATCATTTGCATCATTTTGGCACATTTGCATCTGTTGTTATAATTTTTTTTTTTTTTTTAAACAGTACAAAAATAGCAGACTTACAGATTATCATGAAGTACCCATTGTAGCAAAAAGTTATGCAATACAATAACATCAAGAACACTGAAGCCACTGAGGCTAATACTGTATACTAAGCTAAGGGTGCCTGATCTTTGAAGAAGCAATATGGCATCCAAATCTGCCAATATTTTTCTTCCTGATCTCTGTTTATTAGTAAGATTGTGTGGTTTGGTAGGAGGCAACGGTTGTTTCCACATCGCTGGGATGCAGGCTTTGTCTGCATTAAGGAAATTTCTTTCCACATGTAGTGTTTTTGGTAGAAGTGGGATTGTCATGTAACAAATAAGTCTCAGGATGTTATTCAAGATACAAATCCATAAGAAGTTTGATGGTTTGTTCAGCAATGTATCAGAAATCCTCAGAAATTTGTTTTGGGCAATCCCAAAAGATACGCAGCAAGGTGCCTTCTGACATTTATTAGAGGTCTGTAGAAACATGCAGTGAAGGACCACAGGGGTCCTGTACCACCTAGTTAGAAGCTTATACGGTAGCCTTCTTCTTGGTATTTGCTCACTATGAAAGCTTTGAGTACAAAGAGAATTATCTTCTGTTTTTGAGGTATAGAGTGTAGTTTTTAAGCCACTTCCCAATGCTGAATGAAAGGGAATACCTGTATGAGTCTTATCGCTATCATTGAAGTGTATAGCTTTGATAAAATATGTCTTACTAATACTCTAGTCTGGCTTGTTTGTTCAAAAAAGGATGGCTACCTTACCTTTTTATAGTCTGCTGGTAGTGCAAAGGTAAGCCCCCAACAGTGCTGATGTAACAGCCAGAAGGAATCCTGTTGTATAAGGACATCATTGAAGATCATCCCTGCTAAGTGGAAAGTATGCTGCTTTCGGTATAGGAATCATGGAGATAAGAGCAGGTGAAAGAAAAGAGGATTGAAAAATTGTCCTGGTCATTTGTAAAGTGGCCGCTTTGTGTGGATGCTGTTTTATGTATGCAGGGACTGACCCATCAGAAAACAAAAGGAGGTCTGCTAGAGGGGGATCAATTCATCCTTGTTCCAAATTGATCCAGGGTTTTGTGTCACTAGAGGGGGTATTTACTAGAACTGGAGAGTGCCAAATCTAATGCAGCTCTACAAAGAAACCAATCAGCTTCCAGTTTTTTTTGTCAAAACTTAATTGAACACGTTGAAGTTAGAAGCTACCATGCACAGCTGCACCAGATTTTGTACTCACCAGTTAGAATCTCCACCGTTGTGTTCAACTCTGGTTAGTTAGGTCACTTCATGGTAATTCACCGGGTTGGGGAGCCCAATTCCCCCTTTTGTCTTAGGCAGAGATAGTGTTGACCTCCTTAATCTCACTGATTTTCCAGCCAAGTCTTTCAGACCCATTAGTTGTGTCAATGGTCATAATGATTTGTTTTTTGTGTCCATTTTAAAACTGTTCAATACTCAAAACCATCTCAGTCAGACTAGTGGCCAACAACATCACCAATGGTTGCCCCTCCCCAAAAAAAGGATATACTCCATTGTCCAAAATTCAATGTGCATCATCTGAACACCATCTTAATAAGCTAACTCTATCATAAGCAAACTGGTAACTGTGCTGTTATAAAGCATATCACAGAAATAAAAACTTAACATGCCTAATAACTGTGTTTTTTTCATTCGTGTTGCAAGCTTTTGCCTCAACAGAAAGGTTATGAGAATTGCCTATTGACACATTTATTTTAGATTTAGATCTGCTACCAAATTAAATTCTGATCTGTTCAAAAAAAATGCATAATATGTTATGAAAAAAAACCCATAAATTGTAGGAAGATATAGGGTGTGAAACCACAAAATTAAATAGAAAAAAAGAAAACTGTGACAATGAGGATGGAGTAAAAGGAAGGCCCTAGGATTGAAGTTTTTAATTATTTTTCTAGGTTTTATCATATCTATTTATAAATCAGCATGAGACATTGACAGATCTTTGAAATTTGTAAAAAAAAAAAAAAAAAAGTGATCAATAAAATCTGGTAAACTAGATCAAAACTGGCAAACTGGAACAAAGCTGGCAAACCTGGGCAATGGAAATTGGAGTGGCTTGTATTGCAAGTATGTATTTATTTGATGAACCGTTCATGTATATTTTTATTCCAATTTGCACCCCCATCCAAAGCTCACCCCTACATCCTTGTCCAAAGCTCACCTCTGAACACCTGTCCAAAGCTTACCTCTACACCCCACCATTCACAGCCCACCTTGGTATCCTCAGCCACAGCTCACCTCTACACCTCCCAACCACAACTCCCCTCTGCATCCCTGTTTGCAGCACACAACTGCACCCCATCCAAAACTCCCCTCTGCACCCCCATCCATAATTCACCTCTGCACCCCCGTTGGAGGCTCATCTTCTACTCCCCTGTCTGTGGCTCACCTGCACACACTTCCCCCTTTCCACAATTCACCTCTGACCCTTTTTCCACAACTTTTCTCTACAACCCTCCTTTCCTTTCCCCCAAACAGTTAAGCTTTGCATATCTCTTCCATAGCTCCCAACTTCTACTTCCCTCATCTACATCTCCCTCTGCACTGCTCCTCAGCTCTGACCTCTGCACCCCATTCTCACAACCCTTATTTGTGCACACACCAAACCTTCCACTGCTCTCACATTTGCCCTCCTTCCTCTTCAAAGTTCCACCATCTTCCAAGTGCTTACCTTTGCAAATGCACCTCTCACCTGCCAGCTCTACTACCTCTCAGATGAAGCTTGTTTCTCATGTTTCTCACTCATGTCGGCAGCCAGGAGAGCTGCGGGATCCACCAAGAGAGGTACGCTGTCACTTGTAAACATAGAAGCTTTGCTTCTGTGTTTTCAAGTGACAGTAGTGAGCACACTGCCAGTGCCGGAAATAGCAGAATAAAGTTCTGCCACATGTCAGCTGAAAAAAAGCCCTGCAGACAACATACTTTAAGAATGAAAGAAACACTGAGGACCTGAAAAGTGAAAACCTGACACACTGTTTTGTTTACCAAAAGCATCAAACATCGGGGGTGCATGCGCGCAGCTCGAGGAGACGGTCATGCCTGCCTAGAGCTCCGCACAGCCGCGAGACATTCGGCCGCCTAACACCCAGCCAGAGACCCTGAAAACGCAGGCACAGCCTCCGCAACACCCGCTGCAGCCACCCACATCGCGATTATGGTCGCATCCGGAATGAAGCCCAAGTTGCGGACCAAAACCATACGCGAGGCCCTGGCTCGGGCCTCGTCCAAGATGGCGACGCCGCACGCTGCTAAAACAGGTACACCCAAAACACCCAAACGGCAGCCCTTACGACACCCAGACGAGGGAGAATCAGACTCTGACATCCTAGCCTCTCCTCTCCCTTCGCAACCCGACGACATACACCCGGGTCTGCTCAAACAATTTGAGGTGATGCTGCAACGTGCTTTAAAGCACACCTCAGAACAAATTACAAACAAACTCACAAGGGAGATAAGGGAGCTTGGACAACGTACAGCAGACTTAGAGCAGAGGGTGGATGAGATGGAACATCACCTCTCTGCCCAGGCAGAGGAGATAGAATCCCTCAAGGAAGACAATCTCACTCTTCAGTCCCAAATAGAGGAGTTCGAGAATAGAGCAAGACGCTCCAACATAAGAATCAGAGGAATCCCTGAAACAGTTGAAGACCTCCAGTCCACGATCACAGCCCTATTCCAGGAACTTTCCCCCTCCATCCCCATAGATCGCCTTGAGATAGACCGTATCCATAGAGCCCTGGCTCCACGCAAGCAAAATGGCGCTCCAAGAGACATTATTGCTAAAATGCACTTTTTCCGTACCAAGGAACAGCTCCTGCAGTCTGCTAGGCTAAAGTCCACCCTCACCTTCCAGGGCAATGAATATCAACTTTTTGCTGACTTATCCAAAACTACCATTACCAAGCGAAGGGCTTTCAAACCCTATCTCCAAACCCTTCAACAGCGCAAGATTATATACTCATGGGGATTCCCCTTCTCCCTACGTTTCACATACCAAGGCCGCAAATACACCAGTAGAACCGTCGAAGATCTTCAACATCACTTGCAGGACCTGCACTTGACCCCAGAGGATTCCTCCCTATCTCAAAGAACACGCCGACGCTCAGCTTCAGCATCTCCTTCGAAAACACCCCGAACCCCTCAATCCTCCACCAAAAGAAGCAGGATAACTCCCATCCTTCAAGACCCTTCAGACTCAATGGACTGAAAGCTAAGTAACAAGCTAAACTAGCTTTCACTTTACTACCAGGACTCTAGTCCTTAAGACACATCCTACCAAAGTGCTCGATTTTATCTAACTCCTTATTTCCTGAGTTTCAGAGTATAACTTCCTATATAGACTAAACTGTTTACTCACAGTTTTAAATTTTCCTACAGGTTCATTGTTTTGGTTAATACCTGTGTTTCAAGATGGAGCTATGTCAGTCTCTTATACCTCCTCCCTCTCAACTCCAAATTTTACAATCTATCCCCTTCGCATATATTCTAGATGAAGGGTGCTATCTGAAACCCCCTTAGCCAATACTCCCACCGCTTTTAAGAGACTCACATACCTCACCATGGGAGTGTATATTCCTCCCTTTACTGCTATCTCAGGACATGTACAACTCTCTCGCTATGTTGTTTTTTTTTTCCTTTGTTCTTGTCCTGTTTGATGTTTTTTTTCCAGGCGAAGCCCAGCTGCAGTCTGTCTAGAGGCTTCATAATGGTATCGTCGTACAAGAACTTTCTAGCCACTCTCTTGACTGGTAATATGCATATTGGGCACTCTGGTTGTAAGAATTACCACTGTTTATTCAATACTTAACCAAGCCGTCACATGTCTCCGGCTGTTTGTCACTGTCAGCCCCCACATCTTGCCCAAGGACCCTTCCTTCTGGTTTTCCTTGGACAACATGCTTCCCTCCATGCAGAGACACTGCTCCTGCCTGGACGGTAAACTACTTCCTCTACACTCTCTACCTTTCGCCTTCCATCTGTCTTTCATAATAATATTCTTTCACCCCCCCTTCCCTTGTCCACCTTCTCTCTACTCATTGGCCGGTAGGGGGAAACCCCAGCCTAACACTATGCTCACATTAACGCCAACCGTGCTTCTTCCTAATGGCTAAGCTCAACATTTTGTCCCTAAATGTGCAGGGACTTAACTCCCCATGCAAAAGACGCAAAGCCCTCCGCACATTTGCCTCACTCAAGGCCCAAGTCATCTGTCTCCAGGAGACCCATTTCACTAAGCTACTTTCCCCTAAATTCCTAATCAATACCTACCCACAGTTTTATACTGCCTCAGCAGACACAAAACAAAGAGGGGTACTGATAGCCTTCCACAGATCCACCCCCTTCACGTTAAAATCTGAAATCCGTGACCCAGAAGGTAGGTACCTAATTTTAATAGGTCAATTAATTGATACCCCAGTCACAATAGTTTCTTACTACGCCCCCAATAAAAATCCCTCAGCCTTTCTTTCTCATCTCCTAAAAGTCATTGATACACACAAACAAGGCACCCTGTTCATAGGTGGTGACTCCAACCAGGTCCTCTTTCCCTTTCTCGACAAGTCACCCTATGCACCCAACCTAACCCCCAAAAAACTCACCTTCCAACAACTCTTACAACACCATTCACTAGCAGATACGTGGCGCGAGTGTAATCCTAATAAAAAACAATTCTCTTACTATTCTCACCCGCACAACTCTTTCACGCGAATTGATCATATCTTTACCACGATTGGCTCACTACCTCTATTACACTCCTCCCACATCATCCCTATCCCATGGTCAGATCATAATGCAATTTTATCCTCTTTCTCAGCCCTCTCACCCCCGCAAAACACTAGAACGTGGTCATTGAATGACTCCCTTCTTTCCGACCCTTCCCTATCGCTGCAGATAGAGGCGGCTCTCAAAGAATATATCTCTCTCAATTCAACTAATGACGTTTCGCCTCTAACTCTCTGGGAAGCTCACAAGCCAACCATACGTGGGACACTGATAAGTCTGGCGTCCCACAGAAAAAAAGAACGTCAAATCAAATTCCAACAACTAGAGCAAGCCTTCACTTCAGCTCACATCAACTTCCAAGATAATCCCACCCCTACACACAAAAGCGAACTAGATCGGGCGAAATTAGACCTTGATCTGTTCCTCACTGACGCGGCTGAAAAATCCCTTAGAAGATCCGGCCATCGGATTTACATGAAAGCCAATAAACCTGACACTCTCATGGCCCTGACCCTACGAGGTCTTGAGTACCCCCATAGACCCATACGTCTGAAATCAAACCAAAAAGAATATACCAGTAACCCCGCCAAAATTCTTCAAATTTTTCACGAAAAATTACAAGAACTATATTCTGCTCCCAAACAGTCAGCGGACACACAACAAATCTCAGAATTTCTGGACTCCCTCTCTCTACCGTCACTCTCTATAGACCAAAAAATGCAATTAGACCAACCAATCACTGAGCTAGAAACTAGGACAGCCATAAAGTCCCTTCACAGCAACAAAAGACCAGGCCCCGATGGTCTCACTGCATCTTACTATAAACGCTTCATAGACATCTTAGCCCCCCCACTCACAGCTGCCTTCAACTCCATTCGTTCAGGTAAAACATTTACACTAGACTCATTACGAGCCACAATATCGATGATCCCGAAACCTCAAACGGACAGCTCCTCATGGGCCAATTACCGTCCAATCTCGATATTGAACAATGACATCAAACTGTTAGGAAAAATACTTGCCTCCCGTCTTAACACCATAATTGGCTCCCTAATACATAAAGACCAAACTGGCTTCATGCCTGCAAGACAAGCGGGAGACAATGTCCGTAGAGTTGTCCTCCTGACTCACCTTGCACGCACCAGACGCATCCCCACATGTTTCCTCTCCTTAGATGTCAGGAAGGCCTTTGACAGCCTCTCCTGGACATACCTACAAAACGTCCTTCTCAAATGGGGGTTCGGTCCCTTTTTCTTCAAATGGGTCCTATCCCTTTACTCAAACCCTTCAGCCATTGTATCATATGCTGGTCACAGATCTGACCCTTTTCCAATTCATAGAGGAACTCGACAAGGATGCCCACTTTCCCCTCTCCTATTTGCCCTGGCCATTGAACCACTGGCCCAGAAAATCCGCGAAAGCCCCAATATCCAAGGTCTGGACTTAGGTGGATGCACACATAAACTATGTTTATTTGCGGATGATATCTTACTTTTTCTAACTTCCCCAATCACATCCACTCCTAACCTCCTCTCAACCCTAACGTCTTTCGCTGGCTTCTCTGGGCTAGTGGTTAACCCACAAAAATCTAAAGCTCTTAATATCTCCATGCCCCCTCCCATGCATTCTCATCTTCAATCAGTTCTCCCATTTTCTTGGACATTGGATACGTTAAAATATCTAGGAATTAAGCTAACCTCTGACCCCTCAGACCTCTTTCAAGCTAATTATCCTCCCTTGTTAAGACATTTAGCTAGACTTATGTCCTCTTGGGCTACTCTCACACTCTCCTGGTTAGGACGTATATCGGCGGTGAAAATGGTTATTTTACCTAAAATTCTTTACCTCTTTAGGACACTTCCTGTCCCAGTCCCCCTATACTTTCTACGTATCCTGCAACGCAAGGTTTCTAATTATGTCTGGGGAAAGACTAGATCTACGCTCTACCTTAGCAAATCCCAAGGTGGACTAGGCTTGCCTAATTTTCTGAAATATTATCAAGCAGCCCAGCTATCCCCCCTAACTAAATACCACGCGACTAAAGAAATCCCCCTCTGGGTGACGCTCGAATCAGTAGACTGCGACCCCCTATCTGTAGCTAACCTTTTGTGGCTCCAACCGAAGGATCATAAACAGATAAGCAACCCGGTCACTCGGCACTCCCTTCGTATTTGGAACACACTCAAATTTAAATACAAACTGCAATCCCCTCACAACCCACTTCTCTCTTATATCCGCAACCCCTCATTCCCCCCTGCTTGGACCTCTCCATCCTTATTCCGTAACTGGTCCTCTGCAGGCCTTCTTAGGGCCTACTCTTTTTCCACTGATGGAAATATCATCCCATTTGCTACTCTCTCAGAAAAGTACAATCTCCCTCCCTCTGAATTATTCCGTTATCTCCAACTCAAACATTTTTTCTCTCCCTACACACGCACAGACCTCTCTCTGCCCCAGAAAACCATATTTGAGCAAGCGTGCGACCGTGACCCACATATGCGCGGATTAATCTCCCAACTATATCAGCTCTTACAGGATTCCCCACCGCACGCCTCCCTCTCATATGTCGCCAAATGGGAACAAGACCTGAATATTCACCTTGAACCTGAAGAATGGACCAATATCTGGCAAGCTACAAAGTCAGCTACACAAAATATCATAGCCTCCGAGGCAAACTACAAGGTCCTTTTCAGGTGGTACCTGGTCCCTGCACGTATAGCAAAATACCAATTAACCTATCCCTCGACATGTTTCAGGGGGTGTGCGGACAAGGGAACCCATCTCCACATATGGTGGACTTGCCCGGTTGCAGGCAAATTTTGGAAGGAAATATTCAATATTATCTCCAAAGTAACAAATATCACAATCCAACCCAACCCTACATTGGCCCTACTTAATCACAAACCCCCAGAAATTCCTAAGACGAGATTCAAATTGGTCCTCCACATCACAACAGCGGCCAAACAAACGATTGCTAAAGCCTGGAAGACCCCAACAATCTCAATAATAGAGACAAAACATAGAGTGACCAAATCTATGGTACACGCCAAAATAGAGGCGACAATCCTAGACACCGTCTCCAAATTTGAAAGAATATGGCTACCCTGGGTCCGGCATTTTCTTCCATCAGACTTCGACAGCACACTGTTGCTCCCATGATATGGCTTTAGATCACGGAGACTAACCCTCTTCATGGCTAATTTCCCCCTCCCGGCCACTCTACTTTTACTCCTACACTTATTCTCTCTGGCTCTCCCTAGCTACTATCTCCCTCTTTCCCCTCCTTTTGGTTCTCATGCCTCTTCACTCCAAATGACACTCAGTTCTGGAGTTAACCATAGGTGTCGCCCTCCTCCCCCTTTAAAATATCCTATTTGCCATCTGTTTCTGAGAATCTATTCCTTGAGGATACTCAACTAATCACAAACACACTCAAGTCCCATTGAATGGCAAACAAGTGACGCAGATTTATTCTCATGACTCAGCTTATATTTGGTCTTCTGCAACTTAACCCTATGGTGACTCCACTATACAGGCAACACATGTCAACTTGATTTATGTATCTCTCCTGTCCAATGAATGGTGTATTGCGATTACCTACAAGAGTGAGTGAAGAAGTTTATTTACACTAGATTCTACATTCATTTTCCATGTACGCTCTGTTCATATCTGGCATGCTTGCCGAACCAGACTATGTTTATTCTTGTTATTTTATTCTCCTTTTCATCAATAAAATATTTGAAACGAAAAGCATCAAACATCATCATAGGTCAAAAAACACTATAAACAGACAAAAGTTCTTAATGATGCTATAAAGTAAGTTAGGTAACCACTGTTCCAATTTGGCTTTAGCAGCTTGCTGCTTTATAAGTAGTTAGGAAAATGGGTGGTAAATTCATTAAGCAGTACATAAATCTCTAAAACTGACAAATTGTATTCAAGTTGCTGCTTCTTTAGGAACAACCCTTTGTTTCTCCCTGGAGTTCACTTTAAGGAAATAAGATACTTAAAAATTATTTTCTTTTTCTTATAGACTATAAAACTTACACTGAAGGTGCTTTTGAACAGATATTTTCCCCACGTCTTTTTTATTTTTACTTAAAGGTTATTTTTTAAAGTGATGTAGTAGATTCAATATATTTATGGCAGGAATAAATATCACTCAGTAGCAAATGTCTACACAGCCTGCACTTTTATAGTGGAATATCATACAGAGAGAGAGGTGTATGTCTGTTTGCCATTTCATTTTCTTGCAGTAGGTCAGGGACTTCCTAATTGCCTATGAATAAATTGCTATTATTCTCTCATCTACAGTACTACATAATTCACAAGTAACTATCATCTTGGCATTCCTTCTCTCCTTTGTATGAACAGATATATACACGTTCTGATGTATGCTGTGCTGGCTAACAGAAAGGTCAAACATACTTAATGCAATAGACTGTTATATATGGAGCCAATGATATCATACAGAAACGTTGACTAACCCCAGGTCACCAATGAGATAATGATCAAGTCTAACACTATGAACATACCATTTTAAGGGCATTACACTTTTCAAAAAGGGACTTCTGCAGACAGATGTACTCATGCATAGCCTGATGAAACATCATTAAATAACCAAGTTAAAATAAACGTGTGATACTTTATCATAATATAACAGAGGAAATCTACTATTGCATAGCCCACTAAAACACTAAAAGTGCAATTATGAATTTAAAGCTGAATTCCAGGTATGTATTTTCTTGCATAGTTACATTGGTCCAGCTTGAACCAATGTAAGCATACATATGCCATACCTGTTGAATGCCTGTGAAAATGGAGAATCATTGTAGTAGGCTACATTGATCGCCAATTTCTTCCATACCCTTTGCCAAGTGACTGCCCTGCTGCATAGTGGACACAAGGGGTTGCTCGTGTGGCATGGGAGCTATTCACAGAACACCCTGCATTTTTACAAATAAATGCAAATCATTCACTAATTGGATCAGGTGGAGTTTGTGTTGTCACCTCCCTACCTCTCCACCCTGTCTAATCAAAGAATGCCTTGTATTCATTGAGAAAAATACAAGCCATTCTGTGAGTGGCACTCATGCTAAGCAAGTGACCCTTTGTGATCACTGTAAAGCAGGAGAGCTGCTCAGCATGAGACTCGAAAAGGCAATGGAAATCACTGCAATAGCAGTGACTACTACAGTGATTCTTTTTAACAGGGATCCCACAGGTATGGCATATGTATACTTACATTGGTTCAAGCTAGACTAATGAATCTACGAAAAAAAACATACCTGGAATTAAGCTTTAAAAAACAACAATGCATAAGTGTCATGCAGTAGCTATGGAAAATGATCACTAAGTTACTTAATTGATATACCTCCAGTGATATATAAATACAATGCTTACTGTATCACACTATCAAATGTGACCCTATGTACCTCCGCCTGTACCCTGATCCTGTGACCTGGTATAGCCTGCAATCTGCTCCTGTGACATTACAGTTTGTCTTCTGCGTTTGTGACCCTGTGCTCTCCTGGTTGTATTAACATTCAGTGACTCTGTGTAATCCAGCCAATCTTTCAGTTCCAGGGTGTTCCATGTGCACTACAGCTGCATTCCAGCTTTCCAGCTCCAGTGTGCTACTGTGCACTCCAGCTGTACCCAGATATCCAGCTCTATTGTTTTCCCCATGTACCCCAGCTGCCTTTTGGTATGCTTATTATGTTGTTAAAAGTATTTTCTTATATCTGTTTAAAAAGTTCTAAAAAAAATATCTGTTGACTATGTCAGGAACTTAGAGCTAAACTCTTCCTTACAGGCATTTATCATTAGCAATGCCACAAAACATTACCGTTCTTGCTTTTTTTGCATTAAATATCCATTTTACCTAAATCCATCTTCTTTTTTGAGACTCTACCAGTAACTGTTCCAATTTGGGGTCTTAAAAATTACAACCTAATATGTAATTAATGTCATCTGGGCTACAACTGCGATAGAGTGTCCAAAACCCTTATGCGCTCAATGATGCAAGGTGCCAAGGGTGGCCTATTATTTGGTGGCCCATCTATGTCACTTAGTATCATCAACCATATTTCCATCATATAGCAGAGTATATAGCAAAGTAGCCACAGTGCACCTTAACTCAATACAATGGCACTCAATCAATTCCAGACATGGACTTGCTAGACCAATTGTAAATTACCAAGAATTTATAGAATGGATCACGAGACAAATAAATGATCATCACAAACTCTACAATGACATCATTCTTATTCAACATTTCAGACAGTCTCACCACACAGATGGTCCAACCTTGGCAAAAGCATTCCTTATTCACATTTCCATCCACCACAACACAAGGCATTTATTTAATTTTTCCAACATTTCAAAACTTTCTAATCCCTCCCACAGCATTGTATGGTTATTTACAAATCCTTAGATTCACTCAATGTTGTTTGAAAAAACTTACATTAAAAGATCACCTCCCCTTTGAAGAAACTTGCACAGATTGCCCCTTTTGCAGACCTTATCTTTGATATGTACAGAACATTAGACCTACACCCCGAAAAAAAACATTCCCAAAGCACCATTATATGAAAAGATGGAAGGCAATCTTGGACAAAAACTCCTGCTGGAGAGGTGGAAAACACTATTGATGTACTCTCATATAAAATTCCATATGTACCATATACAAAGAAAAGGCATATAAAATTTTGATGCACTGGTACTACACACCAGAAAATCTAAACAAGATTTATCCCAATATTATCAAATTACCACATTATATGGATCTGTACAGGTGTTACCCCTTTCTGGTGTGGGATATATAACCTCCTCTCTGAGATTGTTAGCTGCTCTATAAAACTTGACCCATTACCCATCTTCCAGATTCCCCTATTCCTATTTAACCACCTGCCACCTGCCGTATTGTGAATTGCCTGGTGCACGGTGGCTCTCTCATTCTGGGATGACGTCACATGATGTCGACCCATGATCGCCGCACGGCGATCGGTGGTGCGCTCTGTCCCTGAGACACAGCACATTACCGACCTCGGTAGAGAGTCAGTGATGAGGCTCTTTACCCATGTGTCCAATCACAGCTGATGACATATAAACAAGGAAATGCTGGTTATCGGCATTCCTCTCCTCACACTGACAGCGTGTGAGGAGAGGAGAACCGATCAGTGGCATTTCCTCACAGGGGAGATCTGCACAGATAATCAGGGCACTGATTATCAGTGCCCTGATTATTAATGCAGCCCCAACAGTGCCCAGCAGTGATGCCAGTCAGTGCTAATCAGTAATGCCAATCAGTGCCCATCAGTGATGCCAGTCAGTGCTGCCTTTCAGTGCCCATCAGTGCCTGCTCATTAGTACCACCTATCAGTGCTCATATGTGCTGCCTATCAGTGCCAACTATAAGTGCCCATCAGTGCTGCCTATTAGTGCTCATCAGTGCTGCATATCATTGCTGCCTATCAGTGCCCATCACTGCTGCATTTTAGTGCCTCCTCATTAGTGCCACCTCATCAGTGCCCATCAGTGCCACCTCATTAGCACCCATCAGTGCAGCCTCATCAGTGCACATCAGTGAAGGAGAAAAATTACTTATTTGCAAAATGTTATAACAGAAACTTAGATAAACTTTTTTTTAAAACTTTTGGTCTTTTTTTTTGTTTTGTTTTTTAGCAAAAAATAAAAAGAACATTGTGATTAAATACCACCAAAAGAAATCTCTATCTGTATAAAAAAACATGATAAAAATGTAGCTTGGGTACAGCAGTGAATGACCGCGCAATTGTCGTTCAAAGTGCGACAGTGCTGAAATCTGAAAATTGGTCTGGACGGGAAGGGGGTAAAAGTGCCCAGTAGGCAAGTAGTTAAATATCTTAAAAACTCTCCGTACACACCCACAAGACAACCAGTTGTTTTATTACTTAATAATGGAAATGTATACACTCTTCAATGTATTCACTTTCCAGATTTTCTTTAGGGGGTTAAGGAAATAAAGCTATTGGAAATGCTGATGGTCATTGAAAATTCTTCCTCAAGGGCTTATCTGCAGTGAGTGTTTGGTGAGTGTAGAGTTCACTGCTTTGTACAATTCCTCCTATTTGAAACACAAAGTAATACATATTTTTTAGTAATTAAAAAAAATTAACATTGGGAGCACTTTTTTTTACATCTTTCTAAAACAAAGACTAGAGATGAAATGATATTTGAATGTATGTGTTTTAGCCCTAATGAAGGGGCCTTCTCTCTAGCCCCCAAAATGAATTGACACTTCTCCTTAAACACAAATAAAGCTTAATTTGGACTTATTACTGTTGAATGCCACCTTTATCTTCCAATTTTAAATACTGTAAAATATTAGGATATTCCCTGTAGGTACAGTATATCATCACAGCCAGACACCACTATACATTGAATACGTAGACAGCTGAAAATAATTACCCAGGAGGCAAGAAAGTTTGAGGCCACCTGAGACCAAAACTATATTCCCACCACTCTTCACTATAGTAAAATATTGCTAAAATATAAAATAGTATTATTTTTTATAGCCATGTATTCTGCAGTAGAATATTATTATCTGCAATGTCAGTATGATATTTCCATGAAATTTTGGGTCTTTCCAATGATCACACATTGTTCAGTCAAGCTAGAATAAATGTTGTTAAGCGATGCTGAGATACCCCTGCTTTGTCCAAATTTCCTGCATAGACCTTACATTTCTTTATTCCCTGCTCTGGTATTTTGATAGAGCGTATACAGGTGACAAGACCATCAAGCAAACAATCATTTGGCTAATTTGATTCAGTCTTCTTAAAATGTGTTTCTCTTCCTCTGCTGCTCTAACACAGCCTGCTGGACCGCAGTCACGGATGAACAAACTGCCAAATTCTCTCCAGCCCAGCTCCCTGGGAAGTAATTGCTTCTCTATCTAAAGGGTGCAGAATTTCAGCTAATTAACTTTAGAAAAGGTCAAAGGCTTCCAGATTTCTAGTCTGGACAGTGGACACAGAATTCTCTATAGGTTGGAAACAGATCGCAAATCTAAGAGGTCGAACAAACATCTGAAAAATGTTTGCAGATGTTTGGAAATGATTTTGGAGAATAGTGCTTTGAGTTTGTGTTTACCCTGTTCCAGTAAATTATTTGTTGTGTAAGTAACTGGAGGGCAAGAATAAAGAGCTAGAGCAATCTTTCAAAATACAACTGACAGCAACTTTCAGGAGCTTCACGGTGGAATGTTAAATCCACTTCTGTCCACACATCATTGTAATGTCACTTTTTCCTGAAGCCATTTGTGACCTCCCTGTCCTATCTGCTTGGTAATAAAACTGGTATTTACAAGAGATGCTGGAACAATCCCTCAGGTTATTTCAAGGATAAGTCTCAAACACAGAAATAAGTAGGAAGAATATGTATATCCTTTGGAAATAAAACCAAACAGGCCTTTGTTCTAATCCCGTGTTATCCGGGAGACATTTCTAAATCCTGGAAACAGGTTCCATTGCTGTCTTGAGGACAAGCTGGGAGAGGAAAACGGTGTCTGATGCGCCATGCAGATATCAGATAAAAGCTATTTTTATTTAGCTCACATTCCCGCAATGTCTAAATAACGAGTTACATGTCACATACAGACAGCTTAATATACTATGCGCACTCAGAGTATTTAGCTTGTATAGAGGGAGGGAGGATGCTGTCTGACTGCAAAGCATTTCTATTACATTAATGTGCTCAGTACATAACACAGCGTAAAACAAACTTTTTGTTTATTCTGTGTATTCCGCTCAAGCATTTTTAGTAGTACATAAATATCAACCCTTTCGCAGCCATCAAGCTTTACTTTATTCTACAAACATTCACATGTTTTAGAATATTTGAACTCCAGGCAAACAGCTAAAGAAAAAAATAAAATACATATATGAGAGCATTTTTTTTACCTGCCAAAAGATATGTATTCTGTCCACCCATTTCTGTGATTTACACAGATATGCCATGCAACACAGTACTATCTTGCAAGGCAGGAGACATGATTTTAATCTGCAACAGTTAAAGTTAAACTATGGGCAGAAAAAAAAAAAAATACATATATGATGCAGTCTGTCACCAGCATTAACACAAAGGTCTTTTTTTGTATCTCCTCCTTATAGTTTTTTTTTTTTTTACCTGCTGATCTCGCCAGTAGATCTTTTTTGCTTCCTTAGAGGGAGAAGGCATTGTTCGATCTACAATGAGATCACACAGCAGCCTTTTTACCCTGATCTTTTCTATCTCAATAATAATAGAATCTGTCTAGTCTCCTGGCTTCGACAGCCCGAGGACCAGATTATAATCTACCCAAGACTATTTACAGCCACATTATGGAGAGATTGCATCGGAGTGCTTCAGCTTTACGCTCCCGCTCTCCCCGGGCACAAGGAACTCAGCTCAGCGGTAATATACCAGAGCTATTTCAATCACAGCAGCAGCGCAACGCCATGTCTGTCTCACAGGCCTCATCCAAGAGATCCCTCTCGCACAGCAGAAACCCTCACCCTCCACAGGATTGCAGCTCTCCCATCCTGGATGCACGGGCTATGCCCACACAGAGCCTGATCGATCTTCATGAGGTAAAGGCCAATATTAAGAACACTTTATCAGCCATGATTGCAGAGCTGCGAACAAACATAAACGCCATCTCTACCAGAGTGGAGGAAGTAGAAAGAACTCTAACCCGCCACACTCTGCCATGTGCAGCAAGTCACAGAATCACATGCCATGCACCTAAGGGAACTTAACCACCACCTAGAGGACCTGGATAACCAGGGGCTATGCCACAATCTGAGGGTAAGAGGGTTACCCAAAGCGATAGAACCCAATCATATATACCAAACCATGGGGGCACTCTTCAACGACCTCCTGGAAAGGCCGCAAGATACACCCACAGAAATGGAGTGCATCCACAGGGCATTGAGACCCAGAGGCAGGGATACAGATCCACCAAGGGACGTTGTCTGCTGTTTAGTCAACTTTCCCCTGAAGGAGGAGATCCTCAGGAAAGCACGCAACCAAAACCGCCTCATACACCATGGCTATGAAGTGAAAATTTTACAGGTTCTATCCAATATAACCCTACAATGCAGATGGGAACTTAGACCTCTGCTGGATCTCCTGCATTCCAGGGCCATTACCTACCACTGGAAATTTCCATTTTGTCTTTCTGCAACTGCCTAGGATCGCACAGAAAACTTAAGGGTCCCGGAAGATCTAGAGCACTTCTACAACACCTTAGATATACCCTTGATCAACCTACCTGACTGGTATAGCGATTTCCGCTTACCACCTCTGAAAAATGTGCTCTTGATGGAAGATATTCGAGAAGCGGGCCACAGACATTCCTCCGGCTGCCCATGGAATCCTGAGGAATGGTTTCCCTGCTGCCTCCCCTGCTCACCGCAGAGCCTGGACCTCCTCTTGAAGCAACCATTTCTTTATCCATTACCTAACAAGGAATAAGGTCTGTACTTTCTCTTAGTCAGTCACCAAACTTTTCATAGGCATTATCTGTTATACCTAATTCTGCAGACATCACTCCTTCTATATGCCATTCTCAGAGTCATACCCCATAGCATATCAGACAAGAACGTTCTTCGCGGTAGTATCCCCTTATCGATTTATAACACCTATTTCATCACCTGAAAGACTGGCAAAAAAAAAATTCTTACCCTTGCCCCATGGTCTCAACTACTCCCGAGAAGTGGTATCTCCCTCCTTACTCTGACTGTCTCTCCACAGCTGACCAAAGACATTTCCATTAACACTTTGCCCAACACAAAAGGAGATCACGTACTGCAAACAGGTGCAAAAGCCCACATTCATTATCATATCGGGCTAACCCACTACTAGGATTACAGATCTCTCACAATGTACTGCCCTGCTTTGCCCTTAGAGATTAATGCATCTAGCTTTTCCTACATACTTCAATTCCGCACCATCTGAACTGTAACCTGCTCAACTACCCCTGGTGTTCTAACTAAGTATGAACAAATCTGGTTCTCCCTGTCTCTTAATGGGGGGGGGGGGGTATGTGTTATTAGAATGTACTTGGCAGTTGTATTTTTTTCTCTACACCGTTCCCTCAACCATTAACAGAGCTACAGAATTAATTCTACCTAGGCCTATCTTTTGCCTATTAGCCAGCCGATCGGGCTCCCTGCCCCTTGATTTCCCTTCCTTATGCTCACACCCTGTAATCTATCTCTGACTTACCTACTTCTCTATTCCAATTTTCCCAATCCCCCTCCCTCCTTCTCTCTCCTCCCCCTTCTCTTCCATCCTTGTCTTGTCCTGTATCTTATCGTTATACTCCTCCGTGATTTCACTAACATGCATGTATTGAGATTAGGGATGAGCTCTCGGTTCGAGCCGAACTTAAGTTCGACTTGAACATTGGCTGTTCGGCTGTTTGCCGTATGTAGAACATTATGGGGCGTTCGCGCCAAATTTGCGAGTCCCTTAATGTATTGCTAGACCGTGGAAAATGCCGCCCGCTGATTGGCCAAAGCATGCACATGACCTGCATGCTTTGGCCAATCACAGCACACTCTAATGTGAGAGCCATGATTGGCTAAAAGGCAACAACTCTCTAACATTTTGTTGTTGCACCACTGACAAGGATTCTGTTAGGGGGACTTCCAAAGTCACTGGTACCCTGTCCTTTTGGGGCGGGGACATGGCCAATAAAGTCTATCTGTCCTTCCATGGTTTTAAGAGATTCACATGATAAATTTGCTCTGGTTTCTTCTCTGGTTTGATCCTGCCTGTTGAATAGCTGGGCAGCCAATCAACAAGCGGTTCACTGGTTTGCCCTTAGAAGTCATCACAGCCATGCCTACTAATGGCATGGCTGTGATTGGCCAGTGCATCATGTGACCCAGCCTCTGTATAAGCTGGAGTCATGTAGTGCTGCATGCTCTCAGGTTAGTGTAGGGAGAGGATGCTGCCGGCGCTGTGTGGGACAGATTGCAGATATAATAACATCTCATCCTGCATTACAGAACGATCTGATTCTGGACTAGGTAGAGATTACTACTACTGCTTTGAGGGACAGATTGCAGATCTCATCATGCATTACAGTACGATCTGATTCTGGACTAGGTAGAGATTACTACTACTACTGCTTTGAGGGACAGATTGCAGATCTCATCCTGCATTACAGAACGATCTGATTCTGGACTATGTAGAGTCTACTGCTTTGATTATTGTTCTAAAATCATCGCCTACTCCTATAGGGCCAGCTTCCTGCTGTTGCTGTAAGGGACAGATTATTGTTCTAAAATCATTGCCTACTCCTATAGGGTCAGGTTCCTGCTGTTGCTGTAAGTGACAGATTATTGTTCTAAAACCATCGCCTACTCCTATAGGGTCAGGTTCCTGCTGTTGCTGTAAGGGACAGATTATTGTTTTAAAATCATCGCCTATTCCTATAGGGTCAGGTTCTTTTTTTAAGTTATTTTCCCTATCCCCATTTTTTGTAGGGCACTTGTCCTATTCTTACCCCCATTTTACTTACTTTTTCAGCCCTCTGGCACTTGCCAGGACTTTTTTACAGCAATTTTTGTGCTGAAAAGTTCGGGGTCCCCATTGACTTCAATGGGGTTTGGGGCCCGGGGACAAGTTCGGGTCAAGTTCGGTACCAAACCCGAACTTTTTCGCGAAGTTCCGCCGAACCCGCCGAACCCGAACATCCAGGTGTCCGCTCAACTCTAGTTTAGAACACAGCCAGAGCAAAATTACATTTGTGAAGGAAAAATTGTAATTTATTATCGCGGCTGTAATGAATTGCTGGCTCCCGGCAACATACAGAAAAATCACTGAAAAATTTGTGTAGGGTTCCCCCCCCCCCCCAGTCCATACCAGGCCCTTCGGGTCTGGTTTGGATTTTAAGGGGAACCCCGCGCCAAAATTAAAAAAAAATTGTTATGGGATCTTCCCTAAAATCCATACCAGACCCTTATCCGAGCATGCAACCTGGCTGGCCAGGATAGGGTGGGCAAACGAGACCCCCCCTCCTGAACTGTACCAGGCTACATACCCTCAACATGGGGAGTATGGGTGCTTTGGGGCAGGGGGGCTCTGCGCCCCCCACCCCAAAGCCCCTTGTCCTCATGTATGATGGGGACAAGAGCCTCTTCCCCACAACCCTAGGCTGTGGTTGTGGGGGTCTGCGGGCGGGGGGCTTATCAGAATCTGGAAGCCCCCTTTAATAAGGGGGCCCCCAGATCCTGACCCCACTATGTACATCGTACCCCTACTACTTCACCAAAAGTGTCAAAAAAAGAAAAAAACACAATATCGTTGTAATCCATCGTCAATCACGGTGTGTGACGGACCCGAAAAAAAGCTCCTCCTCCATGGGAGGGCTCCCGCCGACTGAGCGCGGTTTCTTGTCACAGTCACTCGGTGACGTACGCGTGTTACTCACCCACTATGATGTCAGATGATGTCAGAAGGGAAGGGGTCACTCATTTATGTCACCAGGTGGCCCGCCCTGCCATATAAATAAACTGTCAGAGCAAAATGCGTGCAGAGGGCGGGATCCTTCCCAAAGTGTCTGTGCGCAATACATTATGGGGCTCTCCACAGCAGAGAAGTCGCTGTGAATGCCCCATAATGTTCTAAATTTGGCGACTGGTTCGACTCAAAACGCAGGCCCATCCCTACCTAGATGTCCCCCCATTATATGAATATGGGCCAAGTCTAGCACCATCTTGTGATAGGGTTTGGGAACCACTAGCTGTTCTACCTAGCCCTCACCGTGTTTTATCACCTGATACAGCAAATTGTTTTTAAGAGCCATGTAGGGAAAAGACACCCCCCAATTAGGATCCACAGGTTCCCTATCCATCATCTTAACGTTCTCCCTGACTCTAATGAGGGTGGCATCTCATAATTGCTCTGTACAAAAATAATCTCCTGATCTCTAAGTCAGGTGTCACATTCTGTCCACTTTCACTTTTAGAGTCAGAGATGTCCTCTTGTTTGTTTGTTGTTCTCATGCTAAGAGCTGTCTTCCAGCTCCTCAGGCTCCCCAGCCATTACTAGAAAATGAAGAGGGTCTCCTCCTTCCTTGGTTCTGCCAACAGTCTCCTCTGCCATTTGGCAAAAAGGGTCTGTTGAGAGTTTCCATGCTTCCACAGCAGGGGGAGCTCTAATCTCCAGACTCCCTGTGCCTTCCCATAACCTCCAAAAATGGGGAAAGTCTCTCCACACTAGGGCTTCATGAAGCAGTGAAGGTACCACCCCCACTGAATGGGTCACACTGCCCCAAGGGGTGTCAATCTCAACCATTGCAGTCTGGTAGTCCCGAGTGTCTCCATGGATGTAAATGACCCTGATAGTGCTAGGGTATAATTTTGCAGGGTTTACACAATTGCTTTTGACCAATGTTACAACACTACCAGAGTCAAGTAGTGCAGTGACTGGCTTTCCATCATTAAAAATCACACACATTTGATTTTCCATGTGACCCTGTCCTGACGCAATATATGCGACCTGTGCAAAAAGAAAAGGGCGTCTATTCATATATATCATAATCACATTGCATGGGTTCATCATTCAGGGAACAGTTAGCAGCAATATGCCCAAACGCATGGCAGCGATAACATTTTATAAGTTCTGTACCCAGCCCTCTAAACAGCCTCAGAGACCTTCCTGACCTATTTGGCCAATCTCCAGGTCCTGAGCCCATAGTCTCATTATCTGTGGCAGCAGACTTGTAGTTTCTTCTCACACCCTTGACCCCTGGAACAGTCTTACTGCATCCTTCTGGTGATTTTTCACCCCTGGATACCTTGAAGTGGGGCCCAGACGGGTTCAATTAGTCCTCAGCAGCAGTGTACCTTTCCAATAGGTCCACCAGTTGGTTTATCATTTTGGGGTCCCCATGACTGACCCACTTCCTCAAAGCAGTAGGGAACGCACACAGATACCGGTCCATGACCACATGCTCCACGATCTGAGGGCCTGGCAAGGTCTCTGGCTGCAACCACTTTCTTGTGAGATGGACCAGGTCGAACAATCGGGAGCGGGGTTGTTTGTCCAAGCGTTAGGACCACTGATGCACCCATTGAGCCCGGACTGCCATTGTGACGCCCAGGTGTGCGAGTATCTCCACTTTTAATGTCTCATAATCCTGAGCCATGTCTGGTTCAAGGTCAAAATAGGCTTTTTGGGGTTCTCCTGTCAGGAAAGGGGCCAGTAGTCCCACCCACTGGCCTTTTTGCCAACCTTCCCGTACTGCAACTCTCTCAATGGTGGCTAAGTATGCTTCCACATCATCTGCTAGTGTCAGCTGCTGCAGGTAATAGCTGGCTTTTACCAACTTTTGTTCCACTGGTACAGGAGATGGGAAACCCTTCTTTAATTCCAACAGGGCCTCTGCAAATTGGCAATTCGTCTCCTGTTGTTCTGCAATAGCCTGGCGATTCACATTCCTGCTGTACTGTGATGGCCTGGCGATTTGCGTCCTGCTGTGCTGCGATGGTCTGGTGACTCTCCTCCCACTGAGCCTCATGTTGTCGGTGACTCTCCTCCTGCTGAGCTGCAGTGGCCTGTGCAACCTGGAGGTTGATTTCCCGCTGAGCTGCAGAGGCTTGTAGCAAGGCCTTCAGCATAAAATGGGTGGAACATACCGCGCAGCATTCTACCACTAAATAACAGATGTGCAAATACTGATATACAAATAAAGTGCCAGCGCAAAAAACATACAAGTGATCAGTGCTCCAATACTTCTACAATTCATATTCATATATGAAAGTGCATATATCTTAATATATAAATGCAATAGTCCATAAACAAATAATCCCATGTAATGCTTCAAGTGGTATTAAAGTGCTTTAAACTCAGTGTGTGTCTTCCTGTGCTGAATGCTCCAGTGGCTGTGCAATAACCTCCACCTTAGTGCAATCTACAGTATGTGCTCACCTCCCGATTTAAAATTGCCTTATAGCTGTTGTGTTTTGGATGTCAGCGATGGGGTCAGTCACCATAGGTGTGTGTACTCCGTTCCTGTGGTTCCAGTATGTTTAAGCTCCCAGCATACATAGGTGGTCAGCGGAACATAGAGGATTAAAAGGAAGGGACCCTGATGATATAGTATTTATCAACAATGAATGGTTTATTTAATAGTAGGTGCTTACATTAAAAATAGATAAAATTGTCTTTCTTTTAATCCTCTATGTTCTGCTGACCACCTGTATGTTTTCTGCACTGTTATTTTATTTGTATATCAGTATTTGCACATCTGTTATTTAGTGGTAATATACTGCATGGTATGTTCCACCCATTTTTTTCTATACATGTGTAACTGTGAACACAGACCCATACTGCAGCAATTCATATTACCCTTTTATACACTGTCCAATTGCATCACTGTTTGCACATGTATTAGTATTTGTTTCATCACACCGACTAGTGGTAGCACAGGGAAATACACCGTTTTATATTTTTGCACAAGGCCTTCAGCAAATCTTCCATCTTTTCAGGAAACTGCCCGCATCCTCCACCACGTGTGAGGGATTAGCTCTTATGGGGATCATCTTTTCTGGGAAAAAGGCAGTTCAGGCAGCAGTTTCATAAAAATCTGGCTTGCAATCTGGCTTATAAAAGGTTGCAAGTAAAAATGAACAAAACAGCAAAATAAATCCTTGCCTTTCCGGCTCTAACTAAACACCAACATTTCTTACTGAGAGGTGTAGGGCTTGTCCCCAGCACCCACAAAACCAAGTTAGTGCAAACCGTTCTTTTTGTCCAAAGCACAAAGCACTGTGTGTCAGCTCTCTCAGGCTGAACACTCTCAAAGTCCCAGGGTAAAGCATACCTTGTTGTCTTCCTGGTTTATTTAAACACCTGAGAGTGGACTCCAGTGGACCTGAAAATCCGGTCTGGAAACCACCCTGTCACGGAGGCCGGTAAAGCCCGGGCCAGAATTCCACCTTAGTCCAGTCCAAATGAACGCATGTGAGACGACACATAGCATAAATCTATTTGTTCCCCTCACATAACGTCACAATATATGATACGCTGCTTTTAGTATATACAGCTCATTCAGTGTATAGGATATAGAGTCCATTCAGGCAGTGTAAGAATATATATGTACTGTATATAGTATATACAGTATCTCACAAAAGTACACCCCTCACATTTTTGTAAATATTTTATTATAGTACAGTATATAGCAAGGATATGCAATTAGCGGACCTCCAGCTGTTGCAGAACTACAAGTCCCATGAGGCATTGCAAGACTCTGACAGCCGCAAGCATGACACCCAGAGATGGGGCAAGATGGGACTTGTAGTTTTGCAACAGCTGGAGGACCGCTAATTGCATATCCCTGGTATATATATTACACTGCATTCAGTGTAGACTATATACACAGCTCACTCAGTATATAGTATATAAAGTCCGTTCAGGCAGTGTAAGAAAATATATTTAAATGCTAGCTTGGCCAAATTGCTAGCACTACAACTGCTGCCTTTTCAGCTGGTAGACTCTGCCCCCTTTCGTGAATTTGTGGAATGTGCTGTACTACAGTGGCAGGTTCTGAAAAGACATTTCTTTTCTTGTAAGGCCATTCCAGCGCTCTACTATCATGTGGAAGGCAATGTTTTGGCCTCCTTGGACAGGGCGGTCAGCAACAAAGTACATATTACTGCTGACTCATGGTCCAGCAGACATGATCAGGGACATTACCTTACCTTCACGGTGCACTGGGTAACTCTGCTGTCAGATGGGAAGGATGCAGGACAGGGTTTAGTGTTGAAACTAGTTCCACCACCATGCCTCTAAAAATATGGTGGTTTCTGCCACATCTGCTTCCTCCACCCCTCCTCTTATTCTTCCTCTGTGGCCTCTTCTGCAGCAGTGTCCTCTGAACCAGCAGTGCTGGCAAAATGTTCTAATGGCTACACAAGCAGTCCGGTTAAAAGATGCCATGCGGTGCTTGAGTTGGTCTGCCTAGGGGACAGGAGCCACACAGGGGCAGAGATTCTGTCAGCTCTGTGGGGGGCAGGCTCTGAGGTGGTTGACACCATGACAGCTTGAGCCAGGAATGGTTGTATGTGACAATGGTACCAACCTTCTCTCTGCCCTCTGACAGGGACACTTCTTACATGTTCCATGCTTGGCATACATCCTGATTTTGGTGGTGCAGCATTTCCTGACCAGGTGTCCATTGACCGATGTGGTGTCACAATACAGAAGACATGTTATGGAGGGGGGGTGGCTCCCCCCTGCCTGGCACAGTTAGCTCCCGGTTTGGGTGCCGGCGGGGAGGGACCCTCCTGCTCTTAGGTAATCAGGAAGATAGACATCAGACTTTGGCCGGTTATGGGTTCCTATGACAGGCCAACGTCTCAAAACAGGTCAGAGACATTTGTATTTGTATATGTATCCCTGTTTCATCGCCTTTGCCCTATATGGTTATATGCAACTTTGTATGTGTAATTTTCTTTTTGTCTTGAAAATTAATAAAAATTTATTATACAAAACTTGGCAATAGAACCATTATCCAGATATCTTAACACAATGGCTCCATTGCATGGAATCCAAATTGGGGACCATGAGATAAGCTCAGCTATGTCCTCATATTCTCAGCTGACCCTTCAAAAGACATGTCCACCATCACACAAATTTTTCAACAATTACAAAATCTACTCTGGCCTCCGCATAAACTATAGTAAAAGTGTAATACTTCCCATAGGCCCCAATACTCATTGTCCCTGGGCCTCTCAGTCACCCTTTGCACTGGCTAAATCCAACATCACCTATCTAGGCATAAAGATTGGCAGTTCAACCTCCTCCCTATACTCCCTGAACTTTCCTCCACTATTTCATAAAAATCTCTCAAGAATTGGAGAACTGGATGGATCTGCCTTTTTCACTACTGGGGAGATGCCACTTATTTTTAAATAGTCAGTTTTGCATGTTTGCTGTACCCCTTGCAAACGATTCCTCTGCTGCTTAAGCACAAGGATGTCCAGATCCTTAACAAAAACATCACCAAATTTATCTGGCAGTGAAAGAGACCTCGTATTGCAATGTCTAAACTACATCTCCCCAGGGGTGAGGGAGGCGTCTGCCTGCCCAACATTAGAATGTACAATTTAGCGTGTCTTCTACGAATAGGGCTGGACTGGACAAATTAAGCCTCCAGATATACTAACTTCTCACTAGAAGCTGCAATGACCTGACACTTCTCACTGAGGGCCCTTGTCCACTCGCCCTAGAAATCACTGGCTTCGGACCTCCAACACAACTCAAGATACGGCTATAGCTTGGAAAGAAGTTCATAAACTACTTAACCTTCCTTTTTCCATTTCCAAACGTCTCCCAATTCAGGGAAACCCAAACTTCCATCCGGGCACTCACCACCAAGCGTTCACCTTATGGCAAGAACACGGCCTGACCAATTTCTCACCTCTTTGCAATCCGGTCACTGGAGAACTGCTACCTTTCTCAGTCATAGCAAGAAAGTACTCCTTACTAGTGTTGAGCGAACCCGGACTGTAACGTTCGGGTCCGTACCGAACTTTAGGGTGTCCGTGGCACGGACCCGGACCCGGACATTTCAAAAATCGTTCAGGTTCGGTCCGGGGTTCTGCTATTTTACTCCACGTGTTGAGAAGCTGCAGGGCAGCCAATCAACAAGCGTTTCACTGGTTTGCCCTTAGAAGCCATCACAGCCATGCCTACTAATGGCATGGCTGTGATTGGCCGGTGCATCATGTGACCCAGCCTCTTTATAAGCTGGAGTCACAGTGCTGCAGTCACATGCTCCTTGGGTTAGTGTAGGGAGAGGTAGCTGACTGCGTGAGGGACAGATTTGAGACATTTTAAGACCTGATCCTGCATCCTGAGATAGATTACTTTACTACTGCTGTCTGTGCTGTTGCTCTGAGGACAGATAGCAGAAATTAGAGATTT
>BLSH010142107.1:595807-612067 GCA_018402905.1 Glandirana rugosa | reverse complement strand
GAGCACGGCTGGGTGGGGGAGCACGGATGGATGGCTGGGTGAGCATGGATGGATGGGTGAGCATGGATGGATGGGTGAGCATGGATAGGTGAGCATGGATGGATGGTTGAGCACGGCTGGGTGGGTGAGCATGGATGGATGGATGGGTGAGCACGGCAGGGTGGGTGAGCATGCATGAGCATGCATGGCTGGATGGGTGAGCATGGATGGATGGGTGAGCATGGATGGATGGGTGAGGATGGGTGAGCATGGATGGATGGGTTAGCATGGATGGATGGGTGGGTGAGGATGGACTGGGTGAGGATGGGCGGGTGAGGATGGGTGGGGGGTGGATGGATGGGTGAAGATGGCTGGGTGGGTGGGGGATGACTGGGTAATGATGGCTGGGTGGGTGGTAAATGGATGGTGGGAGTGCATTGTGTCACTTAGCAACGCTGTGGGCATTACACATTGCCCACAGTGCTGCAGCACCTCCTCTCTCCCCCCTCTCTCCTCTCGCAATGCACCGATCGGTGCGGAGAGGAGAGAGAAAAGCCGGCGCTTCCGCCAGCTCGTTTACATGTGATCACGCCGTCATTTGATGGCGCGATCACGTGGTAAAAGGCCGCTCACAGTGGCCATTCACAACAATCCGTGATCAGTCGGGTCCCCCGGACCCGACGGTCATGGATGTTCCCATGTGCGTGCCCCAGGGGGAGCGCGGGAATCGCGATTCTGGGAGGACGTCAATAGACGTCCTCCCAGAATTAAGCAACCGCCCTGTAGACGTCTTTTGTCTATAGGGCGGTTGTTAACTGGTTAATAATGATTAAGTGGGAAAAAAATGAAATATTCCTTTAAATAATGTACACTTAGTCTGCCTGTAAAGTGGCACATCTGTGTGATGTTTAGAAGAGTGCTGCAGCAAAATACATTTTTTAAAGATAAAAAGTAATTCAACCTTGGTCACAGCTGTAATGTATTTCCGGCTCCCGGCAATATAGATCAAAAATCATACATATCCATTGTACATTCACATCAGTCTCTACCCTCAAGGAGCTTAAAATCTAAGGTCCCTAACTCGCATTCATACATACACATACTAGGGCCAATTTAGACAGGATCCAATTAACCTACCAACATGTCTTTGGAGTGTGGGAGGAATCCAGAGTATCCGGAGGAATCCCACGCAGGCACAGGGAGAACATGCAAACTCCAGGCAGGTAGTGTCTATATACTACTGCACTCTATAAAATTGTAATTACATGCCCCAGTCAAACAGGTGCAGAAAAATTGGGCCTTGGGTGTTGGTGGTGGCAGAACACCGTAAACCCTCTCAGTTTCTCTCGTTGGAAGCAGAAACAGGCCCTGCAGTTGTATTTTACTTTAAAAATTGTAATGACATGCCCCAGTCCAACAGGTGCAGAAAAATTGTGCCTTGGGTGTTGGTGGTGGCAGAACAATGTAACACATAGCAGTTACTCTCGTTGGAAGCAGGAACATGACCTGCAGTTGTAATTTATTTTAAAAATTGTAATGACATGCCCCAGTCAAACAGGTGCAGAAAAAATGGGCCTTGGGTTTTGGTGGTGGCAGAACACTGTAACACCTAGCAGTTACTCTTGTTGGAAGCAAGAACAGGCCCTGCAGTTGTAATTTATTTAAAAAATTGTAATGATATGCCCCAGTCAAACAGGTGCAGAAAAATTGGGCCTTGGGTGTTGGTATTGGCAGAACACGGAACCCCCCAGCAGTTACTCTCGTTGGAAGCAGGAACAGGCCCCGCAGTTGTAATTTATATTAAAATTTTTAATGACATTCCCCAGTCAAACAGGTGCAGAAAAATTGGGCCTCGTGTGTTGGGGGTGGCAGAACACTGTAACCCCTTGCAGTTACTCTTGTTAGGCACAGGAACATGCCCTGCTGTTAATTTTTAAAAAAAATTGTAATGAAATGACCCTGCAGAAAAATTTGGCCTTGGGTGTTGGTGGTGCCCTAAACACAAGAAAATCATTAGAAGCTAGCATCATCAGGATCCAAGATGGGAGGAATAGGATAGGCAGCATAGGCAGTCTTTAAGGGATCCCCGATCCCTAGCAAATTCAATCAGTTGCATAAGCATCAGGGGCTTGATAGCTGCTGATCCAGGACTGATTCATTTTTATAAATGTGAGCCTACCAACTGAGTCTGTGGACAGATGCACTCTTTGATCCATTAGGAAACCCTTCAGCAACACTGAATATCCGTTTGACTGTCTGGATTCAGGACAGGCAAGTAGCTCGACTGCATATTGAGCAAGTTTCAGCCAGTGGTCTATCCTCAAGACCCAGTAACTCAGTGGATGCTCAGTTGGAAAGGTCTCCAAGTCTGCTCTTGGCCCTAGATATTCCTGCACCATATAATGCAGACGCTGATGATAGTAGTTTGAACCTATCAGTCCTGGGTGCTGAGGACTGAAATTTTTTTTTACCACTTGCCGACCGCCGATTTGACGGCGGCAAAGTGGCTCTGTAAGGCGAATCACCGTCATATGACAGCGGCCGCCAGATCGCGCACAGTGAGCGTGCGCGCACCGCCGGAGGCGCGCCCGCGCGCTCACTGTGTCCGGGGAGGGCCAGGGAGCCGGTGCGGCGGAGTCAATCTCCGCCGGCCACCCGCAATGCCCCCCCCCCGGAGTGAAAGAACGGAGGTCCGTGTATGTAAACACGGACCTCCGTTCTGTGAAGGGGGAAGGGCTGTGATAACCTTCCTGTACATGGAGGCTGTGACCACTTCCCTTCCCCAGCTAGGGCAGTCCCCCCACAGTTAGAACACGCCCAGGGAACACTGTTAACTCTTAGAGCGCCCCCTGCAGGTTAACCCCTTCACTGCCAATGGCATTTACACAGTAATCAGTGCATTTTTATAGCATTGATCGCTGTATAAATGCCAATGGTCCCAAAAAAGGTTCAAAATGCTCCGACATGTCCGCTGAAATATCGCAGTACCGCTAAAAATCGCAGATCACCGTCATTAATAGTAAAAAAATAAAAAAAATATAAAAAACCCAAAAATGAATTCTCATCATCCGTAAACGCGACCACTTTTGCGCAAACCAATCAATAAAGGCCGATTGCAATTTTTTTTATCACAAATATGAGGAAGAATATAAATCGGCCAAAACCGATGAAAAAAAATGTTTTTTTATAGTTTTTTTTTGGATTTGTATTTTAGCAAAAAGTAAGAAATTTGGGTTTTTTTGCAAAATTGTCGCTCTTTTTGTGGGAAAAAAAGGACGCAAATTTCATTTGGGTACAATGTCGCACGACCGCGCAATTTTCAGTTAAAGCGACGCAGTGCCGAATCGCAAAAAGGGCTCCGGTCCTAAAGCTGGAAATCCTTCCGGGGCTGAAGTGGTTAAAGGCATCGGTCAGCCGGCCATATTCTCCACCTCTCTGCCTCTCTGACTGAACAAAGCCTCAGAAACATGCTGTCCAGGACCAGGACATTGTAAGCTCCCAGGGTTTGGAAAGGCATTGCATAAAGTTTTCTTCAAGCTATCCTGAAGATGTTTCATCCTCTGCTTCCTCTGTGATCCACGTTACCCTTGTAACGTGGATCAAGAATGGTTGCCACCCAGTAATGATTCTTCTCCTTGATACCACAAACCCTGGGGTCTTTTCGCAGGCTTTGCAGAATCAGGAAGGCCATGCAGTATAAGTTTGAGCAGACAAGATAGTTCTCTGGGTCACTGAGGTTGACATTGTCAGTAACTACCTCCTCCCAGCCACATACAACTCCTTGGGTTTCTGGGGACTGAAAACCATCCCTTGAAGTCTGCTGTGTGTTATCCTCTACATCTATGCTGACACAATCCCCCTCCTCCTTCTCCTCTTCTTCATGTGTGTTTGGTGGCCCTGCAGGAATGCTATCTGCATAAAGAGAGTCTTGAGAGGAAAGGATGCCCTCCTCTTCCTCCCTCTGTTCTGCCTCAAGTGCCCTGTCCATGATTCTACAATGTTTGTGCTCCAGCAGGAAGACTAGAGGGACAGTGTCACTGATGCATGCATTGTCGCTGCTCACCATCCTTGTGGCCTCCTCAAATGGTGACAGGACAGTGCATGCTTCCTTGATCAGTAGCCACTGGTGTGGCAAAAAAAAAACAAGCTCCCTTGAGCTTGTCCTGGTGCCATACTCACAGAGGTATTCATTGATGGCACTCTGCTGTGTGTGCAGCTGCTGCAGCATTGCTAATGTTGAGTTCCAACTGGTGGGCATGTCACAAATGAGGTGATTGGTTGGCAGGTTCAATTCCCACTGAATGTTAGTCAGCCAAGCACTGGCATTGCATGAACAGTGGAAATGACCACAGACTTTTCTGGCCTGCCTCAGAATATCTGGTAAGCCTGGACAACACAGAGCTCAGGGACAAGCTGAAACAGGTCACTGACCTGGAACGACAACACAAATTGTCCCTTCACGCATCACATCTGGCAGCGCTCACTCTGCAACAAAAAGAACTTAGAAATCTCCTACAAGCTGACATGAACAGGAAATACTACTCGCACACATTACAGTACTGCCCAAGCCTAATAAAGATCCCACAAACTGCAGGAGCTATCGTCGCATTTCATTATTAAATGTTGATATGAAGCTTCTAGCCAAGGTATTGGCTAACAGACTGCTTCCCCTTTTACCTAAATGGATCTCGGCGGATCAATCAGGATTCATACCTGGAAGGGAAGCTAGGGATAACGCATTGCATACTCTTTCCCTGATTGACCTTGCCCGTAGAAGTGCCCAGCCCACCCTTCTCTTATCTACTGATGCCGAAAAGGCGTTTGATAGGGTGAACTGGACCTATCTTCGCTTGAACCTACAACACTTTGGACTCGGCCCCCGGATGTTGGACAGGATATTCGCAATATACTCCTGCCCGACGGCGTGGGTCAGGGTGAACGGGGTACTGAGTGAGCCCTTTGCATTGGGGAATGGCACTAGACAGGGGTGCCCATTGTTGCCCCTGTTGTTTGCCATATCCCTAGAACCATTCCTAGCTTCTATCAGAAGCAACCCCAACATTCATGGGATAACTGTAGGCCACAAATCACATATATATGCGGCATATGCAGATGACATCCTCTTCTACATTCAACAACCCCGCATTTCTTTACCTAACCTCATGTCAACTCTACAAGAATTTCAAGCTTTGTCCAATTTTAAAATGAATATGACTAAATCGGAAATCCTAAACACTAGTCCCCAGTTCAATGGTCTCATCGCTAAAACCAAACCTACCATTCCGCTGGCAGCCGGCAACCCTAAAATGCCTGGGCATCCATTTGACCCCACACCTCCATTCCCTGTTCAGATGTAATTACATTCCCCTGCTGAATACCATTAAAAAAGATATTAGATCCTGGTCCTACCTCTCTCACTCCTGGCTGGGGAAGATAGCAGTGATTAAGATGAATATCCTCCCTCATATTCTTTTCCTATTCCAGATGATACCAATGGGGATTCCACCTGGGTTCTTTACAGCACTTCAAACCATGATCTCCCACTTCATTTAGGGGGGGGCAGACGCCCCAGAATCTCCAGAGCCACTCTCTTCCGCTCTAAGGAGTCTGGAGGTCTAGCCCTACCAGTCTTGAAAATGTATTATTATGCTATTGTCCTAGGTAGAGTTTCAGATTGGAAATACCAGAGAGATAGCAAAATATGGGTCAGACTAGAATATGAACTGAGTGGTACAGCATTGGATGGGATTCCTTGGATCCCTCCCAGGTACAGATCTCTTTCACCTTCAGCCTCTCTCTTAACGATCTCCTCGTTATCCTCCTGGGATACGCTACACAAGAAACTTTCCTGGTCTTATAATTCCCCCGTTATGCCTTTAACGAACCATGACTATTTCCTTCCAGGCAAACTGGATAAGGGATTCAATGCATGGTCCTCTGACGGCTGTCTCTGCCTACACCACATCCTTCAAACTATCTCTCTTAAACCTTTACAATCTATTGTGGGCTCAAGATCGAATATCTTCATGGAACGATGGAGATACTCACAGCTTAAACAGTTCGTTCAATCTCTGCCACAACCACTAAGAACTGTCCGTGAGCTAACAGCCATCGAGGCCATCTTTCTCCCGAAGGAACCTCCGTTACACGTAATATCACAATTTTATAAGGCTCTCATCTCCCTACAATACCCTGGCTACCCGGAATACCTGGACCGCTGGGAAACTGAGCTAAGCACCTCACATCAAAAGGATACCCAAAAGGACAAAATACTGGCCCTCACCCACACTTCCTCCATTTCCTCAAAAACGGCTGAGTCAAACTATAAACTGCTTGCAAGGTGGTATTACACACCAACTTAAATGCACCATATCTCTCCTACCAACTCTGCTCTATGCTGGAGGAACTGTGGTCAAGTGGCCTCACATGCGCATATATGGTGGCATTGCTCACTCATCCAGCCCTACTGGTCAGAAATCATCAGACTCATCAACTTAATCATGGGATCCGTTCCCTCACTAGAGCCTCGGACTGTACTCTTTCACAATACCACAGAAACTATTGGTCAATATAAATGTTCCATGACCCCACACCTTCTTAACACGGCTAAGTCCCTTATTCCTCTTATATGGAACAAACCGCAAACACCCTCTAGCAAATTATGGTTACAGAAGGTGAATGACTTGTGCTATATGGAGGAACTTACATTCCTGTCGAGAGGGGAATTTGGCAAACATACCAAAATATGGGCCTCATGGTTCGAATTTAAGACCACAAGCACCTACAAGGATACTATCTCATCCCCTGGTGTTGTTGGGGGGTTCCCCCGCATCTGTGCCAACCACTCTCCCTGTGCATTAAAGCCCTTAGCATTAGCAGTGTGTCACATTGTATATTCAACTATAAGCACTGTTTATGTTAGTTGTCTCAAAGTTTTTTACCCCATGCCGGCTGGGAACCTCTTGATCTACCTTCTAATTGCCCCATCTATATCTCTCTTCTTTCTCTCTATTCTATCCTCTCTTCTCTACTTTTCTAACTATCTTCTCTGTCTCTGAATTATTTTAATTTCCCTTTTTTTTGTAATATACAAAGGTGGTTCATCAAGGACTTAAAGTTATAATAGGATACAGATTGATTGTGGGTGATCTGACCGTTATATAGCCAAGATCTTCATACATTTAATGGGGGACCTAAGGCCTTTCACATTCCATGAGACACACCTCATATGGGGAGTGAAGTAGTGGTGATGTGAGCTGGATCTGAAGTTGGTGAAAGGGTGCCCGATAAGCATGTAAGGAGAAAAGGTGTAAGGCATTTTGGTTGAAGGCTGGAGAGCCTAGAAACATAGCTATAGGTATGCAGGCAGGTGGATTGG
Source organism: Glandirana rugosa (assembly GCA_018402905.1). Taxonomy (NCBI): domain Eukaryota; kingdom Metazoa; phylum Chordata; class Amphibia; order Anura; family Ranidae; genus Glandirana; species Glandirana rugosa. The sequence goes on along the minus strand of BLSH010142107.1, from coordinate 604,710 downwards.
GGGGTAATTTATAGCTTTCACACACAGTTTGAAGTTGATTGTAGAACAGTGATATGGCTTCTCCCGGCTAATTTATACTTTTCACACACAGTTTGAAGATGATTGTAGATTCAAACTGTGTGTGAAAAGTATAAATTAGCTGGGAGAAGCCATATCACTGTTCTTAGAACAGTGATATGGCTTCTCCCGGCTAATTAAGACTTTTCACACACAGTTTGAAGATGATTTTAGAACACTGCTATGGCTTCTCCCGCTAATTTATACTTTTCTCACACAGTTTGAAGATGGTCCACATCAACCTCCATTTTTGATTTTTTTTTAATTATTTTAAGTTATTTCCCTATCCCCATTTCTTTGTAGGGCACGTGTCCGACCCTTACCCCCATTTACCTTCCTTTTGCAGACCTCTATGACTTTCCAGGACTTTTTTACAGCCATTTTTGTGCCTAAAAGTTCGGGTCCCCATTGATTTAAATGGGGTTCGGGGTCCAGGTCAAAGTTCGGGTCCTGTCTGGACCCGAACCCAGACTTTGTCCCGAAGTTCGGCTGAACCAGCAGAACCCGAACTTCCAGAGGTTCGATCAACTCTATTTGTGACTGTTGTTCCTGCATATACTGTATAGTCAATTTTTTGATCTGCTAATGGAACTGGTATCGTTAATAGCTGAAGGTCTCTATGTTGGTAAACCATCCTGCTACTCCCGATTTAAATCACTTATAACTTTTATAATTATGTTTGGGATTCAATACATATTTTTCTGTGCAGGATTTTTTCACCAAATAGCATCACATAATAGAAAGTGGGATGCATGAGGTTGTATACAGATACCATTACTAATAGATAATTAGAATCAATCACACGGGTATCTAACATCATCCCACTTCATGTGCATTTGTATTTCTTTGTTTCAATTTGATTTATTTGTGGTTGAAGGGACTGGTTATATTTCATGGATTATATTGTCTCTTATGAACAATGTCTATTTCAGATTTGGTGATAATGACTTTAATTGTGTATACTTCTGTGTAATTTCAATCAGTTGATTGGGGCAGTACCTTGGATGGCTGTTGCCTTAATAAGCTGATTACCTGCACTGTGCCCTTTGTAATGAGTAAGCTTGTATCTATCGAGTGAAACAATCTGTACCTGTATGTGCCTGTTCATACAATAAATTGCAAGCTCAAGGATTCCTCCATGGAATGCGGCCAATTTGTTCATTTTCCTGGTTGACACATGGTGGCGGGCCGGGGCAGGCACCCATGGTTATCTGCAGATCCCCCTATTAAGCCTGAGCAGTGTACAGTTTTTCTCTGGACACTGAGCGGTGTATACAGTCAATGGACGGCGCTCCCAAAGCAGCTGTACACTGCCTCGGAAGCGCCGAGCAGCGGTGCTTTTAACTCCTTGTTGACCACTTCTTGGTGGTTAAAAGCACCCCCTTCCTGACTGCATAATAATGGTAAATGCGCCGCTAATTAGCGGCGCTTTACCACTACCCCCGCCCCAGTGTCCTAAAGGCATGGACCAACACATAATGTCCCAGAGGTGTTCTATTGGATTTAGGTCAGGCAAATGCAGGGGCCATTTAATGGTATCGATTCCTTCATCCTCCAGGAACTGGCTGCATACTCTCACCACAGGAGATCAGGCATTGTCATGCACCAGGGAAAACCCAGGACCCACTGCACCAGCGTAGGGTCTGACAATGAGTCCAAGGATTTCAGCCTGATACCTAATGGCAGTCAGGATGCCATTGTCTAGCCTGTAGAGGTCTGTGCGTCCCTCCATGGATATGCCTTCTCAGACCATCACTGACCCACCACCAAACCAGTCATGCTACATGCAGCATAACGTTCTCCATGGATTCTTCTCCGGACACTTTCATCTCTGTCACATGTGCTCAGGGTAAACCTGCTCTCACCTGTGAAATTGACAGGGTGCCAGTGGCGGACCTGCCAATTCTGGTGTTCACTAGCAAATGCCAATTGAACTCCATGGGCAGTGAGCACAGGGCCCACTAGAGGACGTCGAGCCCTTGGGCCACCCTCATGAATACTGTTTCTGATTGTTTGGTCAGAGACATTCACACCAGTGGCCTGCTGGAGGTTATATTATAGGGCTCTGGCAGTGCTCATCCTGTACCTCCTTGCACAAAGGAGCAGATACTTGTCCTGCTGATGGGTTAAGGACCTTCTATGGCCCTGTCCTGATCTCCTAGAGTAAGTGCCTGCCTCCTGGAATCTCCTCCATGCTCTTGAGACTGTGCCAGGAGACACAGCAAACCTTCTGGCATATTACATATTATATTATATTACTAACGATGACCAGTGACTTATAATGGGACTGCGATCTGACACTTACTGACACTGAGTGGGAATTGACTAACTGCCATTGACCTCATCAATGACACTAATAAACTGATCAGTGATAATACTATACACTGTCACTGTACTAATGCTGGCTGGGAAGGAGTTAACACAAGAAAAAATGTTCTAATTTGACATGGGTAAGGGAAGAAGGATGTGCCTCAGTCCCGATATAGTATATACACCGCAACTACCTATAGCCTAAGGGACTTTGTGAGTCACATCACAAAAAAAATTATTTTCATAAAGACATATTTATTGTTTACAGAAATATTTCGCACATATCAAAACTTGAGTATAATGTAATATATTGACAGTAAAAATACACAAGTCACATTGAAAAAGTGTGAGTAGGCCCTCGCGCCACTTGCTAGCTAAATACTGTATCTGCACTAAATGGATGTGTAGGATATGTGAATATTGCTAGGTTGCTGCTGTACGTGATATATAACACAAAATATAGAAGGATAGGATGCAGTGATTGGTACTGCGCAGCCTAGTATTTGGAAAACCTTGCATGAGCCAGGTTTGTCCATAGTAAAATCCATTGGCAAATATGAGGAATAGTGCTGAAATTGATGCTTGGGAAAAGCACTCAGACATATCTGGAGATAAAAAGACACATATGAGAAAAAAAAAGGGGGGGAGCAGGGGGTGAGGAAAAGAAAAGTGGAAGGGGAAAAAAAAGAACAAGGAAAAGCTGACCAAAACATCCAATCTCACCATGCTGCTTTGCAAACAATGAAACGTTGAAGATTATTTCCACATATCTAAGTAAAACATGGATAGACATAGATACAATCAAATACCTCCAGATGTGTGCATCATAGGGCCTCGGATGGATCTCCTCACAGGTCCACAAACATCCCCCCCCCCCCCTCGGGAGTTGAGGGAGGATAGGGGAAGGGGCCAGACCCAAATTGGTCTAGCCACCAAACAACCCTGCTGTGCCAGGTGGTGAAGGAGGTGGAATGCCTAAAAGAGCAAAGAAAAAAAGAAACAAAAAAATACAAAAAAACAAATTGATTAAAAATTACCCTAGTTCCCAAAAACCCACATATATATTAATCCTCAAGTGACCAAATATGTAACATGAAATATGACATCTTAGGTATATGAAGATATAAATGTAAAAAATACATGTGGATATGTGTGGATTGACTTATTAAGATAACAAAACGTGCAACTGAAACCAATGTCCAAATACAGATATCGGAGATATCGGTGGAGCACGTGCATATCAAAAGGTGTAGCACATGTGATTAATGCTGAAAGCCTGCCCGCCTGGTTGCAGGATAATGATTACTATTGATGAATAAGTCAAATCTTTCTGTGTAACATGGCAATGCTAAACACTTAATAAGTGAACTACCCAAATAGTATGATGAAAATTCAAAACTCAAATATAAAAATGGCTCCAATAGAATGGGGATATAATGTGCCATGAAAAATGTAAATATAAATCAATAAGAACAGGGAGAGACCACAGAGATCTTGTAGCCCCAAATGGCAGCCATTCACTACCGGTCTGCTCACAACATAATGCAGGGAGCAAAAGAGGACATGACCCAGGCTATAAATAGCCTGAGCATGATCCCACCCCTATCCTCCCAGCATCACCATAATGCACACTGAGCCATTAGGCTCGGGTGAAAAGAGGGGGATAGGTGGGGACACCGCCACCCCTGCAACCCAGATGATGATCTCTCCCATCACAGAAAGCGTTCTGGAAGGACCGATCCCGCCAATAATGCGTGCAGCAATAACATTTAGTAACAGCAAGTGAATGATAACAATATACACAGTCACAATGGAAACCCTTTTAGAAGCTATAGGTGGGTAAAAGTAAACTTTTCTGTCTAAAGAGGTAGCCCAGACTAGCCTATAATACCTTTAATCCTAATGAGAGATAATGTACTGTAGTTACCAGTAAAGTGTCCCCTTTAAGAGTGATCAACAATAGTTTTCTAAAGCAAGGCCTTGCACTGTCTTCACCGGCAAGATGGAGCTTATAGAACAGGAATTCCTTAATATAGCAAGTGATGAATAAGAGGGCAAGATAGCTGGTTCTGTCTTATAGCATGAAAGAACCAGTGTCCAGAGTGTATTACTTATAGAAGGCAATAGGATCTGTGGGCAAAGGCCCCCTTACCAATCCTGATGATGAATGGCAGCACAATCAAATGATTCTCCTTGGTCCAGATGGGCAGAGATGATGATTAGTCTGCTGACTCACTGAACTCGCTGGTTCTGCGGTGATAAGCGCTACAGGCTACCGTGGGCCTGGTTAGCAGATCCCTTTATAGTCTCTCCCACAATTCTCCTGTGGAGCGAATGGCTTGCTGGGAGATGCAGTCCACAGTCAGTTCTGCAATTCACTTATGCCTAGTCAGAAGACTACAGCTCCCACAATGCTTTTCTCTGCTCAGAAATGTGATGTCAGTGATCTGAGACCAGCTCTAGGGGGGGACACAGGAGCAAGCTGGAACAATAGGAGGCAAGTTTGCAAAGTCAGATATTCGTTGTCCGCTCCCGGCTGCATAAGAAACCCTATTTGAAATCTGACTATATAGGAAGTGACCACTGCCTTTGCACGGTGCAGTTCCAAGATCTGAAGTCTGTTATTGCCATTAGGAAGGACACCAAAATGCCCAGGGATGTCACTCAGAGTGCCCTCAGTGCAGCAGAAGACTTCCCAGTTTCCAGTGGCGACTGGTGCCTACTATTGTTGGGGGGGCACAACCAACACTACCCCCCAGGAGACAAGTGGTGGAGATCACCCGCCAACAATGGGAGACAGGCAGCAAAGCTCACCCGTCAACGCCACCAGCCCCCCCCCCACGGGAGACAAGCGGTGGAGCTCACCCGCCAGCAACAGGAGACAGGCAGCTGAGCTCACACTTCACCACAACCATTCCCCCTTTGGGAGACAGGCAGGGGAGATCCCCCGCCAACACCACCCCCCAAGCCAACCCCCTCACCCATGCGAGACAGGCAGTGGCGGGTGCCTTGCCTTGTGGAGGCACAGAGGATGCACAGGGCCAGGGAGGAGGAAGAGTCGGGCCGCTCAAGCCAGCACACAGACATTCTCCTTCTGGCTGCTTGGAACCCAGAATTGTGTCCTGAGACACAATTGGCCAGGAAGTCATAAGAGTCCCTGGACAATAGGGGCTATCTGATTATCCAGGAGGAGAATGTTATAGAATAGTGAATATTCATTCGCTAGTATCACACAACTGGGTGAGATCAGGGCGTAGTGCTCTGCTCCCCAAGCCCATCCTGTTTTGAAGCCTGTTAGAGCCTCTCACTTTAATCACGTGCTTAAAAAAACACTCCCCCGCCATTGGAATCCATAGTCCTGCGTCCCTGCATGTAGATCAGGGGGCCGGACAATGGATAGAGGGGCGGTGCCCCTGCGCCCCTTATGGAACTGCTGACACTGCTAGTTTCCCAGATGCTCTGACAGGGATTTAGAAAACAAAGGCCTGGGAGGAATTCTACAATATTTTTTATTACATTTTTAATTAAACAAATAAAATGGTAGATAAAATATAACAAAGCAGTAATTTGCAGTTACATTCTACAAAAGAAAAGGATAAACAAAATATAACAGAGTGGTATCTTGCAGTTACATTCAACAGTCTAGCATGTTGGTACGTAGCAATGTGATTTACACTTCATTATAAAGTTTTATGACAGAAACTTTAGGTAAAAGGTATATCTTAGTAGTTCTGAATTAATACCCATACTAGTACCACATATTCCAGAGCAATACTTCCTCTAGGGGTGGAGGAAAACCATCGCCAGGTTTATTAGTTGAACTTTTGGCGGAGGGTAGGGTTCTCTTTATAAAAATATCAGATATGGTCCAAATTATAGACCATTTTTGCTCAAATGATTGCATGGAAGGTTGAGACCCGCTATGTGTTTTTCACATATGCATTGAGTATTAACTCTGTGTATAACTTCAGAGATGTTTGGGGAGTATGTCTGTTTCCATTTGCTTGTGATTAGCAATCTAGCTGCTATTAATATGTGTGAAACTATTGTTAAATATTGTTTAGGGGAGGCGTGGCTTGGCGCATGGAGATGGAGGACGTGTGACTCGACTGCTCCCGGTCCTGATAGCATCCACGGGATTATACACCCTCCACCTTGCACCTAATCAGTCTCTAACTACCCAGATGGGTAAAGGGAAGCCCAGGGAACAGAGTAAGCCCGGCTGAGGTGGAGCGGACGGCAACCTAGGCCGTTTTTTCACCCGGTCTTCAGCGGCCTCACAGCACCAACCGAAATCCAAGATGGCACCGGCGCCCTCCTCCCCTACACGTTCGGAGCCAGCAGACGTTATGCAGGTGAGACCCAGAGGCCGCTCTGCCTCTCTCACAGACTTTGAAGTCCCCATGCACCGCTCCCAAAGCCCTTCATTAAACTCCCAGTGTTGAGGGGATGGCTGGGACATGGAATCCCAAATTAGTTCTCTTCATGGCTACATACGCTCCTTGCCTAACAAATCTGACTTTGAGCATTATGTAAAACACAGTGAAAAAACATACAGGCAAGAGATTTCAGAACTCAAGAAGGACATAGGGGTTCCACAGAGGGGATTTGCACTGCATTATAATCGCATGAGGAAGCACTGAACACCCACACTATAATGATCCAGCAGCTCATGTATCAGCAGGACGATGCTGAAAATAGGAGCAGAAGGAATAATATAAGGATCAAGGGCATCCTGGAGTCAGTGGACCATAAAGACCTCCCAGGTGCAGTAACCGCCATTTTTTACCAAATACTGAAACTCCCAAAAGAATCCCCCATAGAGCTGGATAGGGTCCACAGAAACGCAGGCCCACGGTCACCTGACTCTGCCTTTGTGCGGGGCACTTAATGCAGAATTCACATTTAAAAGATCAAGGAACAGATAATGAAGGCTGCTAGCACCCAGGAGTCCATACTCTTTAACGATACTCCAATCATGCTACTCCCTGATATATCCCGCCAAACACTAGCCATGAGGCGCTCTCTGAAACCGCTAACGTCTCTGCTGCAGGAACGGCAGATCACATATCAGTGGAGATTCCCGTTCCAGCTACGTGTTCGCCATGAAGGTAGAACTGCGGTTTTCCGCACCATGGGAGACCTACCCAGCTTCCTTAGCACTCTGGAGTTGCCTCGGGTCACCTTACCCGACTGGCCCTTCCAGCCTACAACCCCTGGACTTCCTTACCTTCCCTGATGGCAGAAACAGGTCAGGAAGTGGAATTCCAAGGCCTCCTTACAAATGCCCCCAGCTGACTGAGAGCCACATACTACATGCTGACTCTATGCTCATCATCCCTGGAGGCCGAATTCGTTCTGTTGCCATCTTGGGAGATATGTCCCTGCCCTCTGGATTAGTGGGAGTTATACACATTCGGTTTATTGTTGTGACTGTTATACACCACCACTACCCAGGGAGACGGTGAGAGCTAACCCACAGGAATGCCATGCCTGCTGTTTACTGTTTGGAGTTCCTGCATTCCTTTTGCTCATTTAATATCCTACTCTTCGTCACCTTGGGCTTGTCTGGACCATGTGATAATCAATGTGGAGGATGCTGACTCATTATACTGTTCCCCGTGTGTCCAACTCTCCCCCCCGTGTTCTCTCTTACTTCTTTTATTGTTAATGCCTGAACGAAGAGCAGGGGATCTGGAGGTCTTCTCTCCTCTTCTTTTTTTGAATGTCCCTCATATTAGGGTTGCCGCATCATCCCTTTAATCCAGGACACATATGAATTACAAAGGTTCTGAGGCTAATTTAATGCAGATGAGGCACCAAGTGAGTTTAATTACCACCTTAATCAGCCACAGAACCTGTGTAACTCATATGTGTCCTGGATTAAAGGGATGATGTGGCAACCCTACCTCATATCCACACGGGCACAGATTATTTCAATTATTTTTCCCATGGGCCTCTGGGACCGGGAGTTGCCCCGTGCATCTCGCACAGTTACCCCCCCATAGGTCGCGCAGTGTATAGCTATACACAGCGCAATGTGTAATCAAAGTTATGTTTTATTGTTCTTTTTACTGTTGTTCATGTTATTGTTCTGTTCCAGGATCACTTACTACTAGTGTTGAGCGAACCCGGACTGTAACGTTCGGGTCCGTACCGAACTTTCGGGTGTCCGTGGCACGGACCCGGACCCAGACATTTCAAAAATCGTTCGGGTTCGGTCCGGTGCCTGTGGGCTTTCAAGCCATGCCTGGGCTTGCAATGTCAGGCCCAAGCGAGTTGTGATCATCATTCACTAGGACCTTGTCTTGTTATTGTACTTGTTGTCATTTTTCTTGTTATTTTGTATTGAAACTAATGTGTAACGCGACACATATCGATATGTGACGCGCTGGATACCCCCCCATTGACACGCTCTACGTGCCCCGTTGAGGGCCAGGGTCTCCGGGTACCCTTTTTATTAACTTTATTAGACACGGGCACACCTATACTCCATCCCAACGGTGTAGTAGGGAAATTAGGTCCTGTGTATACTC
>BLSH010142107.1:553484-573784 GCA_018402905.1 Glandirana rugosa | reverse complement strand
CGAATGGTCTTTACTGGGTTTGGTAACTGGAATGAAGGCCCGATTAGCCTCGGTCTCCAGCATGGACCCTCCCTGGAGTGAGTTGAAGAACTTCGTTAAATAGGGGGCAATCAGAGGGCCAAAAGTCTTATAGTAGCCTGTGGAAAATCCATCAGGGCCAGGGGTGGAGCCCCTCTTGAGTTTTTTAATAACCTCCAGGACTTCCGTTTCCGTGAACGGCAATTCAAGGGAGGATATATGATCCTCCAAGAGCTTGGGGAGAGCAATATTATTTAAAAAAGAAGGGGGGGTGGGGGTACAGCTGTTTTCCCTGCTTTATATAATATGGTGTAGAAGTTTTGAAAAATTGCCATAATTCGTTGTGGATTCTGCGTTAACTTGCCTGAGGAATACTTTATCTTTGGGAAGGGGAAAGACCGGAATCTGGGAAACAGCTTGGCAGCCAGCCTAGGGCCTATTTGGTTCCTTTGAAGGTAGAAATGAGCTCTGGACCATTGGATTTGTTTCTCGGCACTCGTGGTCAGAGCAAGGTTTAAAGCTAACCGCCCAGCTTCCAATTGAGCTCTGGAATGGGGTGTTGGGTTCTTCTTATGGGATTTGGAGAGTTTGTGGAAGGCCCTCTCTAGCTTCTCTATGTCAATCTTCCTCTCCCTTCTGAGCCTGGCTGATAATTGGATAATCTTGCCCCTTAAAACCCCCTTATGAGCTGCCCATAATGTAGGCGGGGTGACTTCCCCATTATCGTTCAATTGGAAGTATTCTCTGAGTTCTTTTTCTATCAAGGTGCAGTGAACTGGGTTATTAAAAAGAGACTCCTTCAAATGGTGGGGATTTCTCCTCTGGCCAAGATCTGCTTTAATATGTATAGTAACTAACGAGTGGTCCGATAAAGGAGAGTCTTTGATGTATGATTTAGAGATCAAGGGGATGGCTGAGGCAGAAACAAAAATATAGTCTATCCTAGCCATGCTCTTATGGGGAGCGGAAAAATGAGTATAATCCCTCTTCTTGGGGTTGAGTTCCCTCCAGATGTTTATGAACCCCAACATGTGAAGAAGCTTGGCAAGTTTAAGGCTCTGTTTAGGTGGATGAAGAAGACTGGGGAGTCCTGACCCCGATTTGTCAAGCATTTGGTCCAGGGCGGTGTTTGAATCACCCCCCAGTATCACGGTCCCTTCTAGGTGGGGCATGATAAGATTGAACAATTTATGGAGAAATTTTGCTTGGCCTTGGTTGGGAGCATAGTATGATATGAGAGTAAACAGTGCACCCCCCAAGGTCTTCTTTAGGAGGATAAGACCACATGCTTGACAAAGAAGACACCCACCCCTCTAGTCTTATCAGGAGCATTTGCCAGGAAAAAAATGGTATATTTAGGATGAGTATACTTAGGATTATATTGTACTGGGAAGTGAGTTTCTTGTAAGATCAGCACATCTAAGTGCTGGGAGTGGGCAAGAGTAAAGTTTTATTCCTCTTCGTCTGGGAATTAAGGCCCTGGAAGTTGTGTGTTGCCATTCTCAGGAGAGTTGAGGGATTAGTGGTCATTGTTATAGATCGGGGGACGCGATTCATGCATCACTGAAAGAGAACTCACCTTGGGGCTTACCTGAATCTGAGAGCCGAGTAAACGACTCTTGCCCTGCAAGAGGGTTGGGGGGTTGACCCATTGTGACTCAGCCAATAATACTCTTCCCTGGAGCCTGGGTTGTGAGAAAAAGAACAGGAAAGGTAAGAGAAACAGAAACATGTAAAACAGAGTAAGAATAGAGAAATTGGGAGGGGAGCAGTGAGAGTCCCCTCAGAATACTAAGATTGGGGGTTTTAAGGAACGCCCCCAATCTCAGGATGTGAGAACTATATGTCTGCCCAAACGGCAGAAATACATCTGTCCAAGGGAAAGCCAGAATCTGGTTCCCAAAAACAGAGGGAGGTGCATGACAACCTCTCCGGCCGATCTCTTGGCCCCAAAAAAGAAAAAAAAAATTAACAGAGGATTCCCTGTATAACCAATACCAGGTCGTGATAATCACAAACATTTAGAGGGATCTTATGGTCCATTACTATTAATCTGGGGGAGCTCAGGAGCACCAACCAGGATAGGACTTGTGACAGGATCATAATCTAATGTAAATTTTAATCAATGAATAAGAATAGCCGGCAGCAACGGTAAATACAGTCTACAGGGCCGATATTTGCACTCAAGAAAATTAAACTGTACGGCCTACAAAGGACTATCCCCCCTCCCCCCCGCCCACCCAAGACCTCGGGAGAGCAAGGTGAGGGGGCGACAGCCAACAACAGACCACCTAATCCAGTCAAAAAAGAAAAAAAAAATTTAACAATCGGATCACCCATAATGGAAGGGGGACCTTTTTAAAGATCAGGAACTCCAGTGCCACTGGACATAAGGAAATGCAGTCTGAGGACGTGGGTGAGGAATCAGGGTGGACGAGAGTCCTTGGCTCTTTTGGGTTGCTGTTTCCGCCAGATTGGAGGGATAGGGCTCTGTGGGGAGGGCCGCTTGGAGGAGCCTGAGCTCTTGAGAAGGAAAATGGAGGAAGAATCCAGGGAGATAAGATTAAGCCTAATCAAAAGATATTCCCCCTCCTGGAAGGTAGAAAAACCGTATGTTTTGCTTTTGAAGGAAAAGGACAGTCTAAACGGGAATGACCACCAGTACTTGATGGTTGATTTAGATAGAACTTCCAGCAGCGGCTTCAGGGCTCTTCTCTTTTGGATGGTGATAGGAGACAGGTCCGCAAAGACTTGAATGGAGTGACCTTGTATGGAAAGATTGGGAGAGTTTCTAGCGACTTTCATGATTTCTTCTTTAACACTGTAGAAATGTGGTTTAACCACAATGTCTCTAGGTAGACTGTCAGAACGAGGGCGTTGAAGGGCTCTATGAGCTCTGTCGAGTTCCAGGCGATGATCGGGTATGCCCGGAATAACTTCTTTGATAAATTCTCGGACCGCGCCGCGGACTTCAGTAATGGCTTCCGGTAGGCCCTTAATCCGAAAATTGTAGCGTCTAAAGTGGTTTTCCAGATCATCTATTTTGGATAATGCTGAGTCCAATTGGTCTTGTAGGTCTTGGATGCGGTCCGTGTTCTGGTTCATTCTGGCTACTGACTGGTCCATTTTGTGTTCTATTGCGTCTATCCGGGCTCCCAGGTTTTGTAGGTCGGCTTGAATGACTGAAGTGATTTGGGTGGCTGTTTGGGCCAAGCCCTTAGATAGCATTTTGGAAAAGACTTCCATCACCATCTGAACATCAGAGTGAGGTGCTGGAGAGTGAGAGCCCAAGGAACCGTCTTGAATATACTCAGAAGCTTGCTCCCTGAGTGGTGCATTTATGATTTCATCTAGCGTTCTTTCTAATAGAGAAACAGTGGATGCTGGTGAAAGGACCTGGGCTGTGATTAGCACCCCTGGTAGTGGCTCGGGTGAGGAAAGAACTTGGGAGGCCCCATCAGAGCCCGCTTCCATCTCCTCGCTGACCCCTGTTATTTGTTGTGCTCCAGAAAGCGTTTGGGGGGCCTTAGAGACCGGGTCGTTGAATCCAGGTTGACGGGACAGATCCCTTCTGACTGCCCCAGGTAGCATTAGTCTTGACCAGTGGATACCCTCTGGGGGTCCCTAGAAAGAGCCCTTTCCTTACAATAAGATATTATCGCCCTTGCTGGCACAGGAGAGATTGCCCTGTGCTTCACCTAAATAGGTAAACTGCTGAGGGTTAATTTCAGAGGAGTCCAGTTAGAGGTGGTAGATCAGGCCCGGCTCTCCGTTAAGTGACTGTGACATGCACCTTTAAGAGGTGAGTAGGCCTGAGCCGGGGCCTCAAGTAGACTGCCGGGTCCGAAAACGGACCTTACTGCCCTACTGGTTAAACCCCTCTCTTCTGGGGGTGTCTCCCGGCCTCAATATTTCGTGCTGCCTACGATGGGGAATTCCTGAACCCCCCTGGGAGTCCACCCGCGATCCGCTCGCTCTCCACCTCTCCCAGGCCGGAGCCGTGGCCTCGCGTTGTGGGACGAGGCCGAGTGCGGGATCTTCGGCGAGGTCCGACGCACCGCTCCGTTCTGGAGGATGCCCCTCGACTGAGACCTCTCCCGGGGTGCTTTAGAGGGGAAATCCAGGCTCCTCAGGTAGCTGTATGGGGTGAGATGTCCGAAGAGGGTCAGAGCTCCTGGCTTAGACAGCCATCCCGGGTGCCCTGCGCATGCACACTCCCAAACCAAGGCCCTTAATATCTCACTGCCAGCTGCTACCCTTACCCAGGTCCAGTCTAATTTTCCCTTCCAATGGGGCAATGGAAGTATTTCATACTTAGGGATTAAACTTCCTTCTAACTTAGCGCACCTATACACACTGAATTATATTCCATTGCTGTCTCATATTAAGAAAGATATGGACATCTGGAAGGCCACCCCCATGCCCCTGTTTGGTCGTATAAATATGCTTAAAATGGATACTTTACCCAAATTACTTTACCTGTTCCAAACGGTTCCAATAACTATCCCCACACGCTTTTTCAATTCCCTGCGCTCCACGGTCAACAGCTTTATTTGCAATAAGGAGATGCCCCGTATTCGGCACACATTACTCACATACCCCAAGACACAAAGTGGAGTGGGACTGCCAGACTTCAAACTCTATCACAAAGCGGCGAAACTGGCTCAAGTGCTGGAATGGTTCCCAGGTCCTTTCCCTAAAGCTTCTACCATGATAGAGCAAGAACACATGACAATAGATCTACACACCTCTCTATGGGGATATGGATCAGAGCTTCAGATATTCTCTTCCTCATCTCCTCTCACTGTCGCAGCTCTGACCATGTGGTATAAGAAGAAACTTCTACCACTATTGTCTTCGGACCCCTCACCTATTACCTCCCTATTTGATCACCCATCCCTACCCCAAGTGATAGGGTCTTCAAGGCCCCTTCACCCACTCGAGCTGGCTGTTAGCAAATTCCTTCGTACACCCAACTTCTGGTAAGCTGAATGTCCCAGAAGAGCAAAACAATTGGCTTACAGCACTCCGGCTTTCTTCTTTTTGTGCTGCCCTGTTCTCCTCTGCCCAAATCCATAGACAGCTGACAGTCTGAGCATTTGTGTTCCCTCACTGAAATGCCCAGACATTTGCTCTCATTATTATTCAAACTACTACAGACCCTAATTCACGATCAACTCTCCCATATACCAGAAGATGGTCCACAGATCTAGGTATGGAACTCACTATATTAGACTGGCAAAAATCCTTTTATTTCATGTATAAATCCTCCATAACTAGCTATGCTCAAGAGAAAAATGTTAAACTTCTCTCCAGATGGCATAGGGACCCCCAGACTCTACATAAAATTTTCCTGATGCTTCCTCCAATTGCTGGAGATGTGAAAATGCAGTAGGATCCTATCTGCACATTTGGTGGGACTGTCCTTTAATACAGCCCCTATGGTCTCAGTTTTTTCTGTACACAATGCCATTTACAATGAATCTCTTACACCCTCACCAGAAGTGGCTCTCCTATCCATGTTGCCGGGCACCCTGGCCTCCCAAAAGAGGACACTCTTCCGTTACTTTTTGACCGCAACAAGACCATTAATCCCCCTATTCTGGAAAATGACCACTGCCCCCCTCCTTGTGGGTATCCACCGGTAACGACATAATGCGAATGGAGGAGATGATGTCATTAGCAATACTTTTGATAAATTTAAGGTACTATGGCTTGTATGGCAAGGCTTCTCTTCCTCGGACACCCTAAAACTGATGCTGTCCCTAAACACATAGGGAACACTCGGACTCTACGCTGTCCTTGGCATGGCAACTTAACGCTCGCTCTCCTTACTCTTATGCCTATTATCTCTTCTACTTTTTCTTCTCTCTTCTCTCTACCCTTTGTTTTCCTTTCTTAACTACATCTTATCTACTTCTTCATGTTCCAACTTTGCGGCTAATCTTAATTTGTCTCTTCACTTGAATTTTCCTACGGAAATAGCAATTGATATATTTCCAAACGTTATGTGGATAATTAGATGTCGATAACATATACAGTTACCACTCAGATGATATGGCTACTAACAATCTCTTTGAATTCTATGTTTCTGTATTATGACAGTCGGCCATGGGTCACTTACAGTTATATTTATTTATTTCTCTGTGTATCTAATAAAAATATATTTAACCCTAAATATTGTTTGGGGAAGCAGACTAGTTGCATCTAAAAAAGTGCTAGGGAGTTGCATGGGTTCTACAAGATTTTCACTCGTCACTGGGACTGTGTGCCAAGGAGGAGGACAGAGGTAATTGCATATCTCTGTATGTTGATGTGTTGTTATTTGTGATATGTAAAAGGCATAGTCTATATTTTGTGGTCTATGCATTATTAGCACATGATGGCTGAGGGTAATTGAGCACCTCCTTCCCTACTCCCAATCCCTGCTCACTTCCTTGTAGCAATAAGGTAAATGAGTGGGAGTTTTGAATGGGTACTAATGCATAGACACCTTTACATATCAGTGACTGTTTCAGCTTCTAATTTGAAAATTCCAGTGAAGGAATTGAACGCGTGACTGCCCCCACTGTGCAACTGGTATAGGCAGGAGTTGACTAATGATCATCTTTTGGCACAAAGTAAAACCCCAGCCTGTACACAAAAAAAAAAAAATCATATTTATGCCAAGGAGCTGTTGCTTGATGCAAGGCCATCGAAACAAGGGTGTATGTATAAAGTATGATGTATGCTTTAACATGATATATTCCTTATAGCACTGTCAAAGATATGCAGTTACCTCTATTCTCCTTCACCTTGGCTCACTGGAGGTCCCAGTGAGGAACGGAACTCCTCACTTTGCAATTTCTCCACATACTGACAGGTACAACATTTTCCTCTCACAATCCAAAGAGGGTTAATTGACTATGATCTAATATAGCCCAAGTATTTTTGTGTGTTCCCTTTTGTAAGCACCTTGAGGACTGGACCTGATGTGAATGAATAATATGTAAAGCACTGCTGATGGACCTATGTAAATGCATGCCTATTGGGAATTCTATAATTCCCAAATACATCAAATGATAGATTCGCTGTAGTTACACACAGTAGGGACACAGGTATTATATGTCCCTCTGTGTGCAACTTGCTCTCTACAAGGACGGAAAAGGATCTGGAGGTTCTAGTAGATCATAGACTCAACAATATCATGCAATGCAAAGCTGCAGCAAGCAAGGCTAGCAGACTATTAGCTTACATTAAAAAGGGTATTTACTCTCATGGTTCGGCAGAGCAGCCACTATCAAAATGAACATCCTCCCAGGATACTATATATAATGCAAACTATCCCGATCACCCCACCCGAGGCTTTCTTTATGTCTCTGCGAGAGGCGTGCTCTGACTTCATATGGGCCAATAAGGCCCCACGGATCGGCATGGATAAATTAGCGCTCCCAAAGGCGAAAGGTGGCATCGGCCTTCCTGACTTCTCAAAATACCACACAGCCTGCCAACTCACAAGAATAGAGGACTGGCACATCCATGCACGTTCAAAAGCATGGGTTTCAATCGAGCAAGCGTTCTCTTCCTCCCCCTTGCGCCTACTCCCGTGGTTACCTAACCCTCCCTCCTCCAGTGGATGCCCGCACCACCCCTTGATCCACACCACACTCGCAAGGCTAAAACGATGTCCAAAACTTTATAACATCTCCTCCTCCCCCAGCCCTCTCACCCCCATCTCTTTCAATCCTGCCTTCAACCCGGTTTGAATACTCACCTACTTCCAGAGATCAATCCTGATCACTACTTGCGAGCAGAGTTCTTCTTCTCAAGCAATACGTTTTTACCCTATGATAAGTTCCTAGAGGCGACGGCTAACAACACCTCTCATTTCTGGACTTATCGACAGCTACAACATTTCGTGAACGACCCTAGACACAGAGCGAATTTCACCAGGCCCCAAGAACTCTGCTCGCGGTCCTCAGCTCAGAGACATTTAATCTCCGAGCTATACTCAAACTTGTTTGTCAACATAGACATTAAAAATAATACCCACATCAGGTCCTGGGAGAGAGAACTTCACATTGACCTAACTGCCAACGACTGGGAATCCATCTGTACACTTATTCACAAGGGCTCAGTCAACGTCTCTGCCCAGGAGAACGGGTTTAAAATCCTTTCAAAATGGTATAAAACACCCCAACGGTTACATAAAATCAATCCCGCTGTCCCCCCGATATGCTGGCGTTGCTCTAAAGATATTGGCTCCTTCCTACACATATGGTGGTCCTGCCCCAAAATCATCCCCTTCTGGTCCGAAGTGCACCGCTTGACAACTTCCATCACCTGTTACTCGATCAACTTCTCGCCTGCACAAATGCTCCTCCACCATGCTTCAATCCCACAAAAACTCTATAACAAATCTCTCATGCTCCACATGCTTAACCACTTCAGCCCCGGAAGGATTTCACACTTTAGGACCAGAGCCCTTTTTGCGATTCGGCGCTGCGTCGCTTTAACTGACAATTGCGCGGTCATGCGATGTTGTACCCAAACAAAATTTGCGTCCTTTTTTTCCCACAAACAGAGCTTTCTTTTGGTGGTATTTGATCATCGCTGCGTCATTTCTGATCGCCGCTATAAACAAAAGAAGAGCGACAATTTTGCAAAAAAACCCAAATTTCTTACTTTTTGCTAAAATACAAATCCAAAAAAATATATAAAAAAACATTTTTTTCACAGTTTTTGGCCGATTTATATTCTTCCTCATATTTGCGATAAAAAAAATCGCAATCGGCGTTTATTGATTGGTTTGCGCAAAAGTGGCCGCGTTTACGGACGATGAGAATTAATTTTTGGGGTTTTTATTTTTTTTTTATTTTTCATTAGTAATGGCAGTGATCTGCGATTTTTAGCGGTACTGCGATATTGGGGCGGACATGTCGGACCATTTTGACACTTTTTTGGGACCATTGGCATTTATACAGCGATCAGTGCTATAAAAATGCACTGATTACTGTGTAAATGCCATTGGCAGTGAAGGGGTTAACCTGCAGGGGGAACTCTAAGGGTTAACTGTGTTCCCTGGGCGTGTTCTAACTGTGGGGGGACTGCCCTAGCAGGGGAAGGATAGTGATCACAGCTTCCGTGTAGAGGAAGGCTGTGATCACAGCCCTTCCCCCTTCACAGAACGGAGGTCCGTGTTTACTTACACGGACCTCCGTTCTTTCACTCTGGGGGGGGCATCGCGGGTAGCCGGCAGCGATCGAGGCCACCGCACCCGCTCCCTGGCCCTCCCCGAACACAGTGAGTGCGCGGGCGCGCCTCCGGCGGCACGCGCGCTCACAGTGCGCAATCTCGCAGCCGCCGTCGGATGACGGCGATTTGCGATACCACACCACTTTGTCGCCGTCAACCTGCAGTTGGCGGTCGGCAAGTGGTTAATGCAGCCGAACTGACCATCCCCACTCTTTGGCTATCTCCCAATCCCCCTTCCACACAGGACTGGTTTTAAAAAATTTGCAAAATTGAAGAAATGGAAGACCTAGTACATCAAGCAAACAATTCCCCCATAAATTCCGAACCATTTGGGCCTGTTGGCACCTTTTTAAAACTTCTAAGGAATATACTTCCCCTAAAACCCCCAACCAAACTGGCACCCAACCCCTCCTACCATGAGACACCAGATATACCTGGACATTCAGTTACTCCAAATAATCCTAGAGATTCCTCATAGGTTTTCTAATGCACACTCTGACGTCATAACACAACTCCCCTACGTTGTGGGACGACTAGAGGTATATCTTGCCCGCCCCTCCTTCCAAAGTGAACATAAGAGGTATATATCCATTCCTTTCTCGGATGTTGCCTGACGGAGGACACACCTAACACTCAGGGCCTTTACCGTCGGGAATTCATTAGATGCGTGAGAGCCAAGTTATAGGCTTCACTAATGTCTTCCCTGCCTTTGATCTATTGCTACTTGCTGTATTTTCTTACATTACCTAAGCTTTTTGTAATTGAAAATATTCAAGAGGAGCTTCAGGGTCACCCCGGCAGGCCTTGCCCCTGCGCCCCTATCCGACCACAAGTTCCCATATGGGGTAGTCAGATGGTCTGGAGGCGTGGGGGGGGCCCTCTGGGGCAACACGATTATACGATTTTGGACAAAGCGGTTCTGTACTAACACCTATAACCCTTCCTCTGACACTCATTGATACCCAAAGGGGTTTTAAGGTTCTTTTTGGAATTCATACTTTATACATACACAAATGTCTGTTCTGTCTTCGAGAATAAAAATGTGTGCTTGTTATGTCAATTTCTTTGTTACATTGTACATCTAACATTGCCCCATATCTCTGTTTATGTATGCTACTGACCATATCTAACTAAAATTTGATTTGGAAATAAAAAAAGGGTATTTACTCAAGAGATACAATTATATTTTTACCACTTTACAAAACTCTGATTCGGCCACATCATGAGTAAGCTGTCCAGGTCACCAGTACTCAGGAAGGATGTGCTTGAACTGGAGAGAGTTCAGAGCAGGGCAGCAAAGCTAATAAGGGGGCTGGAGGACCTAAGTCATGAGGAAAAACTACAAGCATTAAATGTATTATCCCTGCAGAAGAGACAATTAAGAGGGGATATGATCATAATATACAAATCTTTGAATAGTGACGCTACCATTGGGTGGAAACTATTTAACCTAAGGTCCCTAAAGCAGACACCCAGCCATACAATGAAGTTGGACAAGGAATAATTCAATCTTACACTGCATAAAGGGTTCTTTACTGTTAGCTCAGTAACGATGGTGTCAGATGGGAGTGTAGATGAATTTAAAAAAATGTTTAAATGTGTTTATTAGGTTATGCAATATACAGAGTGTGATATGGGGGATATTTAGTTCAATGGTAGATGAGTTTTAGTGAAGTCCATGCTAGTCTGAACTGTGTTTTAAAGGTTTGGTGGACCACTTATATTTAAACAAATAAAAAGAATAGTGCAAGGACACAGTTGACCATGCAGGGATTCTTCGCCAGCACAAAAACAGCTAACAGAAAATAATGAGCCACCTGGCTGTCTCAGCTTGTAGTCCTAGCTTCCAGCTCTATGGCTCTCCTGACTCATTTAGCATTTAGTTGCAGCACTTTACTGCAGAGGCCCACTCTTGGTCTCTGGATAGGAGTTCTTCTGACACTCCAGGTTCTCTCACTTCCCTGAGACTTACAGACTCCCTCCAGTTCCCTGGACTTGCTAGTACTGATTCTCCCAACATCCATCCAGGGAACAAGAGAGCAATCCAAGACCATCAAATCCAGGAATGACTGGAGAGAGGGAAGCAGTTGATACACCAGCACAGGGCAGTCAACCTTTACACTTTACCCCACGGGTTAATAAATATACATCTATATGTGCACTATATTACCAAAAGTATTGGGAAGCCTTGTTTGTGCACTGGTGTGCAGTCATGTTGGAACAGGAAGGGGCCACCCTCAAACTGTTACCACAAAGTTGGGAGCATGAAATTATCCAAAATATCTTGGTATGATGATGCCTTAAGAGTTCCCTTCACCGGAACTAAGGGGCCAAGCCCAACCCCTGAAAAACAACCCCACTTCATAATCCCCCTCCACCAAATGATTTGGACCAGTGCACAAAGCAAGGTCTATAAAGACATGGATGAGCGAGTTTTTGGTGCAGGAACTTGACTGGCCTGCACAGAGTCCTGACCTCAAAGTGATAGAACACCTCTGGGATGAATTAGAGGGGAGACTGCAAGCCAGGCCTTCTCGTCCACATCAGTGGCAGACCTCGCAAATGCACTTCTGGAAGAATGGTCAAACATTTCCGTAGGCACACTCATGAAACTTTGTGGACAGTCTTCCCAGAAGAGTTGAAGCTGTTATAGCTGCAAAGGGTGGGCCAACTTAACCACTTCATGCCCAAGGACGTCATATGATGTCCTGGACTTTGAGTGGGGATATCTGAATGATGCCTGCATCTTTTTCAGCCGGCAATTCCTTGCACCGCAAGAACAATCATAGCGGCACTGCGGCAGTTCAGCTCATTCTCACAGGCGGAGAGAGGGGACGTCCCCCCACACCCTCCTGTGTTCCCGGGTGCCAGAAGTTGAGCATAGAGGTGCAGTGACCAGATGGTCCCCAGTCATCTCTATGACCTTTGGAGGCCCGGGCGCGTCATGATGATGTCACGTCTGGGCCGCTGAAGTAAACATTGCAGGGACTTGGCTGGAAAGGTCAAAGATTGTTTGTTTGTTTTTTGACCTTGGTCTTTCCAGCCTAGAGGAGAAAAGTGGGGTCTTATAGACCCCGCATCTCTCCATAAAGAGGACCTGTCATGCACTATTCCTATTACAAGGGATGTTTACATTGTTTACAAGTAATAAAAAAATAAAATAAAAGAGAAAGTGTAAAAAAAATAAATAAAAGTAAAATAAGCAATAATAAAAAAAAATGTAAAGCACCCCCGTATGCTCGCGCACAGAAGTAAACGCACACGTAAGTCACCATAGTAAACAGCGTTCAAATCACATATGTGAGGTATCGTCATGAGCGTTAGAGTGAGAGCAATAATTTTAGCTCAAGACCTCTTCTGTAACTCTAAACTGGTAACCTGTAAAATATTTTAAAGCTTTGCCTATGGAGATTTTTAAGAACCAAAGTTTGGCTCCACTACACAAGTCTGCTCAATTTTAAAGCATGATACGTTGGCCATCTATTTACTCAGCGTAACATCATCTTTCACATTATACAAAACATTGGGCTAACTTTACTGTTTGAATAATTGCTGCGCAAATACCGTGTGATGTAAAAAGTTGCAATGACCGCCATTTTATTCCCTAGGGTCTCTGCTAAAAAAAACCATACATAATGTTTGGGGGTTCTGAGTAATTTTCTAGCAAAAAATTATGATTTTTACGTGTAGGGGAGGCCAGAATAGGCCCGGTACGGAAGTGGTTAATATTGAACCCTATTGACTAAGACTGGGATGCCAATACTTTTGGTAATTTAGTGTATTTTCTATTTCTTTAGACTCCATCTGTATCAGAGAAGGCCAAAGAACCAATTAAGTCAGGCCTTTCGCAATCGCATCACCAGCGGACAAAGACCTTTTCTTCTGATAAAAGTGTTACAGCTTTTGCAGGAAACTGTGCTTTCTGTGTTATTAACCAACAACATGTCATATATTTCTATAGTCTGCTACTGCTTCTGGAATATTTCTTCATTGAGTGTGAGATTCAGGCCAAGGAAGAAATATTTACACATATTATGGTCTACAACTCTGCTCAATGGAGAGACCTTCCAGCTCCTAGGTTATGACCTACACCACTACCAACTTCGCCACACAACCATACAAGTCCAATTCCTTTGTGACATCACTTGTGCCAGCAGGTCACCCATAACACAGAGCTAGTCTCCCATGCCCTATCCACATAATCTAAGTTTGTAATGAAAAATCTCTCAGTTCTAAAAAAGTGGGGGAAGGGGACAAGTACCTCACAGTACACAGGGAGCATGCATTCTGAGGCTGACAAATAGGCTGCATACTGTCCAATAGAATTTTGAAAGAGCGTGGAGAATTTAACACTGAAGCCTACACATTCTGGAACTGTATTAAACAATATCTATCATTTTTTCAATACGGATTTGAAAATGAAATCTAGAAGGTGATAGGTTGCCATGGGCAGCTGTGCCTGTTATGATGAAAATGTATCTTTTCTCTCTATAGGAGAGATGATATTATGCACAGAGGATTATGTATTATCTAACATCATATCTATAACTTACACTATACAGAAAAAGTATAGTATATCCTAAATATACTATACTATGCACGCTAACTACTATGCTGTACTAATAGCGCATAATTAATACACATATATGGCTAACACTGACATTCACATGTTATGATTTAAGCATACCTGGGAGTAACCAATAGTCATTCCTTAATAGTCACACACCTCTGCATGCTGTTATCCATACGGGTGAGTCTTGGTCACCGAACAAAATCTGTGAATGTCTACAGAGGTCTCTGTACATAAGGACAAAGGAAACTAATGTCAACCACTGTGACACCAAATGATGTGCTTATTATGAAAGTCTAGATCTCTTTTCTTCTAACTCCCTCAATCCTCTTCTCTTCCTCAACTTTGCTTGAGCAAACAAATCATCAGGCTCCATGATAACTGTGCAGATAGATACTCTAGAGAACAAAGCAAGCTCACCTCTCCCAAGATCAGGAAGCAACAAACAGAAAAAAGGGCAAAAAAAAATGTATTTACTGAATATTAACAAATCTATGCAATACACACAAATTTCTCTGATTAAATGGGAGCTAGAGGAAGAGGAAGACGGATTTTACAGATGTAACCACATTTAAATGCTAGTAAATGTTAACACTTTACACAACATTCTATCCCTTTTTACATAGGAACTGGCTTTCTGCCAGCATAATCCTGTATTCATTTTAGTTCTCTGTTATTTCTCTATTATGCCTGTGCATAACCCCTTAATATTGACAGCATTTGTAAATTATATCTCCCAAAATGCTTAACCTGAGGCCCGCTCTTATGTAATACTGACCTTTCCAATGCTGCATGCTCATTGGTGTTTTTGCACATTTGCTCCACCATTCTATTTGTGATAAAAAAAACAGTAGTGAGAAGAAAGGTAAATAACAGAGATGATAAGTTAAGGTTTGTTCATACTAATGTGGTGTATTCCACCTTTTTCTCCAGTGTGGTTGGTTCACACCAGTACATTGCAGTGATGTTCAGGTGGTGTGAGCTGAAAAAAATATTCTGTGGGCAGTACTTTTTCCCAGTGCAGCACTGGTCACCACATGCCAGCCGATAAAACTCTATGAAATGTCACAATGTGACATTTTCAGTAAAGTTCTTTTTTTTTTAAAAAGTGAACATTGTGATGCGACGGTATCGGCATATCAACACTGCCTGGTCGGACCACACAGCACGCCAGCCACTGTGTTGCAATGCAGCAGCTGGTGTGAAGAGCCCTTATTCACAGGGAACACATACTGGGCAGTGTTAAAAATCTCTAATGTATGAACTTGTGTTGCCCACAGTCACAAAATAGGGTTTTTTTTGGCATTATCAGTTAAATATGATTACTGAAGTTACAGATATCCCAGCTAATCAAAGACTAACATGGTGAGAAGAGTTAACCCTACAGGTTTAGAACACTTAAATAAATAAATAAATAAATTAGACTTTTCAGATTGGAATTTGTGACTGATAGTTAGGAATAAATCTTAACCACTTGCTGCCCGGGCCATAGCCAAATGGCGGCTACAGTGTGGTCGGAAAATTCTTGGAGGGTGTACTATGACGTCCTCCCAGAATCACTCTCCAGTGCACCCCCCGGGGATAACCATGATCATGGCCATGTACCACGTGATCGCTCTGTCCAATGAGGGAGCAATCAGTTGTAAACATTCCGGCGCATGCCCAGTTAAGCTCTCCCCTCTTCATACCAATTGGTAGAGTGTGAGAGGAGAGGGGAGAAATCAGGTGCAGCAGCACTGTGGGCTGGATATGTAATGCCCACAGCGCTGATCTGTGCCAATTCATGCCTCATCCCCATCCATACTAAGCCATTCCATCCATGCTCAGCCGTCCCCATCCATACTCAGCCATCCCATCCATGCTCAGCCATCCCCATCCATCCTCAGCCATCCTCACCCATGCTCAACCATCCCATCCATGCTCAGCCATCCCAATCCATGCTCAGCCATCCCCATCCATGCTCAGCCACCTCCATCAATACTCAGCCATCCCCATCCATGCTCAGCCATCCATACTCAGCCATCCCCATCCACGACTCATCCATCAACATTCGCAGGCTCATCCAACCACGTTCTCAGCCATCCCTGTCCATGCTCAGCCATCCCCATCCATGGCTCATCCATTCACATTCACAGCTCATCCATCCACTTTCATGGCTCAGCCATCCCCATCCACGGTTCATCTATCCACATTCATGGCTCAGATATCCCCATCCATGCTCAGCCATCCCCATCCATGGCTCATCCATCCTCATTCATGGCTCATCCATCCCCATTCATGGCTCATCCATCCCCATCCATGGCTCACTCATGCTCATCCATCTCCATCCACAGCTCAGCCATCCCCATCCATGGCTCATCCATCCCCATCAATGCCTCATTCATGCTTATCCATGCCTCATCCATGTCACATCAGTTCTCATCTGTGCCACATCCATGCCACTACAGTGCCAATCATTGCCACTACAGTGCCCATTAGTGCCCATTAGTGTCACTACAGTACCTCACAATAGTGTTATAGGTAGTCAAATTAGATTTGAAATGTATGCCCCTAAAACACCTGATGGGGCTCCCTGCATGTTGGGCCTCTGTATCTGGCCAGGATGTGTAAAAGTCTCACACATGTTGTATGCTATACTCAAGAGTATTGGCAGAATATATTTTGAGGTGTAATTTCTGCTAAGTTTTATAAATATTGTATAAATGGACTACTTTGTATAAAAAAAAAATGTATTTTCATTTTCTTTCCCCATTTCCAAAAACTTGTGGAAAAAAATGACATGTTCAAAAGATTCCTTATGCCTCCTAGAATATACGCTGGTGAGTTTACTTTCCAAAATGGGGTCATTTTTGTGCATTTTCATTGTCCTGGTGCTCCAGGACCTTCAAAAGTGCAAGAGGTAGTCAAGAAATGAAATGTGTATTTTATGTCCCTAGGACATCTGATAGTGCTCCCTGCATGTTGGGCTTCCCTATGTGGCCAGGCTGTGTAAACGTCTCACACATGTGGTATCGCCATACTCAGGAGGAGTAGTAGAATGTATTTTGGGGTGCAATTTGTAGTATGCATATGCTGTGTGTGAGAAATAACCTGCTAATATTACAATTTTGGGGGGGGGGGGATCTTCATTTTGCAAAGAATTGTGGTAAAAAATTACAACTTCAAAAAACTCACCATGCCTCTTACTAAATACCTTGGAATGTCTACTTTCCATAAAGGGGTCATTTGGGGGATATTTGTACTTTCCTGGCTTGTTCGTGCCTCAAGAAATGAGATAGGCTGTCAGTACATTAGGTGGGTCAGTACATTAGGTGGGTCCGTTTTTGCTCAGTGAGTATCGCTCCGCTGATCCCCGCTGAGCCGGTGGATGACAGATCCGTCTCCGCTCACTGTGAAGAGACGGATCTGTCAGAGCATCGCTCTCCTCTATGCGAAATCGGGTGACATTGTCTGTCTATTGTCATCCAATCCCCAGACAGATGAAAAAATAGGGTTTCCATCCGTCTGACTTTATGGAGAACAGATTAGATTGGAGAGCGGCGGATGTCAGCGGACATGTCACCGCTGACATCCATTGCTCCATAGAGGAGGATGGGGCGTCTGTTCAGGTCTGCCTGAAAAACGGACAGGCGAACCTGAACAGAACATCCGTGTGAAAGGGGCGTAACTTTCACAAAGCCCAAATAAAATACACGAATTTGAGTTATTTTTACCAAAGTTATGTAGCAGTATAAATTTTGGCCAAAATTACTAATTTGCAAAATTTTATAATAGAAACAAAGAAAATCCATTTTTTTTTTATTACAAAATGTTCTGTCTTTTTTCATTTATAGAGCAAAAAATAAAAAAATCCAGTGGTGATTAAATACCACCAAAAAAAAGCTCTATTTGTGTGAAAAAAGACAAACATTTCATATGGGTGTTGTGACTGAGTAATTGTCATTTAAAATGTGAGAGCACTGAAAGCTGAAAATTGGTCTGGTTAGGAAGGGGGTTTAAGTGCCCAGTGGGCAAGTGGTTAAGCAGGTATTACAGTGATTGTAAAGCCCCCATAGGAAG
This sequence comes from Glandirana rugosa, assembly GCA_018402905.1. NCBI lineage: Eukaryota > Metazoa > Chordata > Amphibia > Anura > Ranidae > Glandirana > Glandirana rugosa. The sequence continues at coordinate 555,903 of BLSH010142107.1, read as the reverse complement.
CTATAGTCCAATCAGCTCAGACACACAGCCCGGCTTAACCCAGCCCCCACTCTCTGCTGACAGGTTATGACTGCTCTCAGTCAAGTCTGTCAGAGCCAAGAGAGGGGGGAAAAGCTACTGCAGATACACACAGCACTGGACCGAGATCGGGTTTAGGCAAGTATTTCGGTGGGCTAGGGTGGAAGCCTTTACTAAAATGTTTTTTTTTACAGAGAATGCATTTGGTAAAAAAAAAATTTACCTTTAGATCCACTTTAACTGAAATATATTACATTTACATTCTTATGTACGAATGAGCAAAGTGATTTAGGCTATATTAATTTCAGATTACATCAAAAATAATGTCTAATTTTGCCATGTGGTGCTACTTATACAATATTTACTTGAAAAGAGCAAGGACAAAAGCGGTTATTTTATTTAGTCAAAAACCACATAAAATTCACTAACAAATCAATTCTACTGTATTTATGTTCTATTCAAAGCAAAAATAACATTTTTTTTCTTTTTTATGCATACATTCTGAAATTGTGATTTAAAAATAGTGACCCTGCACACTTCCAAAACTATGTATTTTGTGACTTTTCAAAAAGGTCTCCAAGCTTGCTATGCAGGCACATTGCAGGACATGAGATTATCTATGACCTGTTTGCTTCAGCTCTGCAAGCTTTACAGCCTAGAGGTCATATTCTTTTCATACTTGTGGCTCTGATGGCCGGGTAATGATCTGATCTCTGTGTGTAAAGACACTTCATGGTGAGTGATATGGAAGAAAGATATCCATATCAGTTGAGCCCATTATGGCTGGTCTATAGAGTTACATCTCTATATACACAATTGGGAGAAGTGTCCTTATCTGGTGTTTTTATGGATACTAAGTGGCTGACTTGATGTATTCAGAAGAGTTTGGAGAAAAGCTTATAACCACATGCTTTCATTGCATCCTTTTGTGGTAAGGAGACTTGCTGGGCTCGGTGATGCGGTGTGAACTTTTCATCTCTAGGCACACAAACTGGTGTCGGGATCCTCTCTCTTCTACAGATCTCTTCATGGACTATGTATATGAACTTTTAAGAGCTGCAATCCTCTTTTTTTCTATTGTTTTAAGTTGTCGATCAAACAATTCTTTGCCAGCTGCTGACCTTTTGCTTATAGCACGGATATTATACCCCCTTTGTTTTCACTACATACACAGGTTGCAAACCATGATTGATGCCTCCCTCACTAGTATTTCAACAGTACAAACAAATGGCCACTGCCCTTACCTATAACGGGCCTTTGCAGCAAGGAGCACATGGAAGGGCGACTGCAGTTATAGGTGGGGGCAGTGGCCATTTGTTTGTACTGTTGGAATACTGGTGAGGGGACACACTGGACACCTTTTGCAGCCTTTGTGCTATATGCTGGGTGTCCAGTACACCCCTGTGCCTTTAAGGAGGGCTGGGCTCCCTCCAGGCTCACCTGCCCACTATCTATCCATTATAATGTTTGCAAGAGTTAGGACTGCAGATAATACTGGGGTGCCATGAAGGGGCTCTGCAGCTTATGCATGTACTTGCAAATGTGTACAAACTAAACCACTGTTTTTAATGCAAATTGTTAGACAGGATAATTAAGATGGGTGCAAGCTGGTCAGTAAGTTAAGCTGGGACTTTTATTTTGTTTTTGTTTGACATACGTCACTAGAGTTGAGCGAACTTCTAGAAGTCCGGGTTCTGCTGGTTCGGCCGAACTTCGGGACAAAGTCCGGGTTTGGGTCCGGACAGAACCCGAACTTTGTCCCGGACGCCGAACCCCATTGAAATCAATGGGGACCCGAACTTTTAGGCACAAAAATTACTGTAAAATAGTCCAGGAAAGTCCTAGAGGTCTGCAAAAGGAAGGAAAATGGGGGTAAGGGTGGGACAAGTGCCCTACAAAGAAATGGGGACAGGGAAATAACTAAAAGCATTTTAAATAAAATAAAAACCTAAAAAAAGCAAAAATGGAGGTGGATGTGGACCATCTTCAAACTGGGTCTGAAAAGTATTAATTAACGGTAGAAGCCATATAACTGTTCTAAAATCAATGTCATTAAAAACACGGATTTTCAAGCCCAGGGGTAACTAAAGTTACCCCAAGCCGCAGGCCCTGTTTCAAGCCCAAGACAGGCCTGGGTTTGGGCCTGAAACAGGGCTTCAAGCCGGCTTGGTCGTCTTGGGCCTGAAGATCTTCAAGCGAGTTGAGATCACTGCATACAGTTTGTTTTTGTTTTATTTTCAGGGTCGAATTGAATGACTGGTCGAACGTGGGTAGAATTAATAGGACAGATTGTTAAACGTAATTTTTGTCACCAAATCAAACATGTGTAAACGTTCATGTACGTATTCGACGTCTCGGGGAAGTACCGTGGGGTCATAATAGACGTCAGGATTGAGAACGT
>BLSH010142107.1:521649-543187 GCA_018402905.1 Glandirana rugosa | reverse complement strand
CAGCAAGAGATGAACTGCCCTAACCCATCAGTCCAGGACCCCGCTCTCAACACAGCGGAATTGTTCATCAAATTCTCCAATCTACTAGAAAGGGGACTAGCGAACACGGCCACAAAAATCACTGGGGATATCAAAGCAGATTTTAACAGTCTAGGTTCCAGGATGGACGCTATCGAACAGAAATTGGACTTTACTGTTGGCAGAACCAACCAAAATTCTGACCACTTACAAGTTCTACAGGACCAACTGGACACCGCCCTAGCAAGAATAGACGACCTGGAAAACAGGTCTCGTCGATACAACTTCAGAGTGAGAGGCCTACTGGAAAATATCACCGAAGTCACCCCTGCGATCCAAGATATGATCCAATCTGTAATCCCAAATGTTCTTAAACACAGATTAGAGTTGGACAGAGCCCACAGGGCCTTGGGACCACCAAGAAAGGATGGCTCCCCCAGGGACATCATAGTTAAACCGCATTTTTATGCTATTAAAGAGGAGCTAATGAGAGCCTCTCGTTCCAATTCCCACATCTCCTGTATGGGCAATCAAGTCCAGATCTTTGCCGATCTATCCCCGATTGCATCCAAAAAAGATCTCTCAAACCACTCCTTGCGATCTTGCAATGAGCAGAGCTTAAATACTGGTGGGCTTTCCCATTTGCCATCAAATTTAACCTGAAAGGGAAAACATACTCCTTCTCCAGCCTTGCAGAGGGGGAAAACTCCTTCTCCACCTCAAGCTAATATCCCAAGAAGCTCCAATGGATCTCACCGACCCCTCTGGATCCCACTCTAAGAGACCGCTCCCATCCAGCCCCGTATCCCCACTGTGGTCCAAATCCAAGAGTAAAAAGGCGAAAGATAACAGACCTCCATAATTCGCCAAAGGGTCCGCCTGGACACAGGCCTTCTTCCCTCGCTTTCTAGACTTGGAACCCTGCGGGACTTTGGAATATTGTTTTACTTGCTTAAAGGAAAAAAGTCAAGTGTCTGGAGCTTCCCAGCTCCCCCTCTTTGTATTTTGTTCAGAGGTTTCCAGACTTCATTCCTATTAGTTCCTCAGTTTTACAGAGTTCATGCTCCAGCTGAACCCTTGATATGGCCAGAATTCTTCATTCCCCCATTTAAGACTTAAGCTCGAGGACAACTCTTTTGGTTCCCATTTAGTGTTTATGACTTGAGTCCCTACTACTTTTGTTGTACGATTTTAGCCTAATCTAGGGGTGACTTGGGTAAGTCCCCATGCGCCTCCACTTACCCCGAGGTCTTCTTTTCGAACTTCCTCGGGATAAGATGTCTGATCCTGCTGGGTCAGACAATTACAATCTCTTTGTTTATTATTGTTGCTTGCTCTCCTCCTAGGAGGGCGGGGTCGACGGGTCAGGAGGGCCTATTCTCCCCCCTGACACCGCCCCCACCAGCCATTTGCAGATGTTTTTGTTGTAGTTGTTTCTCCCCTATCTCCCCCCCCTCCCTCCCCATCCTTTGCTTGAAGCACCTAACTTCTTCTCATGTTCCAGATCGATTCGGGTTAGTCAGGGTTCCCAGACTCCTTCTGTCTTATTGATTATATTATGAGCTCTTTTATATATGGAATATTGTGAGTATTTTTAATCCCCTTCTTACAAAATAAATCTTGCACCAAACGGTATTACACTATTGTAGCTCTTTTTTCCTCATATAAACAATGCGGTGAATGCTACCCTTTGGTGACGACGGTTCAGGAGTGCATGAACAATCAGCTTGGAACCTCTCTTCCCCCCTACATCTAAGCCCTTACTTGTTGATGACACCATACTGTGGATACTCCAGTTGGATTTTCTGATATCTGCGTATGATCTACCAACATCTGGTAAGCTCACACCTATTACCTTTACCGTTTGCCTAGCAGATTGTATCAGGATCTCCTAGGAGTGGATACCCCCCCCTTTTTTATCGATGAAAAATTTGAACCTCTTTTGAAGCAAGTTTTAATTCATGAACCATATAGACTGCTATTTCTTAGTGTTGGATGTTTTATTCGTACCTTTCTACTCAACATTTGTTCTGAAAAAACTACTATTGGTTCCTAATATGGACTTTATGGGTTTTTAAAAAAACTTTTTTGGGTCACATATGTATATTTATATTTTTATTCTGCTTTTAGCTCCTCATAATTTGAATTTCTCTACCCAGGCGCTGTGATTATTTCTTAGACAATCTTAACCATCTACTAGACGCCTTTGCTAAACATTCAGGACTAACAGTTAACTACTCCAAATCCCAAGCGATGAACATCTCCCTCTCGCAGGACACAGTTGATTCCCTACAACACTCATTCTCCTACAAGTGGAGCCATACACATATCCGATACTTGGACATCAACCTGACATCAAAGATAGAGGATTTATATGTCAGTAATTTCTCCACCATTTACCGGAAACTAGAGAACGCTCTAAAAATATGGTCCAAAAGTAACTTCTCCTGGTTGGGTAGAATTAACTCAATCAAAATGACATTCCTCCCACGGATCCTATACCTCTTTAGAGCCCTTCCGGTACCCATTAGAAGACACCATATTAGATCCCTCCAAAGTAAGATCCTCAAGTTTATCTGGGGCAGCTCTGGCTTCAGGTTTCCCCAAAGTACTCTATATCGCCATAAGAAGAAAGGGGGTCTGGGATTACCCTCGCTCTTTAAATATTTCCAATCAGCTAGATTAGCCCAACTCTCCAGAGTTTACTCGAGGACCGAGAAACCTGATTGGATTCAGATCGAACGACAGGCAGTTCCGCATTACACTATAGACTTCCTCCTTTGGACTCATCTGAAGAAGAGACCCCCTATATTATCCCCGACCCTCTCACACTCCTTTCCTCTGTGGGATTCTCTACGCAACCACCCTGAACTGGTGTCTACTCTGACCCCTTTAGCACATATATTCCACAATCCGGATTTCCCCCCCAGCTTAGATATTAAAGCGTTTCAATGGTGGCTGGACAAGGGGCTGTACCGCATAGGACATTACTTCTCCCCCTCGGGACCTATTTCTATGGGCTACTGCGTTAGCAAACTGGACATCCCTACCTCTGAAAAATTCAGATTCCAACAAATTTCTCACTTCCTGAAACATATCTGGAAAGAGAAGCCTCTTCCCCCTAGAATATCAGCGTATGAAACATGGTGTGGTTAAGCCACGGAGCAAAGGGGTGGCATTTCAGTAGTTTATGCAGCCCTCACTCAAACAAAGGAAAAGGCCCCATATATGAAACAGTGGGAGGAGGGCCTTCAGATCTCATGCGACCTAGAGACATGGCACGGAGCTCTCTCCAAGTCCTCCAGTGGCATATTAAACACTGTACTCATGGAGGCGAGCATAAAGGTTATCACTAGGTGGTACCTCACCCCCTCTAAACCTGCCCGCATATATCCCTCGGCTAACTCTCAGTGCTTCAGGGGCTGTGACCTTCTGGGCTCAATGCCGCATATCTGGTGGGAAAGCCCAAGAGTTAGACCCTACTGGAGGAAAATTTTTAACCTTATTGAGAAACTGACCAAGACCCAGGTGCCTAGGTCCCCTGAGATCGCCCTACTTAATACACACATCCCAAACCTGTCTAAGCCAATAGGAAATTGGTTCACTTCATCTTGACCGGAGCCAAACTCTCTATCGCTAAATCCTGGAAAAAAACAAGGGTGTCCTTCGCAGCAACGGTAAAGAAAATTTCCTGGATTATGTCCCAGGAAAGGATGGCCAGTATCCTAATGGACACTACCAAATGGTTTGAGGGAATCTGGGAGCCCTGGGCCGCATACACAGGGATCTCTTTCGTTCCAAGACTTAACCCTCAACCAAACAGAGCTATTCATAACTAATACACGGTGCGTCTCCCCCTCCCTTCCCCTATCCTACCCCCCCTTTTTCTTCTCCTTTCTAGCATTTCAGACTTAACTTTGTTATCATTTCTAATGGTTCTGAATTAAGCTATTACTCTGATGGGTATGATACCCCCGATAGGGCGACATTACCTACACCCTCCCAATCAAAGTACTTCCTTCGGCAGCAGGAAGCAGGCTAATAACCTAAGTATTGTTTTTTTAAGTTGTTTCCCCTCTCCACGCACAGATTGATCCCGTTATGGGGTGCCTGGAGGCGGGGAATTATTTAGTAGATCACCCTCGCTGGTTAGATTTCACGCTATTCTACTTCTTTAGACCCCGGTATATCTAGTTCCTGCAGGTTTTTAAAGTAAGGAAAGTCTAGTAAGGTAACGCAGATGATGGTTGATACTATTCTTTGATTTCCTGTCACTTTTGTGGTTGTACTACATTGTTTTGTCTGTACTATTTCAAAATAAAAATTCTTTGAATGTAAAAATATATACATTCTAGTGTATCCAGATATACACGCAGCGTATTGAGTGTACACTATACATCAGTGCATTCGGGGGTGTATGATATATAGCACAATACTTGACGTGTTGTCTTAAAATGTATACAGTCTAGCGTATCCAGATATACACACAGCGTATTGAGTGTACACTATATATCAGTGCATTCGGGATGTACGGTATATAGCCCAGTGTAGTGCGGTGTTAAAAAATAATACCCATCATGTCAGGAAGGCCACAAAGGAGAGGCAGATGCTCCCAGGCCACTAAAAGAGGGCAAGCAGCATCTGTGTCTTCAGTGAAAAGTGGTGGCGGTGGACGTGGTGCATCCTTTGCAGGCGGGCCATGCTTGTCCTTTTTTTCTGCTGTTGAACGTGCTATTGAGCCACAACATGCAGAAGAGTTGGTGCATTGGTTAACAAAGCCGTCCTCATCCTCCTCATCCTCTGTTACCCAGGCTCATACAGGTTTGCCTTCCAACGCATCTGACAAAACAGCCTATTCCACCAGATCTTTGTCCACAGTTACTCCTTCTGAAGCCCCACCATCATGCACGGAGGAGTCATCTGAGTTTGACCATAGTGTCGATTACAAGATGGAGAATGCGTAGCAGTTGAAGGCTCTGATGTTGGTTTCCAGGTTGAGGAAGGGAGTAGTGTGAGCCTAGAGACAGGGGGTGCCACAAAAGGACAAGAAACTAGAAGTCATGTTCCCCCAGCTGCAGCATACTGCCAAGTTCGCCCCAGTGAGGAGGAGGGAGGGGATGATGAGGACACGGACTGTGCTTGGGTGCCTGAGAGAAGAGAGGAAGAAAATGAGGAGGAGGAGGCCCAACTCCAACAAGGCAGGATGTCCTCCAGGGGCCAGCTTAAGGGTAGCCACCCAATTGCATCAGAACAGAGCTCCACGGGTGCAGGGCACTGCTGCCTTCCTGTCGACTTCCAAAATTTCTTTGGTGTGGGCATTTTTCAGCACATATGCAGTAGATCGCACCATTGCCATTTGCAATCTATGTCTGAAGTGGGTCAAGCGTGGCCAGGACTCCAGCCGCTTGGGCACTACTGTCTTGACAAGACATATGACGACTAGCCATGCAGTCCGTTGGCAAGAGTACTTGAAAAACCCACACCAGAAAACAAGGTGGACTTCTCCCTGCTCCTCATCTGAGATCTCAGCCGCTACTATACCCTACTATACCTGCAGTCCTCTCCAAAACCTGCACTGAGAGGAATGAAGGTGTAGCAATGCGTGCCACAACTAGTACTTGCAGCCAATCTGCTAGCAGTACACCACCAGGTGAATTCAGCAGTCAAATATCCCTACCCCAGTATTGCTGAACCATAAAAAGAAATACTGTCCCAGCCATCCACATGCTCAGCGTCTTAATGCTAGCTTGGCCATATTGCTAGCACTGCAACTGCTGCCTTTTAAATTGGTAGAGTTTCATGAATTTGTGGAATGTGCTGTCCCTGTCACATACCTGGTGGATGAGTCTGGCTTATGCAGGGGATCACCTCTCTTGTGGCCCTGGTTTGAGAGCCCCTGGTAGTGCAGACAGGGAGCTCAAGAGCACAGGGGAGCACGAGGGTTGGACTGGGTTACTTGGTAGTATGTGGAAGTCCACTGGAGCTCATGCAAGCAGAAGAATGGTTGTACAATCCGGGTCGGCAACAGGCTGGCAATGTGGTACAGATGGAGCAGGCAGGCGGGTGGTCAGGTGCAAGCAAGTTCGGCAATGTGCGGGCAGCAGAGGTACAGAAGGATCAGGCAGAAGGGTAGTCGTAAACAGGCTGGGGGTCAGGGCAGGCAGAAAGCAACAAGTCCAAGTAAAGCCGGGGTCACAGGTGCAGGAAAGTCTCTCAAAGTAGTCACAGGGGTCACAGGAACTCTGTAGAATGGACAGCATCTGCTGCAGGGTGTTGTCTGTTTAAATAGGCCACTTTGGCACTATTGTCACGCACGAACATGCACAGGCACACGGAATGTGCACAGACCCCCAGAATGGCCGTTTTCCTAACATTGCCCCCCCAAGGGGCAGCCTCCGGATGCCCAAATGGGCTCTCTTGATCGGGTGTCTTCTCCAGAAGGCTCTGATCAATTCCTTTACGTGTAGATTCTCTTCTGGCTCCCAGGAGTTTTCTTCGGGTCCATACCCCTTCCATTTGACCAGGAATTGGGTGCTGCCTCCTCTTTTCCTACAGTCGAGGATGGTCTCCACCTCAAATTCCTCCTCTCCGTCCACCAAGACCGGTTCTGGAGGTGCTGTGCTACGCCCCAGAATAACCACTGGTTTGAGTAGGTTAACATGGAAGACAGGATGGATGTTCAGAGATGATGGCAGGTTTAACTCATAGGCCACTCTGTTAATCTTCCTTTTGATAGGGAATGGTCCTATGTATCTGGGTCTCATTTTTTAGAGGGACAGGAGAGTCTTAGGTTTTTCATGGATAACCAGACCTACTGACCGACTTGTAAGTCCAGTTCTCCTCACCTTCCATTGTCAACGTTTTTCTTGCTGGCAGCCTGGGCTTGGGAGAGGAGTTTGTTATTTTTCTTAAGGAACTGTGTTGTCTCCAGAACAGCAAGTACAGTGCTTTCCATAGCCAGATCGGGTAGGAAAGAAGGGTGGTAGACAAGGTTTTCCCAGAAGGGGGACTGCTTGGTGGCAGAATGGATGGAGTTGTTGTATGCAAACTCTGCTACCGGTAAAAGCGAGACCCAATCATCCTGGGAGTAGGAGGAATAGCACCACAAATACTGCTCAATGGTTTGGTTGGTCCTTTCTGTTTGACCATTGGACTGGGGATGGTAGGCTGAAGAGAAGTCCAACTCAATTCCTAAAGTGGCACACAGGGACTTCCAGAAGCGGGAGGTGAACTGTACTGCCCAGTCTGACACGATGTTGGTAGGAATCTCAAGTAAACGGACCACCTCCCTTATAAAGATTTTGAGCCGCCGAAGGAGTACCTTTCATTGGTAAGAAGTGTGCCATCTCTGTGATACGGTCCACAACCACCAGGATTGTATTGTATCCTGCAGATGGTGGTAGTTTGACTATGAAGTCCACTGCAATTTGGGACCACGGTGTTATGGAATGGGCAATGGGTTGAGTAGTCCCCAGGCCTTGGTTTTCTCTGACTTAATTCTGGCACAGACAGGGCAGGCGGCTACGTAGCTCTGACAATCTTCCTTTAGCTGAGCCTCCAGAATGAGCAGGCAAGCAGTTCTGTTGTTTTATGACCACCAAAGTGCCTAGCCATTTTGGTATCGTGGCAGAGTTTGAGGATTACCGAGCGGAGCTCCTGTGGGATGTACAGTCTATTTTCGAACCATCACAACCCATCTTTCAGCATGAGTCGGGGATCCGGCGGTTCGGTAAGGCTAGTGCAGGATCTTCAGATCTGCGACAGAAGATCTTCCTGAGTGAGCAGGAAACTGTGGGCTGGAAGGATAGTATCTGGTGGTGTCCTCCGGGACATGGAACATCCTTGACAGCGCATCCGGCTTTATATTTTTAGCCCCGGACCTGTAAGTGATGTGCAGCTGGAACCGAGAGAAGAACAGTGCCCATCATGTCTGCCAGGGTTTCAGTCTCTTGGCGGTCCGCAGGTATTCTAGGTTTTTGTGGTCTGTAAAAACCAGAACAGGATGGGAAGCTCCTTCCAGGAGGTACCATCACTCTGTCAGGGCCGACTTGATTGCCAGCAGTTCCCTGTCGCCTAGGTCGTAATTCCTCTCCAGAGGTGTTAGCTTTCTGGAGAAAAATGCGATGGGATGAAGCAAAGCCTTTGGGCCTCGTCTCTGCAAGAGGACTGTTCCCACTGCTGTCTCAGAGGCATCCACTTCTAAAGTGTACGGCAATGCAGGGTCCGGGTGTTTGAGAACAGGGGCAAATGTGAACAAGTTCTTGAGCTGAGTGAAAGCATTTTGGGCCTCGGGAGTCCAGCGTGACTCCTGCTTGGTGAGTTGGGTAATTGGGGTGATGATTGCCGAAAACTCAGTGATGAATTGATAGAAGTTTGCAAACCCAACGAATCACTGGACTCCCTTCTTGTCAACTGGAGCGGGCCAGTTCAGGATGGCCGAGACCTTCTGTGGGTCTATGGTGATTCCGGCATTGGAGATATTGAACCCCAAAAATGAAATATTGGCGCACTCAAAGGCGCATTTCTCTGTCTTGGCACAGAGGCCATGGAGTCTGAGGTGGGTGAGCGCACTCTTCACGTGCCTACGATGCTCTTCCAGCGAGGGAGAAAAAAATCAGTATGTCATCCAAGTAAATGACTACGAACGGATCTAAAAAGTCCCAGAAGATGTCGTTTACTAGGTGCAGAAAAGTCGCAGGGGCATTACATAGCCCGAAGGGCATCACAAGGTATTCATAGTGCCCGAACCGCATTCGGAAGGCGGATTTCCATTCATCCCCTTTGCAAACCAGAGGTAATGGGTATCGGTTCTTGATGGTGATCCGATTGAGCTACCGATAGTCAATGTAGGGCCGGAGCGAATGGTCCTTCTTCTCCACAAAGAAGATTTCAGTGCCTGCTGGTGAGGTGGATGGTCCAATAAAGCCCTTCTCCAGATTTTTGTCCAGGTATGCCTTGAGGGCGACCAGTTCTACCTCAAATAGGGGAAAAATCTGACAGAATGGGACTTGAGCCCCCGGTAGGAGGTCAATCGGACAGTCGTAGGACCGGTGTGGCAGGAGGACGTCAGCTCCCTTCTTACTGAAGATGTCAAGAAATTTGTGATAGGGTGCAGGAACAGCCAGGCGGGATTCTGGGTCGACATCTGTATCCATGCTGAGTATGATTGAGGGGTTCTCCGGAGGCTGAGACAGACAGTGGTGGCGGCAGTAGGGGGAAGAGAAGTTTACTTCGTTGGTGACCCAGTCAATTTGAGGATTGTGAGTCCGGAGCCATGGGATGCCCAGAATAATCGGCAACAGTGGGGACGTGATGGCATCCAGTAGCAGGAATTTGGCATGTCCTCTCTTGGTCTTGGTGAGCACTGGGGTGGTCTCCTGGTTAACTGTGCCTGATCTAATAGTTGACCCATCTGCCAATCGGACGACCATAGGGTGTTTCTTGGGTCGAAGGGGTATCTGGTGATGTGCTGCAAAGGAGATGTCAACAAAGAAACTGCATGCACCAGAATCACAGATTGCCTGCACTGAGATAGTCCCCCAAGAAGCTGCAGAAAGACAGAGAGCACAAGGTGAGCTTTATAATTAGGCAAATCCATCAGTCCTTGGACTGGGACAATTTCTCACCAAGTGGCCGGGACCTCCACAATACAGGCACAGGTTATGTGACATGCATCTCTGGCGCTCTTCAGGGGTCAAAGACGGGCGAGATAGCCCAATTTGCATGGGTTCTTGGGGGTCTGGTGGAGCGGAGGAGGAGGCAGCTGGACCGGAAGCTGGATAACTAGGAACCTGAGGCATCATCCAGGTCAGATGGGCAGGCCCAGCGGAACTCTCGGCCCTGTGTTCCCGCAGACCGCAATCAATCTGGATGGCCAGATTGATCAGGGTGTCTAGGGTGTGTGGAACCCTGACGCGAGCCAGCTCATATTTGAGCAGCTCTGAGAGACCCAGCCGGAACTGATAACTAAGGGCCGCATCATTCCAGGTGGTATCTGCACTCCATCGCCGGTTTTCAGAGACGTACTCCTTCACTGGGCGGCGGCCTTACTGCAGAGCGTGGAGGGCTGCCTCCGCTGTGGCTGACTGGTGGGGTTCTTCATATAATTGGGCCATTGCCCGGAAGAACCGATCCAGATTGGTGGTCTCTGGAGCTTGGAGTCCCTCTAGCAGGAGGAAGATCACAAACTCCACTTTCATGGCCTCCAGCAAGAAGGTCCGGGGCTGGAGGTCGAAATATAGTTCACAGGAGTTGCGGAAATCCCAGAACTTTCCGCAGTCTCCTGCAAACCGCTCAGGCATGAGCACCCTGGGTTCACTTGGCAACGCCACAATGGTGCGTGAAGCTAGTCCCAGTTGGCCGGGACTAGCTGGTTCTGGCATGGAAGGTTCCTGCACTCTTCCTTCAAAGCGGTTGTAGCCCTCCTGCAGGTTCTTCACAGCTTGGGTGAGTCCCGCAAGGTGTGTACACAGTTCGTCCATTGGAGAGGTCCCCTGCACAGACTCAGACATGGATGTCCATAACTGTCACGTACCTGGCGTATGAGTCTGGCTTATGCAGGGGATCACCTCTCTTGTGGCCCTGGTTCGAAAGCCCCTGGTAGTGCAGACAGGGAGCTCAAGAGCACAGGGTGGGCACAAGGGTTGGACTGGGTCACTTGGTAGTATGTGGAAGTGCACTGGAGCTCGTGCAAGCAGAAGAATGGTCATATAATCCGGGTCGTCAACAGGCTGGCAATGCGGTACAGATGGAGCAGGCGGGTGGGTGGTCAGGTGCAAGCAAGGTCAGCAACGTACAGAAGGATCAGGCAGAAGGGTAGTTATAAACAGGCTGGGGGTCAGGGCAGGCAGAAAGCAACAAGTCCAAGTAAAGCCGGGGTCACAGGTGCAGGAAAGTCTCTCAAAGTAGTCACAGGGGTCACAGGAATGCTGTAGAATGGACAGCATCTGATGCAGGGTGTTGTCTGTTTAAATAGGCCGTTTTGGCGCCATTGGTGAGCACAGGCGCGTGCACACGCGCACAGTCGTGTGTGAATGCGCCCAGACCCCCGGAATGGCCGTTTTCCTAACAGTCCCACAATGGCAGATTCCCAAAAGACATTTCTTTTCATGTAAGGCCATTCCGGCTCTCTACCGTCACATGGAAGGCAATGTTTTGGCCTCGTTGGACAGTGTGGTCAGCAGCAGGGTTCATATTACCGCTGACTCATGGTCCAGCAGGCACGATCAGGGACATTACCTTTCCTTCACGGCGCACTGGGTAACTCTGCTGGCAGCTAGGAAGGATGCAGGACAGGGTTCAGGTTTGGAAATAGTTCTGCCACCACGTCTCCAAAAAGCTAGTGGTGATTTTGCCACATCCGCCTCCTCCAACCCCTCCTCTTCTTCTACCTCTGTGGCCTCTTCTGCAGAATTGTCCTCTGAACCTGCAGTGCTCCCTAAGCTTTCAAGGGGCTATGCAAGCAGTCAAGCTAAAAGATGCCATGCGGTGCTTGAGTTAGTCTGTCTTTTGGACAGGAGCCAACTGGGGAAGAGATTCTTTCAGCTCCGTGGGGCAGGCTCAGAGGTGGTTGACACCACGGCAGCTTGAGCCACGAATGGTTGTATGCAACAATTTCACCAACCTTCTCTCTGCCTTCCGACTGGGACAATTGACACATGTTCCATGCTTGGTACACGTCTTGAATTTGGTGGTGAAGCGTTTCTTAACCAGGTACCCAGGCTTACCATATATCCTGAGGTAGGCCAGAAAAGTCTGTGGTCATTTCCGGCATTCATACAATGCCAGTGCCCGGTTGGCTGACATCCAGGGGGAATTCAACCTGCCCAACAACCTCCTCATTTGTGACATGACCACCAGGTGGAACTCAACATTGGCAATGCTGCAGCGGCTGCATGCAAAGCAGAGGGCCATCAATAAGTACCTCTGTGAGCATGGCATCAGGACAGGCTCAGGGGAACCTGGCTTCTTTTTGCCATGTCAGTGGCTAATGACCAAGGATGCATGCACTGTCCTGTCACCATTTGAGGAGGCCACAAGGATGGAAAGCAGCGACAATGCATGCATCAGTGACACTGTCCCACTAATATTCCTTCTGGAGCACATGCTTCATGGAATAACGGACAGGACACTTGAGGCAGAACAGAGGGAGGAAGAGGAGGACTTACTTTCCTCTCAAGGCCCCCTTTATGCAAAGAGCATTCCTGCAGAGCTGCCAAACACATGGAAGGAGGAGGAGGAGGAGAATGAGGATTGTGTCAGCATGGATGTGGAGTATAATACGCAGCAGTCTTCAAGGGATCATGGTTTTATGGCCCCAGAAACCCAAGGAGTTGTATGTGACTGAGAGGAGGTAGTTCCTGATAATGTCATCCTCAGTTACCTAGAGGACACTTGTGCCTCCTCATACTTACGCTGCATGGGCTCCCTGATTTTGAAAGGCCTGCGAAAAGACCCTAGGATTCGTGGCATCAAGGAGAGGGATCATTACTGGCTGGAAACCCTTCTTGATCCAGGTTACAAGGGTAAAGTTGCAGGACTCATTCTGCCTGTGCAGAGGGTGCAGAGGATGAAACATCTTCAGGATACCTTGAAGAAAAGTTTGTGCAATGCCTTTCCAGACCCTGGCAGGTTACCATGTCCTGCTGCTGGTCCTGGACAACGTGTTTCTGAAGCTTTGGTAATTCAGAGGCAGAGTGGTGGAGAAGGTGGCCGGCTGAGCGATGCCTTTAAACTATTTTCAGTCCTCAGCACCCTGGCCTGGTAGGTTCAAGCAACCATCATTAGCTTCTGCATTATATGGTGCAGGAATATATAGGGGCAAGAGCAGGCTTGGAGACCTTTCCAACTGAGCATCCACTTAGTTACTGGGTCTTGAGGAGGTACCGCTGGCCTGAACTTGCTCAGTATGCAATTGAGCTACTGGCCTGTCCTGCATCCAGCGTGCTTTCTAAATGTACATTCAGTGCTGCTGGAGGGTTAGTAACCGATCAAAGAGTGCGCCTGTCCACTGACTCGGTTGATAGGCTCACATTTATAAAAATGAATTAGTCCTGGATCAGCAGCTATTAAGCCCCTGATGCTGATGCAACTGATTAAATTTGCTAGGAATCTGGGATCCTTGAAGACTGCCACTGCTCCTATTCCTCCTGTCCATAATATAGAACAATATTTTGTATTTAGGGCACCAGTAACACGCTTGGCCCAATTTTTCTGCACCTGGTTTACAGGGGCATGCCATAACAATTTTTTTAAACTAATTTAAAACATCAGGGCCCATGCCTGCATCCAACAAGAGCAACTGCAAGGGGTTACAGTGTTCTGGCACCGCCAGCATCCAAGGCCCAATTTTTTGCCATGTGTTTGACTGGGGGCTTTCGTCACAATTTGTAAACTAATTTACAACATCAGGCCCTGTTCCTCCATCCAACAAGAATAACTGCAAGGGGTTACAGTGTTCTGGCAGTTTTTAACTAATTTACAACAGCAGGGCCTGCGCCAAAATTAAAAAAAAAAAATGATGTGGGCCCCCCAAAATCCAAACCAGGCCCTTCAGGTCTGGTATGTAATTTAAAGGGAATCCCATGAAAATTTTTTTTTTAAAAATTACGTGGGGTCCCCCCCAAAATCCAAACCAGGCCCTTCAGGTCTGGTACGGATTTTAAGGGGAACCCCGCGCCAAATTAAAAAAAAATGGGATGGGGTCCCCCTTAAAATCCAAACCAGGCCCTTATCCTAGCACGCAGCCCTGGCATGGCAGGAGGGGGTGGGGATAAGCGAGCGCCTCCCCCCCAAACCATACCAGGCCACATGCCCTCAACATGGGGAGGATGCCTTGAGGTCACCCCCAAAGCACCCTATCCCCAAGTTGATGGGAAGAAGGGCCTCATCCCCACAGCCCTGGCCGGTGGTTGTGGGGGTCTGTAGGCAGGGGGCTTGTCAGAATCTGCAAGCCCCTTTTAACAAGGGGGCCCCAGATCCTAACCCCCCTATGTGAATAGGTATGGGGTACATTGTACCCTTACCCATTCACCAAAAAAGGAGTGTAGTGGTAAAAAAAACAAGAGGCAGTTTTTGACAAGTCCTTTATTGTATAAAATAGATATTTTCTTCTTTTTTCTTTCTTCTTTCTTCCTCCATCTTCTCCTGGCCCGGTCCTTCTTCTGGTCTTCTGCTTCTTTTAGTATTCTTGCTTCCTCTCTTCATCTTCAATATCCATCTTCTTCTTCTTTCATCGCCACCGCTCTCCCCTCTGCTGCAGCCCGGCCCCTGTGCGTCTCCCAGAATGGGTGGTCTTCACAATGACACTTCTTTTATAAGAAGGGGCGGGGCCACCCAGTGACGTAACCGAGTGAACTTGCCCCCTTCTGACGTCACGCGCTGTCAGAGGGGGCGGGTCACCCATTTACTTTACCAGGTGGCCCCGCCCCTTCTTATAACAGAACTGTCATTGTGAAGACCACCCATTCTGGGAGACGCACAGGGGCTGGGCTGCAGCAGCGAGGAGAGCGGTGGCGGTGAAAAAAGAAGAAGATGAAGATTAAAGATGAAGAGAGGAAGCAAGAAGACTGAAAGAAGAAGCAGAAGAAGGACGGGGGCAGGAGAAGATGGAGGAAGGCTGGAGGAAAAAAGAAGAAAGAAGAAAAGAGCTATTTTACACAATAAAGGACTTGTCAAAAACTGCCTCTTATTTTCTGTACCACTACACTCCTTTTTTGGTGAATGTGTTAGCGGTACAATGTACCCCATACCTATTCACAAAGGGGGGGCGGAATCTGGGGGCCCCCTTATTAAAGGGGGCTTCCAAATTTTGATAAGCCCCCCCACTCGCAGACTCCCACAAGCACCAGCCAGACTTGTGGCACTTGTCCCCATCAACAAGGCAGAGCCCCCCCTCCCCTAAAACACCCATACTCCCCATGTTGAGGGCATGTAGCCTGGTACGGTTCAGGAGGGGGGGCGCTAGTTCGTCCCCCTATCCTAACCGGCCAGGGCTGCATGCTCGGATAAGGGTCTGGTTTGGATTTTAGGGGGAAGCCCACGTCAATTTTTTTTTTTTTAATTTGGCGCTGCATGCTCGGATAAGCGCCTGGTTTGTATTGGGTGGGGGAACCCTACGCACTTGTTTTCAGCAATTTTTTGATTAGGAACCGGTAATACATTACAGCCGCGATTTTAAATGACTATGGAAATGTAATTTTGCTCTGGCTATGTTCTACACCTCACAGAGATGCGCCCTTTTACACACAGACTAGGAATACCCCCCAGGCCAATTATTTAAAGGAATTTTTCATGTTTTTTTTTTCACTTTAAGCATTATTAAAATCACTGCTCCTGAAAAAACAATCGATTTGAAAATGTTTTTTTCATTGATACATGTCCCCTAGGGCAGGACCCGGGTTCCCATACACTTTTTAGGGCAATAACATTGCATATAAGCTTTTAAAATGAGCACTTTTGATTTTTCATGTTAGGGTCTCATAGACTTAAATAGTGTTTGAATGTTCGCGCAAACTTTTTTCTGTTCGCATGTTCTGGTGCTGACCGAACCGGGGGGGGGGGGGGTGTTCGGCTCATCCCTACTAGCGATAAAGTGTGCTAGGCAGCCAGAGGTAGGAGGCAGTTGGCTCAAGCCTCCTAGCATATTTTGTTGCTAGGAGGCAGGTGGCACTCTTAACAGCAGTAGCTGCTCAGGGCAGACATGTAAATAATAATAGTGTGCAATCAATTGGTTTTGCTGCCTCAGGTCACACACTATTAATGTTGAAACATCAGCCCTGAATTCCTAAATGACTGAAGGCTGTCAATGAATGTCTCATCTTGGGCCAACACAAATCCTTTGGTGCTAGGATGAAGGTGGCTAGAGCTGCCAAGTGTCCTAGCAATCAATAGTGCATATTTTCATTGTATGCTTGTAAACTTTACAAAAAATGTTACAATGTTTTCACAGACTCTTGCTATCAGCTTCTTGAGACCTTATAGTTGATGTTCAAGTCATGGCTTATCCTGACTGCCCTATTAATAATTGAGAAGCTTGTGGCAGATTGGGTCTGCAGAGTGAATTGGCAGCCTTATTTGGTTTAGTTTGCTGTACAGATACACCTTTCAATTTTGGAAATTAAAACAGAGTTCCACCCAAAAGTGGAACTTACGCTTTAAGGGAAGGTGACTCCCTGACATGCCACAATTGGCATGTCATTTTTTTGGGGGGGCAGGTCCACTTCCTCTCCTGGCGCCGTGGAGCCGGAAGAAAGTTCACCTCCCCCCTCCCTCTTGGCGATCTTCTGGGACACGTCACAGGTCACAGAAGATAGGCCGGCAATTCACAGCATGCATCGCAACTCTTGTGATGTCAGCGCCGCATGGAGGAGGGGGAGAAGAGTGACGCTGCAGGCTGCTGCATTTCTTGAGCCTGGGACAGGGGAGTGTCCGCTTATTAAAAGTTAGCAGCTACACTTTTTGTAGTTGCTGACTTTAATAGGGTGGAACTACGCTTTAAAGAGGAAGTAAACCCAGATGGGGTTTACTTCCTCTATTTTCCCCTGTAAAGTACATACATAATGGGCTACTATGCATCGCATAGTAGCCCATTATGTGCCACTTACCTGCAAACAAAGCCTGCGGCATCCAGCGATGTCCACGCTCCAGGCTGTGTCCATCTTCTGCCCCTCTTCCTTCCGGGGCCGCGACTCTAGCGCTGTGACTGGCCGGAGTCGTGTGACGTCACTCCCACGCATGCACGTGGGAGCCGCCAGTCACGGCACGGTCGCAGTGGAGGAACGGCATGCAGGCACAGCTTCAGCAGTGCATATCTCCTGAACCGTACAGGTTTAGGAGATATGCAGTGCACCTACAGGTAAGCCTTATCAAAGGCTTACCTGTAGGTTAAAGTGGTTGTCGCAAGTTGACAACCACTTTAAAGTGGTTGTAAAGGCAAGACATGCTTTACCGTAATGCTTTCCCTGCATTGGGTTAAAATGTCCCAGTATTTGTATTGCTTCCCCCTTCAAAATACTTACCTGAGTGCTCTTGTCCAGTGCTGTGTCCACCTGTAGCAGCTTTCTCCTCTCTCCCTGCATTCACCAGACACAAAGGCAGCAGCAGGAGCCATTGTAAAATCCTGTAAGGAGGGAGTGGGGGTCGAGCCAAGCCATGCTGTGTGTGTCTATGGACGCACCCATCCCGGCTCAGGAGCGAAACCTCATGTGCCCCCACCATAGCAAGTGGCTTGCTATAGTGGCACACACAGATGAAAGAATATTCTGGGACAGTCCAGCAGAATCTGAAATTGTTGGGAGGTATGGTACAAGTGATTTATTTTTACACCCTACAATTTATGCCAGCTGCACTGCCCACAAATAATTCCTTAAATTGCAAAGATTAAAACCTTGTTTCAGTTATTTGCTGATTTTCTGGCCAGATATTAGTCATCTGAGTGAATTATCAATCCTACTTGCATGAATCAACACATTTGATTGATTTGTTCATCTTTGTTCTTAACTGATATGAAAACATCATGCAGAAAAATATAGAAAGACATAAAACACTTTTTCATTGTGTAAGTAGTGTGAAGATACATTAGAAAAGCCATATACAAACGCCTGCAATTTAGTCTTTTATCCTTTAGTCTGAGGCTTTTACTCATGTTGTCCTGAGAGAAAGACATGGATATTTGAGACAGATGAGAAATTCGGCTTTAAGCAAAATGGACAGCAATTTAACAGTGATTATCCATCATAAAAAAGTCCTGGATAATAAGACTGCAAGCTCCTGGGAACAGGTACTGTGTGGATGATTAATATGATCTTTATTGCTCTGTATTTCACACTGTAGTCTATGCTCTCAAATGTAGCACAATAATAGCCTCTTATTTTCTGACTTGTACAAATGTCCAGATTACTTTTTAATGAGACACAGTCATTCCGGGTGCAGGTTGAGCGTGACTTTATTTACTGAATGTTCCCTGCTTCACACCAGGCAGAAAATAAAGATGCATCCAACTTCCACCACCTCCAGGAAGAAAGAAATCCTGTTTCCTGGCAGTCAATATGAGTTTCAGCCCATATGTTTCAGTTTTATCTCTTATAGGTTCTTGTCACTGAGGAGAAATCAAATAAGCACAGAATAGCCAGAGGTGTCTGTACCTCCTGCTGTCTATTCGCTGTGCCCCATATAAATCATTTCCCTGCACATCAGTAAGTTTGTGCAGCAGAATCAAGATTTAAGCTAAGACATACATGGGCAGATCTCTCAGCTATTTCAGCAAGAGAGGAGAGATCTGTCTGGTTTAATGACTATTATAAACTAGAAAACATTTCAACTTTTTAACCAATTTATATACTTTTTTTATTTCCAAATATTCACAGCCACAGGGATATTTCCCTTTCTACAGAGATTTTAACCACTTGACCTCCAGAAGATTTACCCCCTCATGACCAGGCCACTTTTTGCGATACTGCACTGCATTACTTTAACTGACAATTGCACGGTCATGCAATGCTGTCCTCAAATAAAATGTATGTCATTTATTCCCACAAGTAAAGTTTTCTTTTGCCAGTATTTGATCACTACTGCGTTTATTATTTTTTGCGCTATAAACAAAAAAAGAGTGTTAACTTTCTGCTATAAAACATATACAATAAAAACATTTTAAAAATCAAATTTCTTCATAAATTTAGGCCAATATGTATTCTGCTACTTGTCTTTGGTAAAAAAAATCCCAATAAGTGTATATTGATTGGTTTATGCGAACATTATAGTGTCTACAAACTGTGAAATATGTACTGGAATTTTTATTTATTTAGTTTTATATTAGTATTATATTGTGTGGTGATCAGTGACTTATAGAGAGACTGCGATATTGTGGCGGGCAATTGGACAGTAACTGACACTTTTGACCCTTTGCGAGAACCAGTGACACTAATACAGTGATCAGTGCTAAAAATATGCACTGTCGCTGTATTAATTAAACTGCTGGGAAGGGGTTAAACATCTAGGGTGATCAAAAGGTTAACTGTGTGCCTAGCCAGAGTTTTTGTTTACAATGTGTGCTGCTTTTACTAGGGGAAGAGATGGATTTTAGTTCCTGCTTTGCATGAACACAAAATCCTTCCCTTCTCCCTGTCAGAATGGAACTCTGCCTTGTGTACATAAGCAGAGCTCCGTCCTGAGTCTCTGCCTGATGATCAGTGGGTGCCGGCAGACATTGGGTGCCCATCACCCCCAGATTGACTTCTGCTGTGAATAATCACAGCAGAAGTGACCCGTCAACTGTGTGTGCGCCCCCTGCAGGCGGAGGTGCAGAATCATGTATATATACGTGATCCAGCACACAGCTGCTGCCCTGTAGTAGTAAAACTGCTATAGGGCGGTCAGCAAGTGGTTAGGAAACTTGTACTGAAATAAACATTTAACCATGGCTGACCTCGTTTTAAAAGTATTAATTGCTTTTCTGTTTCTGGCTTCAGTACTTTTGAAGTCAATAGTCCAAAAAGAATTGTAGCCACGTGCTGCTAGACTGAGGAGTGCTCGGGCTCCCCCCCACCTGCAACTGTGTTTTTGTATAGCAGGCTGATCCTCAGTGCCTGCTCTCTGTCTTTCGCTCCCGCTGCTGCACAGAAGACACACTGCGTGTGTGTCTGCTCCTTACTCCCCTCTCCCTAATGACAGTGGCAGTGATACACAGGGAAGAGAACAGCCCTCCCCCCGGATGATGTGCCACAATGGATCATGGAACTTGTAGTTCTAGAGGAGCACTGCACTATAAAGAGAATAGGGATGTGGACTTCATCACCCAGGATTCCTGGTCAGAAGAGGAGGAGAAGAGCAGTGGAGTTTTCCTCTGCAAATGTGCAGAGGTCTGGGCAGAGCAGTGCAGGGAGTCAGAGAGTGCTGACCTGCTGCTCTGTGGGTCTGCCCCAGGTTAGTGCATGGTGAGGGACGGAGGGGCCAAGTAATGAGACTTTTACAGCATCTTAGGCTGCAGACTGTGTGGTACAGACCTGCCACTCCTACCTGTCTGTGCCCACATTTAGAAAGAGTGAACCTGAAAGAGCCTGAGGGCTGAGCTAGCGAAAAGGTCTTTCTCTTTGCTGGGACCAAAGCTGGAGAGACTTGTTGCCATGTGAGTGCTTACATTAGTGAGAGCAGAGTCTCGAGGGCACCTGATCATGAGGACTGAGCCTGCGGGGACAACAGACCGCCAAGCGTTTGGGACTGCATCTGTTGTGTATGAGCGGTGAGCGGAACAAACTGTGTTTATCCCATTACTGGCCACAATTAATGCCACTAGAGACTGCCCCTTACTAAGCAGCCCTACAGTCCTCCACTGCATAGAGTTTAAAGAGACAGTAACATATGCACTACTATGGCACAGAAAGGCACCATTGTCTTAAATTTGATAATTAAGGTGTCAAGTTCTTTAACACTCTAACACTTAAATTACACAGATGAGTGCAGCCTTCAACTTATATATCCAAGTGTGTCAGAGGGGACGAAGCTGTTTACACAGTCATGGCAGAGAACAGAGGACCCATCATACCAAGTGACTCCTAAGGGGGTAGTGCTAAAGAAGCATACAGACTGTGAAGTCAAAGCACAGTCATAACTTCTGATTTGTATATTTTTTCCTTGTCAGTGGTTTAAAGCTGAACTCTATGCAGATATAAAATACATAAACAATTGCAGCTCTGTGTTCATTGATGCATGGTTAAATGCATTTTTCAATGCAGTGTAAATACCCACATTTGAATTGCTATCAGCCATTTGCATTCTTGTAGAGCAAATCTAGGAAAAGAGGGCGAGGAAGAAGCAGCACCAGAAGTCAATCAGTTCATGAGTCAATAAGGAGCATACTAATAGGCGAAGAAAGTTGAGTGACAAATATATGTGCTTACCAGTGTTTTGTTTCTTCTTCACTGTCACATTACAGGCTAGGGCCCATGACATTCTGAGCTCAGAAGAAGTGGGGTGAATGATGCTGACCATCAGTAAATCCAAAAGACTGAGAACATCTAGTGAAGGGAAAGATGAACTGGGCAGTGCTTATCATGTTTGATGTAGCTCTACATCATTGCACTATGTGATTGACGTTTAACACAACAACCCACCACATCTAACGATGTTCTCTTTCTACTCCTCTCATTGTGAATGACATACTGTATCTCTGGCTGACTTCCATATGTAGACAAAAGGGCTGGGGATGCTGGGTGATGTCATTAATCAAACATGATCATGACCATATTTGGCCAATGAGGTCATCCAGAATCCCAGGCCTGCTTGTTTACAAAGAGAAGATGGCATGGACCTGTCATTTATTTATAACAGTTCTACCATTGCTACTGTTTAAAAAAATGCCACTTTTAAAGGAGTACTTAATCCTGCCCTGCAGCTTAAGGTGCAGGTTTAAGGCATATCCAAAGAATGCTATTTAAAGGATGTGTGTATTTAAAATGTTTCCCTTTATCCGGAGCGGATGGTTGTGTGAGGCGCGAGCTCCGGCTGTTCTAAAATTTATGTGTGT
>BLSH010142107.1:493189-515214 GCA_018402905.1 Glandirana rugosa | reverse complement strand
CCCCCCCCCCCCCCCCCCCATAGCATTACCTAGCTACTCATGTCATTTCGTTAACAAAGTCTTACCAATTATTCTTGAAGAAAAAAAAATAACAACATGTGGCTCCTTTAGACTTTAAAGGGGTTCGGTGCTATGTTTGGGTTTGCCAAACCTTACATACTAAAGTTTGACCAGCTTGATAATCCCTATTAACAAGCAATTTCATGAACGTCCTCACTGACTACTATAGCTATAGATCCTTTGAAATAATTTGTCCTCAGAGACAATAAAAAAGACCAGGTGTATGTTTACATTAGATGTCTGCCAAGCTGCCATGTTTCTGCTGACTGAGAATCTATGGGGAAAGGAATTGTGATTTCAGTGCCTCAGGTGAGAACAGGTAAGGGTAAAAAATGTAGACTTTAAAGTGTTTAAAAAAGCATTTTTTTTAAATAACTGTAGCCAATGGCCCCCTTAGGGGTGGCTGAGTGTTGTGGTTCATCTGCTCACACTGCCCTCAATCACATCCATACCGCACCTGAAGCCACAACACAGGCTGGTACTTTGGTCTTTGTTTGCTTTATTAGGGGATTGAACTTGGATGGGGATTAGGGGTGTTATGGGATGCCCATAGAATAGTTTGAAAACTTGCACAGGACCACTATAAACAGCTCCGTATATACATTTCCTCTCAGTCCTCCAGCACACTACTTGTTCCAGTTACACTTCTTCCTCCAGCATATTACTTTATTCTCTATAATCTGTTTCCTCTCTCCTGCACATTACTTGTTCCAGGCCCAGAAGGAAATTTACTAGGCCTTCTCCATTCTTCCAGCCTGACTAGTACATGGTGAGGCCTGCATTGCTGTGCACAGGGCCTCAGAATCACCCGTTACAGGTAGGGACAGTTGGTCCTCTTGCTCCAGGCCCTGTCAGACGCTCCAGCTGCGTTGGCCTTCTTCACTGCCACGATGACACCACTGTCCCTTACTGACTTCTGCATCCTTCCCAGATTGTCTCTCACCCCAATCCACTCTGTCATGCCTCTACAGCTTCCCAGAGTGTGTGTCTCTCACCGACCAGCGGGTGGACTCCTGACTGTGCCTCTCCAGTAGCGCTGTCTGTTGCTCTCCTGCTCCCTTGTGCTGCTCCAGAATCTCTCTCCTCTCCTCTTGGCTGCACCAGAGCCCATGCCTCAATGTCACCCCCCCAGACTGGGGGCTCCCTTCCCGGGTGAGGCCTCAGCAACCTCAGCTACACCTAAGCTCCATCTCTTCCACTGTCCAGAAACCTTCCTCCAGTTTCTAGAAAGAAGTGGGAAGTCCTGGTGACCTCATCTGTGAATCACTCAATCCACCCTGAGCCACTCCCAGCCCAGAAACAAAAACAACCAGGCCTGACTAAATTTTCCTCACCTACCAAAAATCCAATCACACTAGCTCCCACTTACCAGGGGGCGCTACATAACAAACATGTCATACTTACTTACCTGCTCTGTGTAATGGTTTTGCACAGAGCAGCCCCAATTCTCCTCTTCTCCGGTCCCACGGCAGCACTCTGTGCCCCTTCCCCCTGCCGAGTGCCCCCATAGCAAGCTGCTTGCTATAGGGGCACTAATGCTTGCTCGCTTCTGAGACCTGCTCTCTGTGTCCACATGACACAGAGAGCACAGCCCAGCCCCACCTTCCGTTCCCCCCTCACTTGCTATGATTGACAGCAGCAGGAGCCAATGCTGCTGCATCTCAGCCAATGAGAAGGGAGAGACATGGGGGGAGCCTCGGCTCTTGTGCAAATCGATGGATCGAGATCAGGCTTAGGTAAGTATTTGGAGGGGTTGCTGAGAGGGAAGCTGCACACTGATGGGTTTTTACCTTCATGCATAGAATGCTTAAAAGTAAATAACATTCAGCCTTTAGAACCACTTCATGTTCATGTAAACCCTATCTCTAAACTCTCGTGCACATTTTTAAAGCATTCAAGTAATGTTTAGTCTTTTTCAATCTATAACTGTCATTAAAATGACACCTGATTATTCTGCCATGAAGGTCCTTATTTAGGCACACCCTGTTATATGGTGATCACACTTTAACCCTTTCACCCATTGGTGCTTATGCTCTCATGTCACCATCAGGAAACCCACCCTGAGAAATGCCATGCAACCATCCCTGAAGTTCATGCATGTAGACAGGAAGAGGCTGTAGGAGATCAGTAGTACAGAGATACAACGATGGATGGAAAAAAATGTGAAAACAAGTATTTCTTTTATTTATTTTTTTAATTATATTTTTTATGATACGCAGTGCTTTAACTAATTAAATGTCATTCAGATTGAAGTTGGTCAGAAGCATGAGATAAAGGTCACATCATGTATGCATGACATAACAGATAAAAGATCTTTTTTACCAGTCATCTAGTATATAAACGTGTGCGCTTATTTCAGCCATGCATTTAAACTTGTGCAACAAGCAGACATCCTAATTTAGGGATGCAGTTTATCTGTCCCAAACTTTTCTCATGGTATGTACACAAATTAATGAATATTCCCATGCTGAGCAAAGGCTTTGGCTATGCCCATGTGTCATATAAATAGTAAAGGGTTAATACACCTTTCAATGCCTTAGGGAAGGCATTGCTGTGCAGATAAGAGACACTGTAATAAGCTGTCACCGTGTCACTTGCCAGTACTATGACAGTGTCAGTGTGACAGCTTATTATCACCCTGGTGACATCCTCTTTCCTGGGATAAGCCCCTCACAGGCTGCAGATTTCAGGAGAGCAGAACAACTGAACCACTCTTACTCTGAAATGTCAGATAAGTTCAGTAAGGTCACCAAAGGTACTCAGTCAACAATGTACCGATCTCTATAAGAAAGGCAGAGAACATCCAGACCCCAATTTTATCTGTAAATCTGATTATATCCCCTGTGGAAAAGTGGAAAAATCTATAACCAAAGTAAAAACTTTAGGATCTTAGAGCAAAAATGAACTTTAACGTGATACTTTAAACTTCACACAGGTTCAAATCTGTCATTGATCAAACGGAACATTTAAAGCTCTAACGTTATTACATTCTAAATTAAAATTGTAACTTTGTACTTTTGGAAGATGTGGGAGATGAACAGTATTTTTTTTCCAAAATGTGTCATTACCATAAACTGCCATATCATTTTTTTTCTCCTCATTACATATGCAGTGTTATGTTTTCCTGTCTCTCAATTCCCTATAGGAGTCACACAGCAGGTCATGTGGCATCAGAGGGAATGTATATATTTTCTTTATTTATTTATTAGACTACAGATATTACAGATCAAAAATGTATTTTTTTCATTCCTTTTTATTCAGGTAAAAATGAAATGTCACTGATTAATATTTCATATCTACCATGTTAAACTAGGAGATGGAGGTCTGTATGATTTCTGTAATTCTGTACTTTTATGTTGTAATGCAAATTTAATTTGTACTTCTGCTGTTCTGCTCTATTTAGAACACACCAAGCCAAATGAGTCAGAGGAAGGAAATATCCCCATCTCTGATTCTAGTTCAAACGATTTAGGCGTCATGTACACTAGCAGCTCCTAAACTTGAGGAGTTTAGGAGCTTTTGGTGTTTTTTTTTCCCCCAAAGCTCCTAAACTCAACTCCATAATAGCATAAAGGGTTGATTTACTAAAGGCAAACAGTCTGCACTTTGCAAATTGCAGTTGCACTATGCAAGTGCAGTTGATCCACAGCTTCGTAAAATAGGTAAAGCTTCACTTTGTAAAGAATACTCAATCATATTTAAGGAAAATAAAAAAACAGCATTTTTGCTTGCACATGATTGGATGATAAAAGTCAGCAGAGCTCTCTCTCCTTTACCAAGCTCTGGGGCAACTGCACGTGAAAAAGTGCACGTACTAAAGGCAAATACAGTAGACTGTGCGCTTTACAAAGTGCAGTTGTTCCAGTGCTCAGTAAATGGGAGACAGCTTCACTTTACTAAAGTACCCAATCACGTGCAAGGAAAATAAAACAGAATGCTTTTTGCTTGCACATGATTAGATGATGGAAGTCAGCAGAGATTTTGCTCATTTACTAAGCTCTGGAGCAACTGCTCTTGCAGAGTGCAACTGTACTTTGCAAAGTGCACAGTCTATTTGCCTTTAGTAAATCGACCCCATAGGCTTTTAGCAGAGTTTAGGAGCTGCTGCGGATAGGTGAGGTTCAACCTTCCTCTCCTGAATGTGGAAGAATCGCGTTTAAGATAGAAACGTTTTGACCACTATTGTAAATACAAAACGTGGCAAAATCATGGCAAAATCACATAGATAAACCCTTATTTAGGTTTTTAGGGCTCCTTCAAGTTTTTATGATTTATTGTAGTGTATTACCCCAAGTGTATAAGGGCTTGTTTATACTTGCAGTTGGGGTGTGGTAAAACCACGTTGTTGAGTCACATTTTTACTCCCCCCCCCAACTGTTCCCCCTTTTGCTTCAAAAGCAATGGCCAGGGATGCACACATGTCATGATACAAATTTTACACCCTATTGTGTTCGGGAGGCATTGCCACCCACTGATTGCAATCCATTTAAGTGCATGGGGCCGAACTGCAACAGCCCGGCAACTGCATACAATACACATGGCTGTGGTGCAGTAGTGTGCCATTTAGGGGGTTAAAACAGGCACTATGGAGGTGACATACTGCCTCCTCACCACATGTCAAGTGCCCCTGAAAAGTAATCTGAACGTATATCGCTTTTCACAGGAGCGGCAGTCCTTGCCACAAATGTATATAAGCGCTATATACACACACACAGATACACAAACTCTTATGAATAAATGTAAACAAACATTTTAGATGTATTAAAGCATGGATGGTATGAGTAGAGCAGTGGATGCTGTAAGAACAGCAGTAGAGGTGTCAGTAGGGCGGTGGATTTTGTCAGCAGGGCAGAGGATTGTGTCAGTAGTTTTTTATTTTTATTATTTTATTGTTTATTCATTTTTTAAAATTTGTTTTTACAATATAATTTTAGGGGCCCTGTTAGGGGGCTTTGGTGAAATATCAGAGGTCTAAACAGACCCCTGATGTCTCACTTTTGAGACAGAGAAAGGGATTGAGGACAGAAATTCCACAATCCCTTTCTCTGCAGCTTCAGCTACAATGAACAGTGAATGAATGGGAAGTGTTCTATGCTGAGCGGCTTCTTGTTTATTCACAAATGGAAGCATAGAAAACACAATTTACTATGCTTCAGTTATGAATGAACACAGTGAGTGATCAGTACCGATCACTCATTGTATTCATTCTGAAAAGGATGGGGCCCGTTAATGTCAAATTTACCCCGCAGCAAGGTGAGGAGACAGCCAGCTGCTCTTTGGGGGAGATTTTACACACACAATGAAAAAATGAGCAAAAGATCAGTTTATAAACGTTATCATTTCTTTTTAATAAAGTTGACTAAAAACCACAACAGTTTGATTGTAAATACTTCTTTCAAAGTATTTTTATTTTTTGTTTCAAAAAAGCAAACAGAAGATTTGCATCGTCAAAGACAAGGAAGAATAACAGAGTATTACAGTGAAAATGAAAATCAGAGTTTGTGAAGACATTCTCTATATCAAAGATAGCTACCATGTAGGCACTGAACCTTAGCAGGAGTGATATCATTTCCAACCTAGGAACGTATAGGGGAGAAGGGTCCTCATTTAATATAAGGAAGTAGCATAGATATCTTGGGCAGTTTCGCCTCCATGCGAGAAAGTGTGAGATTCTAGACCTGTTGGGGTTCCTCCCCTAGACCCCCGTGTGCAAGCCGGAGAACCCCTCCAGCACCCCAAGTGGGATCGTACTGAGCCAGAGGAGAACCCCAGACGCCTCCAGGACTCCGGGGAGGTCCCCCGAAATCCCACCCACCTTTCCGTCTGGAATGCTAAAAAGATCAGAGAACCTCGAAAATGAAATACATATTGGGTGCCTACAGAGTACACCCGTCTCGAGAAGTCTCCTGGGAGTCCTGTCTTTTAACGACCAACTATATAATAACAATGTAACCAGTGAGAAAGATAGAGAAAAAGAGGGAGAGGAGGAGAAAAGAGAGACTAGAGGAAAGAAAAAGGAAGAGTGGAGGGGGGGAGCCAACACGTTCTCCCTGTGGAGAACCCATCCACACAATAACTTATGGCTGTTGGGGGAGAATCATTCCTGGGTATAGTGAGATACCCATAAAAGAAGCCCAGGGCTCCCATATGCTTTCAAATTTTTTAGATGAGTTAGAAAGGGCACTAGCCAGTTTCTCCTGTGACATGATCCAGGAGACATTCCTGATCACTGCTTTCAGTGATGTGTGGGTTTTTGTCCAAGACCTAGCTATTGAGATTTTAGTGCCCAAAAAAATGAAGTGGATCAGTTTTTGAGACGGCTTTGAGATGTTCGGAATAGGTGAATTTAGAAGAGCTACCATTGGGTTGCTAGGGATTTTTAGGTTCGTAACTTTATAAATCAGCAGAAATATTTTTTTCCATAGGGTTCTAATTCTGGGGCATTCCCACCAAATATGAACCATGGTACCTCGGAGCTGGAATCCTCTGAAGCAAAGAGGGTCTGCCGTGGGAAATATTTTCGCTAACTTAGAGGGAGTCATGTACCATTGGCAGATGACTTTGATGTTCGCTTCCATCAATGAGGTATTGAGGATCCCCCTAAAGGCCAGCGACGTAGCATTGTGCCAAGTATCTAAGTTCCACTGAATCTGAAGGTCTTCCTCCCAGGCTAGCATATAAGAGGATTTAGTATTACGGCTTGTAAGTGATGCATAATCAATATGCCCCCTCTCTGCTCCATGGCTGAGCCACACCAGGCTTCATAGGGCGTTATATGGGGAGGGGAGGGTTTGTCCTTCCAAATGGTATAGAGATAGTGACTGATTTGTCTGAATCTAAACCTTTCAGAGTTCGGAAGGTCGAGTTTGCTAACACAGTACGCTAAAGTGATTGGGCCTGAGGATGTAAAGAAATGTCCTATCCGATATAGGCCTTTGTCTAGCCACCATTGAAAGGCTTTAATATTTTGACCTGGTGGGAATTCCGAATTATGGAACAAGTGCGCTAGGGGCTGAGTGGAGGAGACTAAGGTAGGGTTCTTTCTTAGTGTGTCCCAGAGGGAAAAAGAGGTGGAGAGTGTTGGTGAAAGAATAGCTGGGCGAACCCTTGGGTTGCACCACAAAAGATAATCGAGTGTAAACGACGGTGCAGCTTGACGTTCTATCTGAATCCACTCGGGTTTCTCCACTTTAGTGTAAACTGTGGAGATTTGGGAGAGTCTAGCTGCAATATAATATTTGAGGAGATGAGGGACCCCCAAACCGTCATTCTTCCTGGAAAGGAACAGTGTTTGTTGTCTAATTCTATATCCCCCTCCTCCCCAAATAAATTTGAGTATTCTACTTTGTAGAGATCGCAGATGATTTCTCCTGATCTGTATGGGAAGGGCTCTAAATAGATATAATAATCTAGGAAGTAGGGTCATTTTGACAGCATTGATTCGTCCAAACCATGTTAGGTTCTGCTTCGCCCATTCCTTAAGATCTTGTTCCAATTTACGGAACATGGGGGGGGAAATTAAGGCCATAGAGACTTTCAAACCTGGGGGACAAAGAGATGCCCAAGTATTTAATGTGAGAGTCATTCCATGAAAATGCCTCCTTTAGTGACACAAGAGACTCCTGTGGGAGAGAAACATTCAGGGCTTCTGACTTTTCATAATTCCCTTGAAGACCTGACAGGTGGGAGAAAGTCTCTAGGGTCTGGCAGAGATTGGGACGGGAGATTGTAAATAATTCATGATGCCATGGGTGTCACTCTTGCCTTTCAGAGATAGGTGTGCTTCTCATAAGGTAGTTTAGACAGTTTAGACAATGCAAGTCAATATTAATTTATTTTTTCAGTTGTCCATCAGTTTGCAAAATGTAGTATATATTTGGGGTCATACTGCTCATCTCAAGTACTCAAACAAATGAAGGACCCACCATCCTGTATACACAATACATGTCCAGAAGGTACTCAAAGTATTTCCAAACCCAATCACTGAACTATCTCATAAGGTTTAAGTCACTTTCAAAGCCATTTTCAATATTTTAAATATGCAGGTTACATTAGGTTAAGACCTCATGATCCTGCCATGAGGTCCCCTTTTCAGGCACTTTTTTGTTTTAGGGTGACAATGTGACATGCCCATCTTCCAACTGTAAAATGTCAGCTTGGTACATGGAGTTCTGATGGAAATGACACATGCCATTTCAACACACATTTTGCGAGAATGGTCTACTGTTGTCACCATCACGAAATGTGCCCTGAGAAATTCCATGAAACCATTGCTGAAATGCACATAGAGTGTTAATGTCTGCAAAGCAGCTGCAAGAAATCAGCAGCACTGAGTTAAAATAAAAAAGGTGAAACCAAATTATTTTTAATAAAAAAATATAGCTACAAGTGTCATTTGGTAAGGGCGTAGATTCATTTGAAAGGAAAATTGTCATTAGATAAATATGTAGGTTGTCACACTAATATCGATCTGAAAAAGCTAGTTGCCTTGCTGCCATGAGTACTTTCAGAGTTAAGTATATAAAGCTAATCTGATGCATACTTCACTAGCTACATACTAATTCAAGGTAAGCAACGACACCCAGATATTTTTCTTTTAGGGTTCCTTTTTATGACAATGAGTTGAAAAGAAAACAAAGCAAATCCTAAACTATGAGCTGAGTGTAGTATGATCAAAAAATAAATTGATTAATGCACAACAGCGGTATACAGATCAAATACATTTTGCACCAATGTAATATTTTTCTTGGAAACTCTTCAAGGGACAATGACCTCCTTCATTACCATTCTACCCACCTCATAGACATTATTCTTGTGTCTGTAAAAATTGTTTACCTAAAGGAATCTCTGTAGATTTCTTCTTATCTCACTGCAGGTCCAGTCTTTCTCTGCAAAGCTCTGGAGGATGTATGTCCTGATGGTACTCCTATGCTCATTGAAGCACAAATTTATTTTCCAAGTCGACATTGACATTTAATAGTGTGTAGACCAGCAGCGCATCGATTGAGTCATCCTTTAATGGTTAATAGTCCCATTTGTATTAATGGGGTTTACTCAATATCGGTGTTAATAATGTAGAACTAACCATAAGGAGAATGTCATTTTTAAAGATTTGTTTCAATTGGTGGCGAAAAGATATGCCGGTGCCTAAGAATTGTAGGTCACAGTATGCTGTAGTAGATCAATGACTTCTGTAAAGGAAAGGAAAGTCTCTCAGGTCTTGGGTCACTCAGAGAACTATGTCTGCAGGTCAGGTAATGTCTCTTTGGCTTGCATTGACCATCACACCAGACTTGTTATTCGTACCAGCCATAGACTGCATTTCTATTTCTTTTTTTATTGTTATGCTGGCGTCTTCTGGAAATAAATAAAGAAAGAAAGCCTTTTATACACTAATTGCTCTGCAACTCTGCAGGGTGTTCAGATAGCTGTGATAAGGATGGCTGGACTCAGCCTTTCTGATGCTGCTAGGAAATTATTTCATCTGCTTGCTTCAGCGGAGGATGATATAACCAGAGAAAATCATTGCTGTGCCATTTCCATTCAGGAGTTAAGTTTCTTTTAGTCAATACTGTGCAATTTTAGCTCTGCTTGTCAGGTCTTAAGTGTAAGGCTGTTGCACAGCACCACACATCTCAGTACTTTACTATGTGGCTGTATGCTCTATTCACTAAAATGTTATTGTTTTGCAACAAGTAATAAGAAGTGGCATTTTTTAAACGTATGGTCTTAGATTTTAAACCATTCCAATCATGTGAAAAGTGGTGTTTCATGATGATAATGCCAAACTCTTTAAAAGACTACCAGGGAGCACTCTGTAGCCACATGGGTGAGCTTAATTGAAGGTGTTGCTTCTCCATAGATACAGCACAGTGAGTGAGCATGGTCACCGTATGACAAGAAGTGTGTTAATGGCAGGATCACCAAGTGATAACAAAACAAATAAAATAATGTAACCACCACATCTAAGGACCAGTTAGCTACAAAATATCACATTTTGTTTTCATGTTCTTTGTATTTCAAATGTGTATTTAGCTACTTGGGTTGTGTTCAGTTTTTAATTCTCCATAGATACGAATTATTCTGGTTTTGGGCACAGTTTCAAAAAGTAAGCGACTTAATAAAAAATGCATGGCAGTGTTAGCAGATGCTGTGAATGTAGTTAGCCACTACTGGTAGTCAGATTTGGTGCCAGTGAATCATTGAATAATGGCCAGCTGGTCAGATTAATTACTAGATCAGACAGGAGCTGAATGGCCCAGATGTAATTGGTGGTAGTTACAGCCAACACAGGGAATGCATGCATGAACCAACATATTGCACAAGCCTTCTTTCCTTCCTTCATGTCATCCATTATTCTAGAGTTTTTTAGATGTAACGTTCCATCTATTCTTCCCTTCTTTCATTTTTCCCTCATCCATCCAAATCTTGTGCTCTTTATGACTTCAAAACGGCTCATTCTTTTCCTATAGATGCAAGCTGATTGTTACTTGCAAGCAATTTTGTTTACAAAGATATTAACATTTATTCAATATGAGCATTTTTCCTGAGCTTTGTTTTTTCTATCAGAGTATCTACATATTTATGGTATTTTATGGTATTTCAATCAGTGAAATTGGTTTAGATGCAATACTCAAGATCCAGTGAAATCTCCAATCAAATTAAAGCTTTAATCCAGCCATAGATGGTTTAAAAACTCTGACGATTCAGCAGGGACCGGCCGAGATTCAAACCATCTATGGGCAGGCTGATTGTACCCAAATCCATTAATTGACTTGCGTACGACTAGCATGCCAGTGGCAATTTTTCACTAATTTTTCACCAAGTTGTAGAGCCAACCTTTTCCATTTGTTTAAAGATTTAATAAATTCATGGGAGATATCACGGTCAAACACTTTTACCACTTAAAAGATGATAATAAGCAAATTCAGCCCCCCCATGGAAGGCTCTGTTAAATTGTATATTGAATCCTCAATGAAAGGCATTGAGGAATTGGAAACATTGAATGTCCTGGAAGAGCTTTTTACTGAGGGGAAAACCTATTATTCAGGTGGCATATTTAATCAAATCTCTACCCATATGCCACTCCTTTTATACATATCCAATTCCGGCCAAAATCTTGTTTTTACCTCAACCATGCAAAGAGTGAATACATTAAAACAATTCACTCTATGGTCTATTCCGAATTTGTGAAACTATGCACCAGCTCTGGTAACACGAGACATAGTAATCTCAGTGCAGCTGAAAGACTAGCTTTGGAGGAGCTTGAAAAAAATAACAACATAATTATTAGATCTGCTGATAAAGGGTGAGGGTTGGTAATACAAAATAGGGAGGATTACCTGAAGGAAGCATGTAGCTTATTGTCTGATGATAATACTTATCAAAAATTAAAAAGTGACCCATTGCCAACCTTTAAGGTTAAACTAGATACTAAGTCTACAAATTAGGGGTCCATAACAAAGCAGAAAGGGGGTTCCTTGTGAGAGAATACTATAAGAAGTCATACTTTTATCATATACCAAAAGTGTATAAGAGTCAGACTTGTTCACCAGGTCATCCCATCATAGCAAGTATGGATGGTCTTACTAGTAGGACTTTACAGAATGTGAACTATTTTCCTCAGCCTTTGGTGACAGTGCTTCCTGCATACATTAAGGACTTTGGAACATCTAAAACAATATAGATGGTCTTCCAGCTATGCTTGGCTGCCTTTGGACATGTGCTCCTTGTACACATCCATTCCACACGTAGCAGGAATTGAAGCCCTGAACCACTTATTGCTTGCATGGGATTATCTGTATTCCCACCAGGCCTTGTTTATCGGTGACTATACAAAATTTGCGTTGGAACACCATTATTTTCAAATTTTAGATACCTACTATTTACAGAATTCCGGTACAGCCATGAGAGACAATTTTGCTCCATGTTACACGAATTTGGTTATGGGATTTTGGGAGGAAAAGTTTATCCAGAGTGCCAACCTTTTAGTATACATCTTATCTATTATAGAAGGTATATTGATGACGTTATCATCATCTGGGAGAGCACCCCAGATACTGTTTCAACCTTTCTTGACTATTGCAACAAAAATCCCTATAGCTTAAAATTTATCATGTTACAGATCCAAAGAGTTTGGTGTTCCTAGACCTGGTATTATCATGGGACGAGGAAGGAAACATTGTATCAAAAACCGCTGGTAAGTCATATTTGCATAAAAACAGTTGTCACTTGGCTAGCTGGAAACACAGCATACCCTTTAGCTAATTTAACCACTTAAGGACCTCCCAACGTACCTGTACGTGATTTCTGTTGTAAGCTCTGGGGCGCACATCCGCCACTGGAGCCACGATGGCCGCAAGGACTCATCGATCGTTCACTGGAGAAGCAGAACGGTGGTCTGCCTATGTAAACATAGTTCTGTCAGAGATGAAGAGAGATCTTGTGTTCCTGCAAATCAGGAACACAGGCCTCTCTCTTCCCCCACTTAAGCCAGCCACTGCACAGTTAGAGATCACTCCTTAGAAGCGCACTTAACCCTTTGATCGCCCCTGATGTTAACCCCTTCCCTGCCAGTGTCATTTAAGGAGTGCCTTTTTTAGCACTGATCACTGTATTGGTGTCACTGTTCCCAAAAAGTGTCACTTAGTGTCAAATTTGTCCATAGCAATGTTGCAGTCCTGCTAAAAATTGCTGATCACCGCCATGGCTAGTAAATACATATTAAAAAAGATAAAAAAGTCCCTAAATCTATCCCATAGTTTGTAGATACTATAACTTTTGTGCAAACCAATCAATATACACTTATTGGCATTTTTGTTTACCAAAAATATGTAGCAGAATACATAGTGGCCTAAATTTTTTTACATTTCTTTATTGGATGTGTTTTGTAGCAGAAGTAAAAAATATTGTTGTTTTTTTCAAAATTGTAAACGCAGAGGTGATCAAATACCACTAAAAGAAAGCTCTATCTGTGGGAGAAGAAGGACATCAATTTTATTTGGGTACAGCATGGCATGACCACGCAATTTATGAAGGGTCAAATGGATGTAGAGCCAATAAACTCTGTCAAAGGCCTTCTCTGCATCCAGTGAGAGGAGCAGAAAAGGCATCCATGCCTTTTCCAAATGATGTAGCATGTTGATCATGCATCTAGTGGCGTCTGAACGGCCTTTCATGAAGCCGGATTGGTCTGGATTGATAAGAGTTGGTAAGAGGTCCACTAGGCAATTAGACAAAAAAACTCACATAAGGGGGTAAATAATGTGCCCTTGAAGTGCTTGTAGTATTCCCCTGTGATGGCATCAGGCCCTGGGGATT
The DNA here is from genome assembly GCA_018402905.1 of Glandirana rugosa. Classification (NCBI taxonomy): domain Eukaryota; kingdom Metazoa; phylum Chordata; class Amphibia; order Anura; family Ranidae; genus Glandirana; species Glandirana rugosa. The sequence goes on along the minus strand of BLSH010142107.1, from coordinate 501,834 downwards.
TGTTCTTGGGGAGAGAGTCGATAGCAATTCTGAGTTCTGTGTGGTTAAAGGGTTTGTTGGCTTCTTCTAGCTGACTGGCTGTTAAACTCGGCAGCTTGATGTTGTCCAAGAAGGATTGGATGTCTTAAGGTGTGGAATGATGCAGGGATGGATCTTCCCTAAGGTTGTGGAGGGAGCTATAGTACGTGTTAAAAGCAACAGCAATATCTTGAGGGTTAGATATGCGTTTGTTGGAGATTGGGTGATATAGGTAGGGGATATTCGATTTAGGGCGGTGGCCCTTGGTGATGTGTGAAAGGAGCTTATTTGCTTTGTTACCTGATGTATAAAAGGTCATCTGCAGCCTTTTTTATTGTTTTTCAAATTTGTCAAGGAGTAGGGTTCTGAGTTCTAGGAATAAGCATCTTAGTTTGACTTTTAATTCAGGTTGTGGCTTTTGTTTATTAATTTGGTCTGTGGATTGAATTTCGGCAGTGAGCCTTTCTATCTGCTACATCCTCTCCCTTTTGGCCCTTGAACCCAGTTTGATAAGAACCCCTCGAATAAACGCTTTATGTGAGGCCCAGAGCACTTCAGGATCAGAAACTGAGCCTGTGTTGGTTGTAAAGAATTTGGCAATGTGATCCTGTAGGATTTGGTTATAAGGAGCTGTCTGGAGCAGTTGAGTGTTCAATCTCCATAGGTGGACTGTATTGGGACAAGGACTATCCTCTATTGTGATGCTGATTGGGGCATGATCAGACCAGGTTACGGTCAATATGCTTGAGGTGGATATTTTTTGCAGGAGCCATTGGTCCAGTTAGAAAAAAGTCAATTCGTGAGTAGGAATTGTGGCAGGTAGAATGGAAGGTGTAGTCCCTTTCTTCGGCATGTTGGCAACGCCAGACATGGAAGAGCTGAAGGTCTCTTAGAAGGGGATTGAGATTTGGGGTCCTTCTTATATTTGGAATGGATGAGTCAAGTTAAGGGTCAGAAATGGTATTAAAGTCACCACACCATATCACGGATCCTTGGCGGACTTTGGCAATTTTTTGTGAAGTTTCAGTAGGAATCATATCTGATGAGTATTTGCTGTGTATACATTTAAAATTGTATACTAGGAGCCATTTAATATGCATATCAATATGATATATCGACCATTTTCATCAGAGTTGCTCGAGATGAGTTTAAAGGAGACGGTATGTTTGAACGCTAATAGGACTCCACTCCTTTTGGTTGCGGCATTAACAGTAAAGATGTGTGGGAACAGTTTGTGAGTGCAATTAGGTTGGTGGTTCATGCGGAAATGTGTTTCTTGTGCGCACAGTATATCGCACTGGGTTAGTGTCACCAGTTTCCATAAGGAGGCTCTTTTTTGGGGTGATTGAGCCCTTTTGTGTTGATGGATAACAGCTCATAGTATGTTGTAAGTATCAGTTGTTCGGTGTGCCAGAGTTTTAGGGCTTGTGGGTGTAGATGGTGCGTGGAGGCTGGTAAAGTTTAGTTGGCTATGCTGGTAAGACTTGAGAACAAGTTTAAATTGGAAGTTTCAACAAATGTGAGCAAAAGACCGAGTTACTGGGAAAACAGGAAAACGCAATTTGAGCACAGGATGAGTAAAGGGGTAAAAGGTTGAAGTAGCTGAGAGCTATTTAACATCAGGGTGGGCCACTGTAGGTTGTGGAGGTCGCATTGTAGCTTAACGTGGACGTGATTTGTGATTTGAGCATTGTGGTAGAGGAAGGGTTGCTGAGGATGGTCCGGAGTGCAGAAGGGTAATTTCTTGGGTGGGAGGTTCCGGTATGATTACCCATGTTTGGAGGCGTTTGAGACCCTCATTTTGGGATGTGATGAGGTATTTGCTGCCTTGGAAGGTGATCAGTATTTTTTCTGGGTTGACCCATTGATACAGCAACTTATGGTTACGCAGAGCCTTGGTGATGGTATTCAGTTGTCTGCGTTTCTGTCGGGTGTGTTGTGACAAGTCTGCATAAATCTGTAGGTGAGAGTAAGGATCCGGCAATGTTCCCAAGGTGCATGCCTTTAGCATTAGCTGGGCTTTTGCATGGAAAAAATGAATACAGTGTATCACATCTTGGGGGGTAGTGCTGGGCAGATGAGGAGGTTTTGAAAGTCTGTGGGTGCGGTCAATGACCTGCTACATATTTTTGAGCTCTGGGGATACGGTTTTAATCAGGGTACGTACGTATGGGGCCAAATCTTGATTTTGTGTCTCCTCAGATTTGCCCCTTATTTTTATATTGTTACTGTGGGACCTATCTTCGAGGTCTGCCAGTTTATCTCTTATCCAATCGTGTTCATCTTTGTGGTCTGTGTGCGCATCGATTAGGTCATTAACCATGGATGCACAGGTGTTTAATTGTGCTTCTACGCGGGATACTCTATTGTCTAGAAAGGTGACCAATAGGAAACCATATCAGAATGGAGAGTGTCCCTTAGGGACATCAGCATTTCTTTAAACATTGTGTCCATGACTGGTTGATTGCTTGTAGGGAACCGTTGGTATTGTAGTTGTGCATATGAAAGGATGGATGACTCACCTCTTTTGCGGCCTGGTCAGGTGAGTCCAGCTGCATCCTTGCTTTGGCAGGTCTACCAGAGGACATAGTGCCTGGGGAGGGATCGCTGGTGTCCAGGGGTGTGTTGTCCATCTCATTGGGATCAGATCCTGGTGTGGATGCCTCCCGTTGAGGGGCCACTGGGCTGAGAGATGTCCCGTCCTGTAAGGCCGCGGCGTCGGTGCCATCATGGCTCTGGTGGTCCGCCGGCTGGAACATGTAAGCCGTAAGTTTCTGCAGTGGCCTCCCCTCCTTCCTTTTGCTGGCCATAGTGTCGCCGGGTCGGGGGTCCGTTAGCACTCGTTCCCCCTTCTCGCCGGGCTGCGATGCATCGCTTGGGATCAGATAGCTTCAGAGTCTGGCATCCATCACAGACTCTGGCCGGCTATGCCCCCTCGCTGCTGACTTTTAATATAAGGACACTTACCTGTCCAGGTATTCTGCGATGACGGCACCTCTAGCCGATTTGTCTACTGCCAGCATCGTCCAGGCGCCGGCATCCTCACTAAGGGAGACAAGAAGTGAAGCCTCGCTGCTTCTCAGCCTGTTCCCTACTGTGCATTGGGCCAGTCTGGCTGTGCATTCTGAATGGTCTCACTGTCTTCTGTGACCTGTGTAACTCCCAGAAGGCAGCAGGGGGAAAGGAGGAGGGGCCAAGAATTACATAGATTGCCACGATCGTTGTGCGGTGATCTTACCAGGAAGTGGGAGTGGGTACCTGGTTTTCACAGGTATCCCCCCCAAAAAAGGTGCCAAAATTTTCCAAACATTCCCAGAAGAAAACCTTTTGAATGTTTGTTTTTTTTTGTTGATGATTCATCATTAATATTGACAACAAAAATACTTTTTAACAATACTACTTTTTAATAACAGTAATTTTTAACAGTACTACTTCTAACATTAGTATTTTTAAATGTGATTTCAAGTGCCAATAACCTCCCCTATTTGTCGGTAACAAATGAATTAATATTGTCGGCATCCGTAGGGTATATAAGGGAGAGGGTTAATGTTGACTCAATGACTTGAAAAAGGAGGCTTTGACCCTCTGAAATGTGTTGTCATAGCAACCACGTTACCCTAGTATCAGCTGCCTATCTTCTGTCAAGTAGTGCCGTGCTTGGAGCCAGCCTGTCGTGTGACTGGGAGCATGCACCAGCCTCACCATGAAGCTTATCAGTTGGGGGAGTGTATGTTACAGTGCAGCGGGAGCTGCCTGCAAACACCCTTTGTGCTGAGAGTCAGCAACAGGAGACTTTCCATTGGCAGGACTGTGACAGTTGGGTACAATGCCTGTAACAAGCTTCTAATTGTGAGTGATTAACATGTTAGGAATATCGGGGTAATTCATAAAGGGTGTAATAGACATTCATTGTAGCACTGGAATTTTTGGTGCTTGCACAAAATTCAGATAACTGTCAAAGGCATGAATCTGTTGATACCCTGCACTAAGGTTGGAGTATCTATACGGGAAACCCTTTCCTCTGTGCACTTCTTCCATTCCCAGTCAACGAGTCCATCACATTGACAAGAGCATAGCTGAGGTAGGAGTGGGTGGAGCCTGATGGGGAACTGGGACACTGGTTTCCCCTTAGGTCCTCCTTTCTGTTTATTGATAGCGCATGGCAGTAAAAGGATCCGTAGCTGCTATTCAGTCCATATTTAAAATTCACCCACTACCATCTTTAAAAAGTTAAAAATATGGCAGATCTGATGGGAAACTCATCTCTCAGTTCCCCATCAGGCTCCGGCCACACACTGAATCAAGGCATTGCTGTATCTGGGTAAGAATATCACCTCTATCCCTAGCCCATTTGTTTACATTTAGCTTTCAGTCAGGGAAACTTCTGGCTGACAGCTAAATGTGGTCACATTAAGGCCTTTCTTGAGCTTTTGACCCTCTAAATTTTATGTTGGAAAATAATTCACCATTTTTTTTTACCTAACTGGGATCCATTTTTAAGATAAGCACAGTGTTACTAAATAAAGTGGATTTCTACTTCTGTGATCAAATTTGAGAAAGCTACACTACATGTTTATGTGTTCCCATTCACACATTATACCTAAATATAACTTAAAAACATATATATTTATATATCTTACCTTTCTAGGTGTTTGGAGCTGACCTTGGGCAGACTGCACAGTACTCTGAACAATTTGAAATAATAGGAAACTCAATCTTTCCCCACTGACAAAGAGGGACCGTGCTGAGTTTCTCCTCTTTAACATACAATGAAGAAGTCCAGCTTCTAGACCTTTAACTCTGTTAGCAGAGGCAGAGTTCTAACCTAGATTACGAATGATAATGATATCTACCAGCACAGTACAGACTGGATTAATTATGGTCAGCATTAACTCCCCTTCTCCCTCTGCATAGCAGAGTAAAATGTAAGCAACAATTTTATTTTTTATGGTGGGTTAAATGAATGAAAGCATGTAACAAATATAAAGCAGTTGTTATACCAAATTGACTGCAAAAGTAGAAATTCATTTCACAATTATTGTTGATCTCATGTAACCCACATTTCTTATGACATTTTGCTTCCAAAATTACATATTGGCTTGACCACCTCAGCCTTTAGTGGTATTTTGTGGTACATATTCACATGGTTATATACTTGAGGGAGCATAATGTAAGTGTCATTTGCCTTCTTACTTGTTGTCTGTATTTTTTGTTTGTGGAGAAAAAGCTAAATTTTGCCACTTGTATGTCAGAGTTTGCCAAGTTTTCTCTGTACTCATTTTTGTAAACTCCAATAAAAACTATTGGAAAATAGAAATGGGTGAACGGTTCAGCCTGAGCATGAGTTCTGGCCAAACATTTGCCTGTTCGGCCATTCACTGAACACCCACATTTTCAGGTTGTTCGCCCTGATGAACAACCTGCAATGTACTAAGCACTGCACAGTGCATTCTGCTCCCTGATTGGGCAAAGCTTTGCCCAATCAGGGTGCAGTGTAAGGTGGTTGTTAAGAAGTGGGGCCGGGAAGCCAGCCGCAGCGTCCTTAACAACCAATGAATCATCAGCTGTCAATGGGTTTCCCTGCTGACATCCAGTTAAAAAATAATGAAAAAAATGGCATGGGGCACCCCCCAGTCCATAACAGGCCCTTCGGGTGTGGTATAGATTTAGAGGGGAATCCCACACCAAAATGTAAAAAACAACAACGTAGGGCCCCCCCCAAAATCCATACCAGATCCTTATCCAGGCATGCAGCATGGCAGGTTAGGAAAGGGGAATGAGTGAGTGCCTCCCCTCCTGCACCATACCAGGCCACATGCCCTCAACATGGGGGGGTGGGTTCTTTGGGGCAGGCAAGGACCTCATGCCCACAACCATGGCTGGTGGTTGTGTGGGTCTGCGGCGAGGGGCTTATTGGAATCTGGAAGCCTCCTTTAACAAGGGGACCTCCAGACCCCAGCCCCCCATGTGAATGAGTATCAGGTACATAGTACCCCTACCCATTCCCAAAAAAAGTGTACAAAAAGTAATAAAAACAAGAGACAAGTTTTTGACAAATCCCTTATTAAAAACAAAAAAAATGTAAACCTATCATCACTCATGCCGTCCTCCACCAAAAAAATAAATAAATGCTCCACCTTTTGGGATGGTCTCCCGCCTAATGCCTCTTCTGCGCTTTGACAGTTATATAGGTAAGTGGTAGGGCCACCTGGCAATGTTGCCAGGTGGCCCCATCCCCTTGTGACATTGCAGGCCCAGCATGCACCAGTCCATGATGTCAGAAGGACAACGCATTCGACAGGAGGCAATCCCAGAAGGCAGAGAGGTTTTTTTTTTTTCGGGTCCGTAGGCGGCGTGATTGATGATGGATTTACATTGAGGGACACTATTTTTTTTTTTATTAAAGCATTTGTCAAAAACTTGTCTCTTGTTTTTATTGACACTTTTTTGGTGAATGGGTAGGGGTACAATGTACCCAATACTCATTCACATGGGAGGGCTGGTATGGACTGGGGGGGGCTAACGCCGCTTTTTTCTTTATTTTTTCAATAGCCGGGTGCTAGCAATTGTAATCATGGGTCATTTTAAATGGGATTTGACTTGTTTTCTTTTCTTTGGAAATTTAATTTTTGCTGCTGCATGTTTTATGCATGCTACAGATGCGCCACTTTACAGGCACATTAAGGGGACCCCTATGGACTATATTTAAATTAATTTTTCATTTTTATTGTTGCAGTTTAAGCATAATTAAAATCACTGCTCATGAACAAACAATTGTTTTTTTAAAAAAAATTGCATTGGTACATGTCCCCCAGGGCAGTACCCAGACCCCCCTGCTGCAAACCAAACAGGGGGTGTTCAGCCCATGTCTATTGAAAAAGAAAAAAATAGCTCAGTAAAAATGCACTATAGTTTACCTGACTTTTTAGAAGTTAGTGCAGATCCATATGTAATTGTAGAGATAGTAATGATAAAGAGACACTGGGAAAGACAGAACTGGGGATTATAGACACTGATGATAATACAGGAAGATACCCACAGATGCAGATAGGGATGGCATAAGAAAGGTTTAGGCATCAATTGAATGCCTAAATCTGGACATGCATGGAGAGAATTCTGTCTGTTTCTTGATGAATCCATCAAAATTCGAGCTCTGGTTAACCCTGTTGGCACCCTCCTACCTAAAGGTCCTTTAGATTGAAAATTGAAGGAGCCAGATAGAAAACTGTTGGCCAAACAATAACTGCATCCAATCAGATGTATCCACTGTTCAGGTATTCTGACAGCACTGGGTGGCAACTGTCAAAATAAATTAGTCAGCAGATCAGATTCCTCCATTCATGCTCCATTCATGTGGATTGGGAAATCAACAGATTTATCTCACTCAGTCAACAAGGCTGAATGAGAGAAATCTTACAAAGTTTGGCCACCAATCTTACAGTCTCGCCAATAAATCCTCTGGGTCAGACAGAAGAGGAAGGACCCAGCTGCTGGATTGGTGGGACTATATGTATGAGAGGTACCCATTTAGGATGCGAGGGGAGACCTTTTCCATCATAAGTACAGTAGAGTTGATCGAACCTCTGGAAGTTCGGGTTCTGCAGGTTCGGCCGAACTTCGGGAGAAAGTCCGGGTTCGGGACCGAACTTGACCCGAACTTTGTCCCGGACCCCGAACCCCATTGAAATCAATGGGGACCCAAACTTTTAGGCACAAAAATGGCTGCAACAAAGTCCTGGCAAGTCCTAGAGGTCTGCAAAGGGAAGGACAATGGGGGTAAGAGTCGGACAATTTCCTTACAAAGAAATGGGGATAGGGAAATAACTTAAAATAATTTTTAAGCTAAAATCACATAAAAAAAAATAAAAAATGGAGGTGAATGTGGAGTTGGAGGTTGAGGAGGCGGTGAAAGTGGCGGTGGAGGAGGAGGAGGTAGCCAACACCGTTTTTTTTTATTTTTGTGCAAGAAATGCACCGTTGGCCGCAAATGTCGTTTTTGGAATTTTTTTTTTTTAAACCAGCAATGTAGACATTTTGTTTATTTTTGTGTAAGAAATGCACCGCTGGACGCAAATGTAGTTTTTAGAATTTTTTTTTTTTAAAACAGCAATGTAGATGCACTTTTTAATTTTGCGCAAGAAACAATAATCTGTCCTTTTAACCACTTCAGCCCCGGAAGGATTTCCAGCTTTAGGACCGGAGCCCTTTTTGCGATTCGGCGCTGCGTCGCTTTAACTGACAATTGCGCGGTCGTGCGACGTTGCGTGCTGGCGCGTTAACAGTCAATTTCGCTGCGTCGCGGCTTAGCGTTTTTCCCGAGGCCAGGATTTCGACCTTTAGGAAGGCCCCGACTTCACCAATTTTCCTGTCTAATAACAAAGAACGCGTTTTAATTTTTCACGTAGATGTAACGACAAAATTTTTTTTTTTTAAGATTTTTGATGTAAACGCAGGTCGCCACGTAAAGAATGTGTTTTTATTTGTTTTACAGATGTAACGACCAAATTTTTTTTTTTTAAGGTTTTTGCTGTAAACGCCGGTTGCCACGTAAAGAACGTGTTTTTATTTTTTTTTGCCACAACCGATGGAGGAGGAGGAGGTGGCGGTGAAAGTGGCGGAGGAGTTGG
>BLSH010142107.1:442685-462456 GCA_018402905.1 Glandirana rugosa | reverse complement strand
ATATATATATATATGTATTAGGCTGTATATATATATTCTTACACTGCTTGCACTGACTTTATATAGCTGGGATTGTCTACACTCTATATCTAACTATCTGTATGCTAAAGTGCCTAAACGCCACTAACTAACCAATATATCTATCTCCACTTTATCACACTACATACGACCGCTGGTGAAGCGGCCTTATATAGTGTGGGCGTGGATTGAGCACACTGAGCAATGATTGGCCAAAGCACCCTACCTTTGGCCAATCATGGCTCTCACAGCAGAGGGTGCTGTAATTGGCCAAAGCTTGCAGGTCATGTGCATGCTTTGGTCAATCAACGGGTGGCATTTCCCCGTGATTTGTATGCATTATGGAGCTCTCAAATTTCCCACGAATGCCCCATAATGTTCGGGATTCGCCGAACAGGCGAACTCCCAATGCTTGACTCAAACCGAGGGCCCATCCCTATATGTAACCTGTCTCTATTTAAAAAGAAAAACATACTTTGGTACAACAATAAAAACTTTATTTTAAATAGAATAGAATAAACATCAAGAAGCCTCATAATGCAACAGTAAATTCAGAACTTTCAAATAAATTCTTATGTGGCTAGCACTGATGATATGTTGTCCCATGTATGTGTTTTACTTTATTGCTATCACATTATATTTTACATATGTGATCAACTAGGAATTCAGACAGAGAGAACACTGTCTGCATTCACACGGAACATGATGTGTGGGGCATTTACTGTGGGTACTTTGGTACTCAAAAGCAATGCAGAGGAGCTGGAGTTAGAGCCAGGAAGATGCAAAACATCAAAACGGTACAGCCAGGGACCATCAGCAAAGGTTGTAGGGCAGATATTTGGTACAACAAAAGGTTTAAATACAGTGGTAGCATTCTGGGGTACAGCAATGAACAATCACTAAGGATCACAGAGTAGAAGTACGCTACTGCACAACTGTAATAGCAATCCAAGGTACATCCAGGGACAGTTCAACAGAATCACAGTAGCAGTAAAGAACAGTAGGGGCAGTCCAGAAAAGGATGATATACATTCTTAGAAAACCATAGCAGCACATGCTAAGAAAGGAAATGCAAGTATCAGCAGTCCTTAGCATTACACAATAGGGGTGGCACTACAAATCTTAGCAGCATCACAGCAATTGTTAAGCTGAAAAGATACTGGCCTATGCGATTGTACAGCTGTTCTTTTAAATGCACAGATACAGCCTTGCCTTAGCACAGGCTCTAGTCTGTCAATCCAGGGTGAAGAACATCTGATTATCCATCCCACAGTCTTTACAGGTCCTAAGGGGTGAGAGGGGAGGAAGGGGATGTGGTCAGTAGTACATGATGCATACTGTATTTCAGAGGTCAGTATTGACTCAGGGATCAGTAGTAAGTGACAGAGTTCAGAGGTCAGTAATGGCTCAAAGGTCAGTAGTGAGCCATTAATAAGTGATACAGGAGGATGGGGTCAGTAGTAAATAACCTAACTACTGATTCCTGAAGATCTAATGTTGGTCCCCTCCAATGTACCTCCACCAGTCCTGTGCTCTACATTTCCTAGTCACTGGCTCATTCTATACATATGTAAGTCAACTCTATGTAACTACATCTCTTTAAGCCACACCCAATATTCAGCGCAATTAGATACATGCCCATTTTTGCTGTGAATTGCTCTGTGCTCTGCATTTTATCATTGGCAACCCAGGGGGCCCAATTTATGGTTTTGTAAACATACCCTATGCTTTCAGAAAATACCTGTCTCTGATTAATGCACAATCCGTCAGAATTGTGGCTTTTGTTCTGGGAAGGCTGTAGTCGTGAGAATAGGATGCTTCAAACTTGGGCATGGGCAGCTGTCTTGCTGCCTGAGTGTGTGAACCCTGTTGATAGCAGTGAAGCAGGCTCCTCTTTTATAGGGAAATACAATTGGCTGTGTGTTGGCATCAAAATGCTCAGCGGGGTGTGGCCTGGAGCTGCATGGCGTAGGGAGTGCAGACTGAGAGCCCCGCTTGAAAATACTCCTTCTCACCTATCCTGGGGGGAAATCCTTCTTCTAAAACCCTACCATTTAACCTATCATGTTCCTCACATCTCCCACCTCCATGTCGCCACCGAAACGGACGTTTGCAGCTCCAATTCAGGAGGAGGAAGAACCACCCACGGGGGACACAGCCAGAATGCGAGTGTTAGAAGCCATCTCCCTCTGCCAGTCTGCCCTCACCGCAATAATAGGTGAAGGTGGACATATCTCTCATTTGGCAGGACATCCACAAACTGCGGGAGAGGGTGATGGAGACTGAGCACAGGGTCGGTCGCATGGAAGATGAATTGCCAGTGATGACTGAGAGGCTGCAGCACCAGCTCAATTCTGTCCTCAGCAAGCAGGACGACATGGAGAACAGACTCCATCACTGCAATCTCTGTTTTATGAGAGGGCTGAATGCTCTGACGCCCCCCCCCCCCGCATTCCTTGAGAACCTGCTCATTAAAACCTATGGCAGAGAGGCCTTCTCATCAACATTCGTGGTGGAGCGTGCTTATCGCCTTGCTGCACGCCCACCTAGTGGGTTGTCTGCGGTGGCAAGGCCCAGTTCTTTGAGGATCCCGACTTGGTTCTCTCATGGTTGGAGCATCATGATGTGGCCGGACCCTTACCCACCGAAATATTCAGCTGCCACCTTCCCCTGCCATTTGGTGACAATGACTCTTTCCCCTGGGTCCCCACCACCTTGGCTCTGGATCCACCATTCCTCAGTGAATCATGAGTTGGACACAGCCCGCTAATGCTCCCCTTTTGCACCCACTTTGTACTTTATCGGTTGATCCTGGGCAGCTCATAGCTGTCGTCCTTGCTTAATCATCTGGTAGAAATCCCCTCCTCTCCATTTTTTAAATTTTACTTTTCTCCCTTCTTCTACCCTGTCCCCCCTACCCCCCACCACTCCTAGCAACCCTCAAGCGTATCATCTGCACCCCGTGAAATTTTGGAAGCTTTCCACCACACAACACTGTGCACTCTGCAATTACTAGCCGCCCACAGGACCTCAATGGTCTCATTTGAAAACACGCTTTTTCCAGTCCTGGTTTTTGTCTCTGACTCTCCAAGTGTTGTTTCCCTGGCCAGCTCCTGCCCCCATAGACAAGCCAGGTAGTTGTTTGTTAGTAATGCCACGCTGGTCCAGGGAAGGCAAGGTTTGCGTGTTATATGTTACTTTTGACTTATTTTTGACATTCTGATCCAGATAGACTGTACATATTGTTTATCCTTTGCCTTTAGCTATTTGAACTTTTCCATTGCTCTATGTACAGCCAGTCTTCGCAAGCTGGGAATTCTTCCTGACTGTCCATATGGCAATGTGCCCTGTGTATATGTACTGTTCCCTTTATGCCTTATTGTGAACTGTTTAATAGATGGGACACCAGAGTGTTGCGTTCTAGGCTGTTCCCTGCTGATCCAATTGCTGGCCCCTCCACCCTCACAGCTAATAAGGCTTCTTTTAAGTTGGTGACGTGGAATGTTCGGGGACTATGTGCTAAAATCAAACATGTCGCTGTCCTCTCCGATCTTAAATCCATACTGGCAGATGTCTCCATCCTTGTAGAGACCCATGTCACTGGCCAAATACAGATAGCCCTTAAAAAACACTGGGTAGGATGGCTATATCAGGGCCCTTTAACCTCTAACTTCCGTGGTGTCGCCATCCTGATTGCCAAAACAGTACAGTTCCAACTCCACTCACTGCAGTGACCCCCCTGGGTTGATTTGTATTTTTACATGCCACCATCAGTGGACTGGAAATTCTCTTAATGGCCTTTTATATTACCCCGCCATTTCAATTTAGTTCGCCATGGTGGACACATGGAGGCACAAGTACCTTACATCCGTTACTTACTTCTGCTTCACCCCCTCACACTCTGCCATGTCCCGCATCGACCTAATCTTAGTCTCACCAGCTCTATTACCCAACCTGCTCAGTGTGGGGTTTGGTGTCGGGGTGCTCTCTGTCCAGTGACACACAGACTTTAAAGATGTTTGCAGAACAGATGTTCACTTATTCCCGGTTTAATTTAAAGTGACACACACATTTTCCAGATGTTTGGAGAACAGTGATATGGGTTCTCCCGGCTTATTTATACTTTTTTGACACAGTTTGAAGATGATTTTAGAACAGTTATATGGCTTCTACCGTTAATTAATACTTTTCAGACCCAGTTTGAAGATGATCCACATTCACCTCCATTTTTGCTTTTTTTATGTTTTTATTTTTTTTTTAATATTTAAAGTTATTTCCCTGTCCCCATTTCTTTGTAGGGCACTTGCCCCACCCTTACCCCCATTTTCCATCCTTCGCAGACCTCTAGGACCTTCCAGGACTTTTTTACAGCCATTTTCAGAACTTTTAATAAAATTACCAGAACCCCAGACCCGAACCTGGAATTTTTTTGAAAAGTCCGGGTCCGGGTCCTGGACACCCCAAAGTTTGGCACAGACCCAAACTTTACAGTCCAGGTTCGCTCAACTCTACTAAAGAACTATGTTAGTAAAGTAAAATTCTAAAGCAAACAGTATCACTAAATACAATCAAATCTGTTCACACTTTGTGCTTATGTCAGACCACTCCTATCTATTTCACCAACCCATAGGTCATTAACATCAAACAATCATTAAATTATTCATTATGTTATGTTTAAATTGGCTGAGTTCCAGAGAGATGAGAGCAGACCCCTTGTGTGACACAACTCTATTCAATAGTGCAAATGAGGAGAGAATAAAAGGGGTTAATAATCACTCTGTGGGATCTGGCAATTCTTCAGCTAGCTCTTTGGGAATAATTAAAGAATTAGGGTCCTTTCACACATACGGACCATTCATCAGTTCATCATTTCTGTCACATCAAAACGGATGAAGTATTCATCCATTTTTTCATCCGTTTTTTCATCCATGGTCATCAGTTTTTCATCAGTTTTTTTTACATCTACTACCAATGCAAAAACGGATGAAAAACTGACCATTCGTCAGTTTACATCCAATTTTCGTCCGATTCATTTTTTTTGACGGATGAAAAATAGGGCTTTCATCTATTAAAAAAAACGGATGTTGACGGAAGCGGATGAAAACTGATGCAAATGAATGATCATCCGTTGTCATCCGTTTTTCCATAGAGTAGCATTGATGTCCGTTTTTCATCCGTCAACGGATGGATAAAAAACGGACAAACGGTCCGTATGTGTGAAAGGACCCTTAATCCTTGGTGTTAAATCAGAGAAAATTGACTGACTTGTAGTTATCTATTTATTCTGGCAAACTTTCCTGTATGAAATAAGCACTTGTGGTCACTATATGTAATGTTCCAATATTTTTGCATCCAATGGAGATTGCAGATGATTAGAATGTGAGCAAAGCACCGATGTCTGCATACAGTATTCTTGAAAGTAAATTAACTTGCCTTTGGTAGAACTACAAGTATCAGAAACTTAAGCAGAGACAAAGGTGTCAATTAACCACTTCAGCCCCGGAAGGATTGCCCCCTTCCTGACCAGAGCACTTTTTGCGATACAGACCTGAGTCACTTTAACTGACAATGTCCCTTTTTTTCCTTAAGTAAAGATTTCTTTTGGTGGTATTTGACAATTTGGAAGAAATTTTTTCTTTTTACATTTTGCTAAAATACATATCCAAATAAAATATATAAAAAAAATGAATTTATTCCTCAGTTTAGGCCAAAATGTACCCTTCTACATATTTTTGGTAAATAAAATTGCAAAAAGCATTTATTGATTGGTTTGTGCAAAAGTTATTGCATCTATAAACTATGAGAATTGATTTATGGCATTTTTATTATTATTATTTTTTATTTTACTAGTAATGGTGGCGACCTGCGATTTTTAGCGGGACTGCGATATTGCGGCGGACAGATCAGACACTTTTGACACTATTTTGGGACCAATGACATTTATACAGCGATTAGAGCAAAAATAGCCACTAATTACTGTATAAATGTCACTGGCGGGGAAGGAGTTAACACTAGAGGGACAATCAAGGGGTTAACTGTGTTCCCTCACTGTGTTCTAACTGTGTGGGGGCTGGGCTGGCAGGGGCAGGACAGATCTAACTGATCTTGATTACAGGGATCAGTAGATCACTGTCACACCACCTGACAGAACGGGAAACTGGCATGTTTACATCGAGTCCGCCCGACCCCCGCCTACACTCACGTAGTGTGCAGGAGGCACAAGAGCGCGCCAGTGACGCGCGCCTTATCGCAAACTGGCACGCCGCATTGCCACCATCTTTCTACGTGAGGCGGTCGGCAAGTGGTTAATTTAGATGGGCATGTGCCCGCTCACCCGCCGCTTAACAGGAGTTGCTGGTAAGGAAGCAGTTGATGACTCTTGACAGGATCTTCCTCTGTGTCCTGGTTCAGAGAGATGGCGCCTGACCTCTGTCACGCCACGCCATGGCCTACTCGGATCTGATGTGCAGATAGCCATGTAGGATCTGTAACAGCCTCTGGACGACTGTAGACATGAAGCGATGCTGTCCGTAGTTATCCCCCTGGATTCAGCTGTAGAATCCATCCTGTGCAGGCCATAACTCGCCCGTGGCTCAAACTGGTGCAGAACCCCTGCTAGCAGATCCAAGACAACGTCCCAAGAGAGCGATCTAGGCCTGAAACCAGCCCCTTTATATCCTCTCCCAGCAGTCTGTTCGTCTCTCACAGTAATTTGGTAGTTGTAGTTCAGACCAGTCCTGCTGGAACAGAAACCCCAGTGTTCTGAACTACACATCCCACAATCATTTGCTCTGCTCTAGTCTCTTTTCAGTCAGTTCATAGTTCTGACAGGCCAGGGCAATTGCCGTGTCCCACCCATTGGTGTCAGAGGTCAGAACAGAGTCACCGCCTACCCAATTGAGAGTAGGAGGGTTAGGTGTGGGAACTTGCCTTTGGATGGTAGGAATCAGTTCATCAGAGTTCTCTCCTAAAGTGTTATAAGTGAGTCTCTTGGGAGGATTAATGTTTCACCTTATCCTGATGGTAGAACGCTCTTCAGGCAGTTGGATTGAGTTCTCTACTGAACTTCTGGCATGGACAGGGCTGCGTGACTCCAAGGGAAGATCCTCAGCTGCAACTTCAGGGCCAGGCTGTGGAAGTGATAGGTCAATCTCTTCAAGGAACTCAGGAATGAGCATTTGGCATTCTCTACTTTCTCCACCCAAAGAGGGAACTCCAGTTTCTGAAGAGCAATCTGGCTCAGGCAGTATTAAAGGTTCATCAACAAAGTTAAAGTTAATCAGATCTCCCATCTCTTTCTCAGAAGTTGGACTGGTACTTTCAATCTTAATCCTGTTGTTTTCCCAAAGTGATCATAAAATCTCAACCTCTGGGCTAGGGGGATTCCTTGATGCTCCATCCAATTCTCTATCCCTATTCACTCCACTGGCCCTAGTATCTGTTTCTGTTACTGTAGACCATAGCCAATAAGACACTATTTCCTCATCCTCACTGTCTTTCTCCTCCTCTTCTTCCTGTACCACTCCAGTTGGAGCAGGAGCTTGTCGACGTGAACGGGGTTGATTTGGGGGGGGGGAGGCGAAGAGGGCACTTGAGGCACCCTGACAGCATCAGACAATGGAAGCAAATGATTTTGATGTCACATCTTCAAGGGTCCTTGTTTTCCCTCAGGTCTGATTTGATAAACCGGTAACCTAGGAAGTTGTTTACAAATGACATATCGCCATCGGTCAGCCAGTTTATGTTTTCCTGGTACCACCAAGTTATTTAACAACAGATAATCTCCAGGTTGCAAGTCCTGCAATCTCTCTTTTAGATCAAAATTCTTTTTGTTCCTTAGCTCTTGGATTGAGGAATGTTCCATGGCTTTTTCACATGCTTGTTTCAGGTTCTTCCGCAGCCTTTCTACATACCTGTAACCTCTGTGAGAAGTCAAAGAAGCGTTGTCAGCAGATGTCCCAAAGGCTAAATCAGTAGGAAGATGAGTCTCTCTTTAAGAGCAGCCAACCACCTCTGCTCTGTTGCATGCAATTTGGCAGAGGACAAGAGATAGGTTAAGGGATTATTGTCCGTCTTCACCACAAACATGGCTCCATGCAAGTAATCCTTCAACTTGTCTACCACAGCCCATTTCAAAGCCAGGAACTCCAGTTTGTGGACAGGATAGTTTTTTTCCGATGGAGTAAGACTGCGACTCACATATGCCACTGGTCTACGTCCACTGTCTTGTTCTTGATAGAGAATTCCTCCCAGCCCATCTCTGCTGGGGTCCACATGAAGTTCATAGGGTTTGGCAGGAACAGCATAAGCCAACCAATACCGGAGCCTTGGTGAGACTCCTCTTCAGATGCCAGAAAGCATCCTCACACTGGGGATTCCATTGCTCTTGCACCGATTCTCCCTTTTTGTGAGCACCAGACTTCTTCACGTTAGGCCCATCTTCACCTTCCCCAGTGGCTACCTGCAGTAAGGGGCTGAGCAATGTTTGCAAAATTTGCCACAAACCTCCGATAGTAAGAACAGAATCCCAGGAAAGATCTCAATTCAGTTACAGTCCTTGGTCTAGGCCACGTAGTGACAGCTTCCAACTTTTTGGGGTCTGTAGCTACTCCGCATAGCAGAGACCACATGTCCCAAATAGGTGACAGAAGTTCTGTACAATTGACATTTCTCCAAAGGCAACTTCAACCCTTCTTCATGAAGTCGTGTAAAAACTTTTCCAACCAAGCTTCATGCTCTTCCAAAGTCTTCCCGAACACAATGATGTCATCCAGGTATACTAGTACTTCAAACAGATTCATGTCTCCTACTGTTCTTTCCATCAACCATTGCAATCCTTGCGGCATCTGACTGAACTCATAGAATCCCAAAGGGGCAAATGAATGCAGTCTTCTCTCTGTCCTCTGGATGCATGGGGATTTGGTAGTACCCACTCTTCAGATCCAGCACACTGAACCATTTGGCTCCCATAAGACACTGCAGGGCATCTTCAATGTAAGAGGCTGTGTACTGATCAGGAACAGGACATTGATTCAAAGTTTGGTGGTCAATACACATGCGTAAGGATCCATTCTTCTTCTGCACCACCACGATGGGAGAGGCGTATGGACTCCTGGATTCTTGAATGACCCCTGATCTCTTCAATTCGGTCAACTTTTCTCGAAGGTCTTCTAGAACCCTGAGAGGTGTTTTCCAAGCTCATTCTCAAAAAGGCTTGTCCTCCTGCAATCTGATGCGATGCTGAGCACACTTGGTACACCCTACATCAAAATCGTCACCCTTCGCTGCCTGGCAGGAGACAAAGTTTCAGAGCAATGCTGAATCACCTTCTGCATCCTTTGGCATTTATTTTTCCAGTAGCCTCCTCTGGGAGCACAGGGATGGCAGCACTCACCCGTCCCATCAGCATACGTGCTTGTAAAGTAATTGGATGATTGGTGACATTCTGAAGGCTGATCGGCACTCTCTTCCCAGTCCGGAACAAATTCTTGGTGTGGACTAGCTCAGGGACCATCTCTACCCCAACAGCTTTGGCTCATCAGTCTCCAACACAACAAAAGGGCTGGGTTGATCCCAAGTCAACTTGACTGTAGCTTTCAGGCAAAAAACGTCTCCAGGCTGCAGCTCTCTCTTTCTGGCTTCCAGCTTCCACAGATGTCCCACCCCCTCTGCAGGGGGTTCTGTTCCTTGGTAACATGTTAACAAGCCTGACGAATTTTGCCGTGGCACGGATGATGACAGCCTTCTCACCAAATCAGTTTCCATCCCAACTAGTAGGGAGTTCCCTTCAGCCCCTGGTGGCCTGGGGCACACTACTGTCTATGTATCAAATGCCTCTGCCTTTCCAGCTGCTGCCAGCCCAAATATGGGGATATATCCATCATATGGGCACTTGTCAGTTTCGATTCCCTAAATCTCCAGTTCTCTCAGCTTGCTTAGGGGAATGTGCTTCAGGTACTTATCATAGAAGTCTCTGTAAAGCAGCATGACCTGTGCCCCGGTATCTAGCTGGGCTCTAGTGTAAATACCTTCTACCTACACTGAGACTTTTGTGGAAGGCCCCACTTACTTCTCGGGTAAGCTTCCTGAGGGTTTTTCAGTGAAGAATTTACTGAGATCTTTCCTAACCTTACATGGTGAAGACCTAGCAATGGCTCTAGGTAACGGTGAGATATTGACCCCTCTGTGCCTGCGTCCCCAACCCCCGGTGATGGGTTACTTGATGGTGAAGGTGACAAAACTGTAATTTCTAAGTCATTCTTCCGGCGTCTCTTCTTAGCCTTCTTTCTTTTACTTGACGATGAGGGTGATGGGTTACTTGACGGTGAAGGTGATGGAACTGTCAACTCCAAGTCATTCTTCCGGCATCTCTTCTTAACAGTCTTTCTTTTATCCATCTTGGAGCTCAGTTTCTTGGGGTTCTCAGTTGGCTCCTTCACTGAGACCCCTGAAAGTTTCCTTCCTTCTGGTTAAGGAGTAACATTTGTAACACCTTCAAGAGCTCCGAGAGAAGTTCTGTATTCCCTTACTTCTGAGGGCACTGCACTTTGAAATGTCCTGGTTCCCCACACTCTGAGTCATCCCTATTTGAGCCTTAGCTTGTGCTTCTATGACACTCATTAATGTCTGCTGCATCTGATTTTGAGCTTGAGCCACCTGTGTGAGTAGATTAACAGGAGAAGCTTCGGGGTTGGACTGTGCCAAAGGAGCTTTGAGACACTCCCCCCACTCTGACTCCTCGTCACTGTCCACTTCCTGCCCACCAGCATCCACTTGAGCTGGCTGAGCCGTTACTTTCTCTGTCTTTGGGAGAACCTTTATCAGCTCTCGTGACCCTCGATTCTTCCCATCGAGCAAAGCTTCTTCCTCTCTGACCAACTTCATTATTTCTTAATAAGTTAAAGCTGCCTGCGTCCCCTTCGGCAACAACCGAAGCACAATGGGATTATTTGGCCTAGCCCTTTGCAAAATTCTTTCAAGCCTGACTTGGTCAGCTTCCCGGGGATCAATCCCCTTTTTCAAAATAATTTGATTCAGGATTCGTTCTACCCTGATGACATAGTCGGACAGTCTCTCCCCTCGCAACTGATGAGTGTGTACAAACTTGTATGTCAGGTCAGGTAGCTTTTCCTCTCATCCATAAACTGCACATAAAGCCTTGATATACTCTATGGCTACACAGTCTTGTTTTCCTTCTTTCAAACTCTGGATAACATCAACTCCTTGACTTCTGAGGCTCTCACTGATCCTCTGTCTTTTGACTGCCTCAGGCACATTCCATTCTTCAATCACCTGCATAGCTTGATCCAATCAACTTTCAAAATCCTCCTCACCTCTTGTGGTGGGTGCACGGCCCGAGAAAAACTGCAGTTTGTGATACCCCCGATGAGCGGAAATAGTGTTGCTCTTTATCAAACTCTCGACCAATCTGCTCATATCAGCGTAGAACGAGACTGGAGGCATCCCTGTAGCCGGACTATCAGCCGCTTCTGAGGTTGGACTTGCCGATACTAATTGAGAGAGATTTTCCTCAGGATCACCTGCTGGCAGCAATGGTATCACCTGGGCTTCTAGTCCTTCCACTAGGCTCACAGCACTCTTCTGAAACTCGGCTGGAACACGCTAAGAGAATGTAGGTGAAATCATCATACTCAGGCTTCATATCTAAGAGATAAGACCCTTGCTCTGGGATGGCCTTCTTCATCAACTGTCGTACCTCCCTTTCAGTACACCCAACTGCAGGCACTTTCAATACTATGGTCAGCTCCAATCGGCTCCCATGTTCTCATCTCTAGTCAGTGGCAGCGACCCAGACCATCCTCTCTTCTGTCCTGGACATGTCACCAGACTTTCTTGGGCACTCCAGATGGGGTATCCCAGATGAGCCCCCAAATGTAGCGCTACCCTCGTAAAGGCCGCTTGTAGAATATGTACCTCACTGGTTGCCCCAACTCTGCAAGTCCTCTGACACCTCTGACACCCTGGGTTCAGTCATCTTTACTATTGACACCAATAATAAGATAACCACACTACACCAGTGAAACAATTCAAGTTTGTTTACTATGGCAAGGTTAATACATATAGTGCAAAACATGAAACTGTAGAATACGAAAATGGCCTAACATCCAATATATAGCTCTTATGTCTAAAATGCAATTTAAAGAACTATGTTAGTAAAGTAAAATTGTAAAGCACACAGTATCACTAAATACAATCAAATCTTTTTAAACACAGCAACCTATGTGAACAGGCAGCAGAAAGTTAAGGGACTCACATTTTGTGTTTATGTCAGACCACTCCTATCTATCTCCTCAACCCACAGGTCATTAATATCAAACAATCATTAAAATATTCAGAAACTGTTATGTTTAAATCGGCTGGCTCCTTTAAACAGAGTTGCAGAGAGATGAGAGCAGGGGTTAATAATCACTCTGTGAGATCCGGCAATTCTTCAGCTAGCTCTTTGGGACTAATTAAAGAATTGATCCTTGGTGGTAAATCATAGCAAATTGACTGACTTGTAGTTATCCCTTTATGCTGGCAAACTTTCCTGTATGGAATAAGCACCTGTGGTCACTATATGTGATGTTCCAATATTTTTGTATCCAATAGAGATTGCAGATGATTAGAATGTGAGCAAAGCACCGATGTCTGCATACAGAGTTCTTGAAAGTAAATTAACTTGCCTTTGGTGGAACTACAAGTATCAGAAACTTAGGCAGAGACAAAGGTGTCTATATGCAGTGTCAATTAATTTAGATACGCATATGCCCACTCACCCACAGCTTAACTGGAGTTGCTGGTAAGGAAGCATACTCTTGACAGGATCTTCCTCTGTGTCCTGTCTTAGGGAGATGGTGTCTGACCTCCATCAGACCATGCCGCGGCCTACTCAGATCTGATGTGCAGGTAGCGATGTAGGATCTGGAACAGCCTCCGGACCACTGTAGACATGAAGCGATGATGTCTGCAGTTATTCCGCTGGAAGTAGTTGTAGACTCCTTCTTATGCAGGCTGCAACATGCCCACGGCTCACACTGGCGCAGAGCCCCTGCTAGTAGATCCAAGCCGACGTCCCAAGAGAGCAATCTTGGCCCGAAACCAGCCCCTTTATATCCTCTCCCTGCAGTCTGTTCATTTCTCACAGTAATCTGGTAGTTTTACTTCAGACCAGTCCTGCTGGAGCAGAAACCCCAGTGTTCTGAAATACACATCTCACAATCCTTTGCTCTACTCTAGTCTCTGTTTTTAGAAAAAGAAAGAAAAAAAAACACATGGAGTCCAAGCCAACACTAGAGGGAGACTCTAAACGCCACATTAATAACATTGCACATTGTCTCTAAATTGCAGACAACAGCCAGCTCCTGGGTACATATGTTTACTGTAGCTTTCAGAGATGACTTTTAACATCCCATTGACATACTGACAGAACTCTTTGGTGCCGGACACCATATACAGGAGCAAACACACACAGGAGCAAGACACTTTGTAGTTGTCTTGCGAGTGCAGAACACCAGCACATCATTTTGTAAACCATCTTCCTCTTTCTTCTCTTCTCTCCTTGTGACCACTTCCCCATGTATATACTAAATCCAAAGCACTCAGCTTCTGTCAGCAAGTCTAATCAACATGCTTTTCGTTAGCATACCAGTCTCTCTTTCCATGTTCAATCCTACAGCTCTGCCCAGCTGGGTACAATCCCCAATGACACATTCATACACAGGTGTATTAGCACTCACTTCAGAGGACTCTCGGACTGGCCTTCAAAGCCCTTTGCATCTCACTCATGGTCCACTAACAACTGCAATAGAGTCAGAGCAACTACAGCTGGTCCTTCTGGGTGCTGAACAACCTCCTCCGAGCTTCAGCCCTGTTAAGGGCCCTTGGCAGAAGCTGACTGTATATGAATAGCTCTAGGGTGTTTGACTCCCATTTTTCATGCACCAGGCTCCTCCTTTCCTAGCATTTATATGGTCACTAACTCCACCCTTATACCACTACAGGAGGGTTTCCTCTAAAAGAGGCGTAACACTCAATTATAACTTCCCTTTTACCACATGATTTTGGGACAGCACCACCTAGTGACAGACTAGCTAACTGCACTTGCTAATATTCCCCGTTTGAATTGTGGCACTTCCCTGTGCCATGCGGGAACTCACTCACAGGAAGATGGCTTGCATAAACCTTTAAATAGCAATATAGTAGTAAACTGCAATGTACTAAAACTCTAGGTATAATAAACCATAATTCTTGCACATATCATCAACGTTGCAATCAAAACAGAATCTATGCATTGATACCCAAATGCCTAGTGCTGAGTTTAAAGTTATTACCAATAGCTCGTAGCATATGAATAATAGTTGTCAAAAACTGAGGAAGGAAAACACAGTCATAATTCCGCTCATGCTATGGAAAGACAGAACATATCCTTAAGTTACTGGGAGAATTAACAGGAAAGCTAAGGCTCATATAGTATCATATTCCGTATGCACATATACAGTATGTTCAGCTGAAAATAATTAGGGAGGCATTCTCATGTGTTTAGACAAAAACACAGTAATAATTGCAGACTATCATAATCATGGTTAATGGGAATAAGAACTATAGAAGAGAAACATGGCAAAACTAGAATACTTTGTGCAGAAACAGTCTGTATTATTAAACATAGCAGTAGGGAATGGAGTACTCTTAGCAGTTGTCAGTACCCAGATGCTGCAGCCGCACATAATGGTATGTATCTTCCTTGTTGGATTGAACCACCAGAACCTTATCTATGTACATGACGTAGCACCCCTGGTACCAATCCAGGAAGCCATGCCAAACTCTTAGTAAAGGATTTCCTTCCCAAGACTTCTGTGACACAGTAACCCCCAAATGTTCCCATATAGCAGTCTAATAACTCTTCAGATACTCCACTTCAAGTAATTGAAATAAAGGCTCTGGAACATACAGTATGGGGAATTGGATGTGACACAACTCCTGGACATGACCCACCAGGTAAAGATGAAGATGGGACAGTGGAAGTAGCCCAATTACATAATTCCCTTTATCACTGTATTTTGGGACAGAGCCATGTAGTAGCAGACTAGCTAAACTGCATGCACTAACACTGTGATTTGCCAAGTCAGCAGCCAGCATGACAGAGGGAGAGGGGCCAGTGAAGGAGGGGGCTGTGTGGTCTGTTTCACACTCCTAACTGCACATCACTCAGTGTGTAGCCAGAGATTTGTGACTCTCTTTGTTTGATCTGTCAGCTGTAGACACACAGATGAAGAACTTGCACTGGCAGGGATTTGATCCGCCATCTCTTGGTCGGAGACCAAATCCTAGACTGTCATTTTATCTAGAGGTAGGTAGAGAGCCAGCAAAGGAAAACGCATGTAGCTGGGGGAGGCTGAAGAACATATTAATACCATATGTACATCAATTTAGATAAACTTATCCTTGCTGATTGACCTGGTAAGTATAATACCATCTGTGGTCTGACCTATGAAAGAATCTTGTGTACACACAACACCTGACCATATTGTTAATGCAACAAAGGCTCTCTACCAGCAAACCAGTACAGATGAGGCTTCTAGAGGTTTAGAAACAAGTAGTCTTTTTATAGCTCATTGTCCCTTATATGGTTGTTTAAATCTAAACATATTCTTTATCATTTTAATTCCACTTCTGTGTGATATCACACCATTTCTGGAATCGTTTTGTACCACTATCCTGCTCTCCTCTGTTTGCTCTGTGTAAAAAGATCTTCAAGTTGTAATTGCCAAGTGGCACCAGGACCCCCCCAGTCCCTGCCCCCTGTAAGATTATCCATTAACTATTCCATCCTGTCCCTCTGATCTCTCTCCTGTGTCCTGATGAGCTGTAATTCTGTTTGGTTTCTGGTCTTTGCCAAGCGCTCAGCAGTTGTGTTTATCTAAGGCTTTGTTAATCTTTGAGTTGAAGCCCAAAATGTGGAAGCATTTCACTGGTTCTGCCAAATGTCTCTTATTTATTATTTTATACTCTGGCAGTGGACTTGTTCTTTTGTGGACACCTGAGATAATCCCTAACTGAGGGCTATCAGTGTCTCTTGCACATTAAAACAAACTTGCAAAAACTATTAAAAATGTATTTTTACACATCAGCCTAATATTAAATGAATATAAACTATTACACCTTCTTTTGATGAGTAATATAGGTATAAAAATACAACCCCTTCTTAATGTGTATTAAATGTCATGCCAACAACTAATAAACTCAACTGCATGTGACTATTCAGGATGTCATAGTGAGAGACATGAAACTTTTATGAAAGTACAAGGTGCATGCTGATTACTGTAATGCTTGACCATGAATGTGTGGTCATGGAATATAGCTGGTGTATTGAAGCTTCACCTATAGCAGCCCCCGTTTTCTAAAAGTGATTGCAAACAATCACCTTGTAAAACAACCCATCTAGCTTAAAATTGAATTGAAAGGCAAAACATAAAAAAATATTATAAATACCTCTTTTTACTTTTTTATAAAAGCTGGTTCACATATGTTTGGTCACGGTTTTAGTGCAATTTTTAAAAGGAGTCCAGTGTGGTTTAGTTGAAATCATTTTCAGTTTTTACTGGAAATCACATCTGAACCAGGCTGACAGGACTCTTTTTAAAAGCAGACTGTGGCTGGCCTGGACATGTGTGAACCGTCTCCATAGAAAGTCAGTTTGGTTCACATGTCATGCAAATTGGATGCAACGTCAAAACACATCCAATTTGCATATATATGAACTAAGCCTTATCACATTCCCTCTGTTCTCAGCTGCATAAGAGTTGGGGGAGCGGAGGCCCAACACACTGATCTTCCTAGTGAAAGGCTGTGAAGTGGGGCATGTCAGGACAACTTTGATCATTGGAGGAGAGCAAAGCTAGAGAACTGACCATGGTGTGTTCTCCTTTTTTAGTATGGTCAGTTTTTATTAGGAAAGCAGAAGGACTAGCAGGGAAAAACAGGGATTTCACACAAGGGAAGCAATACAAAGAGAAAAATGAGACTTTTTCATACAAGTGCAGGCACTTATCAGGAATATGAAATGTTGGGCAATCAGACTTACTGGTACTTGGTTGCCCCCAAGACATACACACAATGGTATGCTCATTGTCCAGGAAGCATAGAACGTTGAGAAATGGTAAATGAAAAGTACTTGTGATGCCAGAGTACAGATGTCCACAGAAGATGGCTGTGACTGGTGCTTTGACAGGAACATGGTCAGTGGGATTTCCAGAAGGGTCAGTACAGGCATCAGGAAGAGACGTGGTCAGGAAACAGGCAGGAGGTCAGTCCAGACAGCAGGCAGAAACATTGTTGATAGACATACAAAAAGGTTGGTCCAGACAGCAGGCAGAAATGTGGCCAATGAACAGGCAAAGCGTTAGTACAGGCAACTGGCAGATACACAGTTGCTATACAGGCACAAGAGATAGAGTCCAGGTAGCAAGTAAAAACATAGTCAGAAACTCGAGTAGTGCATCAAGAGGCACACTGCTTACGTCACCATAACACAGTATTGCCAGGAGCCTGTTAGAAAAGGTCTTTACAATTGCCTGTTAAAACCTATTGATCACAGGTGCATAACAAAGAAGTGCCTTAGCATTGCCATAAAGCTTCCAAATATACTGGAAAATGTGTGCACTTCAAACGTTTGCTCTTCTGTAATTTGTAAACCAATTTAAAATGGAGTTCCACCCAAAAGTGAAACTTCCACTTAAAGGGAATGTGACCCCCTGACATGGCACAATTGGCATATCATTTTTTCACAGGGTCCCAGGTCCACTTCCTCTCCTGGCGCCGCAGAGCCGGAAGGAAGTTCACCTTTCCCCCCTCCCACCCGGAGATCTTCTGGGACACGTCACAGATCCCAGAAGATACGCCGGACATTCACAGCGTGCAATGCAGCTCATTCATGCTCAGTGCACGCCTGGCTTTGAAGCCAAAGTCGGGCACCCACCCTTGAGATGTCAACACCGTACGGAGGAGGGGGAGAAGAGCGACGCTGCGGGCAGCTGCATCGCTGGAGCCTGGGACAGGTGAGTGTCCGATTATTAAAAGTCAGCAGCTACACATTTTGTAGCTGCTGACTTTTAATAAAATGGAACTCCACTTTAACAAGTAGTCTAAGCTTGTTAGCAGTGTTTAAAGCATTTTACCCCTTTCCTATCACTGTAGTGTGTGGCTTTGTTCTGTTTTTTTGATTGGATCAAATCTTCATCTAATGTAACAGTGGACACTGGATGTTGGATGAAGAAGGATTTTTCCAGAGGCAATCATTAAGAAAATATTCTGGTTCATGTGAACAGAAGGATCTCCCCTGTCTCTAGGGGATCATCGACCAGGAAACGTGTCCCTTCTAGATTAACTGAAAGATGGAAAAAGAAGAAGATGGGAGACTTTATTTGTAGAGAGTGCTATATTGCACTAATTCTACTAACTGAAGACTATTGATAGCCTGTAGTTGTAGACCATATTTGGACAATGAGGTCATCACTATCCCCAACCCTTTTCCTTATATATTTGATGACAGCTCAGGGAGCTGTCATTTAGTTATGGGTATTGCCTTGATCGGTCGATTGTGGTGGGTCATCAAGCATTTTTTTTTGGCCAGTCAACAGGCGGTGGGAATCATGATTAATGATGCACTTAAAATGATGGACATTTTTGGCATTCATCAGCGGGATTCCCTACCCTTTAGCCACATATGTACGCACCTCTTTTATACATGCAACTATGGATGGGGAATAAGGATGAGCCAAACTGTCCTAGATGTGGTTCAAGAAGGGTATGGCGACCTTCAAAGAAGCTTGGTTTGTGAACCCGAACCCCAGTGAAATCAATAGGAGCTGAATCTGTCAAATTAAAAATGCCCATTTTCTGGGCTATTAGATAAGAGTTTGTGAAAAAAAAGGTGGACACTGCCCTTTGAAAAATGTACCAATGCATGAAAAAATACAAATTCCTTGCAGCCGGGAGTAATGATTATTTTTAATGCTTAAAATGAAACATTAAAACATTGCCATTTCTTTTAAATTACATGCTTGGGGTGCCCTAATCCTGCCTGTGAAGAGGAGCATCTCTGTGATTTACCGATAGTGCTGTAGCAGCACTGACATTCAGGGTGAATTCACACATATTGCAGTAACAGGTGTGTTGCTATATTGTAAAACACCTGTCACCACAAGGACACAGAAAAAACTATAAGTCACAGCCCAGAGCTGTGTTAAAATGGAGTGTGCTGCATTTTATCACAGTGCACTGTACAAAACTACATGGCACTGTACATCAGGGCAGTGAATCATGCTACTGTACAGAGACATGGATAGAGTATACTTTTGTATATTTTAAATAAAGTTTGTACAAAAAAGAGGGAGCTGTGTGTGAGTGTGTAATGCACTGAATTGCTCACCACAATGCCACCTACTGCAGTTGGGAATGGACAGCTGCCAGAGAGGTAAAGCGCTCCAGCAGCTGTCCGTTCTAGTGTGAATTCACCCTTACAAAGAAAAAAATCGTATAAAATTGCTGGCCAATGAAATATCATTCCCATTTTCTTTTTTTCTTGTGGCAAAATTTCACCTCATTTGGGGTGCCATTAAGAAATAATGGCATTGCAAATGCGGTCCGCGTAAACGTTACGGTAATAAAGAATTACCGTGGGGTTTACTCCACTTTAAAACGGTGTTCTTTTTTTCTTTTACCCTTACTATAAAGTAACCGGTCGTTAAAATAT
>BLSH010142107.1:393908-404175 GCA_018402905.1 Glandirana rugosa | reverse complement strand
CGAGCGGCTGCTAAGTTTCCTCATAGTGACGTGCATGTACATCATTTTGCGTGAAGTGGTATGCTACAGCAATTATTTGAGCTTTAATTAACCACTTGCTTATTGGGCACTTAAACACCGTTCCTGCTCAGGACAATTTTCAGCTTTCAGCGCCGAAGGTATAAGGTGTCATGTGTGTATGAATTTTAAGATGGACCTTTTATGTATTTTAGATGATAATGCCTGTGTGTATATAATGTGTACATAGATGAATGATGGTGTTGGTGAGTCCTGTTTCTTGCCAGCTTATGTACTTACACTGAGGAGCAATGGTCCACGCTTCCTGACAGAAGCTGATGCTGGAGGGTCCGGGATACGGCTTTCTGTTAAAGACGGAAGAAAAGACAAGAGTCAAGGTAATGTTCAAGATAAAGTCAACACAGCTTTTTTTATTTTTTTTTTGCCTGGTATATGTTGTACAACTACATATTTGATAATCAAAGGGTATATTAACAAAGTAGTGCACTGAGGTGCACTGTCAAATCTAATCTGAAGTTGCTGATGTGTTGAAACAGATGTTACATTTCTTAGCAAATTTGCCAATTTTCATTTTTGGGAATAGCCTTTTACATATATTCTACTACAGCCCACCTATACATACTACTATACCCCCCTCTTTTAGTTCACAATCCCATGCTTACATCAGTTTCCTCAGGCACCCTTCATATCATAGTTTCCTCATCACAGAAGTGTTCTGATCTGAACCCCCTTCACAATGGTATCTTCTCACCCACTTTCACAACACCTGACCACAGCTGTAACCTTTGACCCCTCTTCACATCTTAACCCCCCCCTGCGACTTGACCCTCCTTCACATCACAGCCCCCCGCATCTCTGGCCCCCTTCACATCACAGCCCCCCCCCCCCCGCATCTCTGGCTCCCTTCACATCACAGCCCCCCGCATCTCTGGCTCCCTTCACATCACAGCCCCTCTGTATCTCTGGCCCCCTTCGCATCAAAGCCCCCCACATCTCTGGCCCCTTCATATTACGCAGCCTCCACACCTCTGCCACTTTCACATCCCCCCATAACTCTGCCCCCTTCACAATACAGTCTCCACAGCTCTGCCCCTTCCTACCCTACTTGGGCCCACAGAGCCATAGACACACCGGGAGACACAGCAGCACTAAATAGTCGGTGGGAGCAGAAGCAGGGCTCAAGTCCTGAGGGAACGCATGGGAACAGAGTTCCTGCACTGTTTCCACAGCAGTTCCCATTAGCAGCTGCGTCCCGCAGGACTGGCAGTGGCTTACCAAGTGAAGGGCGAGGTAGAGCAGGCGGGGACTTCCAATCCTGTCCACTAATAAGCTAATCCCCCGCTGTGCAGCTCTTTAGAAAAACAACCTTCCAGTCCCCTGTGTTCAGCTGGGGCCGGGGGATAGTAAGGGGACTATTTCTTCTTTTTCAGCTTTAGGCAGATTAATCTGCCGCAGCGCTCCTGGCCGGCTCCAGTGTAATGGTATAGCATAGGCCGGCTTTCACTGTGTAGTGCCTTGCGGCAGATTAATCCGCCTAAAGCCGAAAAAGATGGAATAGTCCGCTTTCTGTCTCCCGGCCCCTGTTGAACACAGGGGACCCGAAAAAAAATTTTTTTGAAAGAGCTATACAGCGGGGGATTAGCTTATTAGTGTACAGGATTAGGAGTCCCCACCCGCTCTACCTTGCCCCCCCCCTAGTTTCCTGCAGCCCTAGTTGCCCAGCTGGTGGTGCACAGTGACACATCTGAGGGGGCCCCCCCGCTGTGCCCCCATTTATGGGCACTGGTGGGGCTGCATTGATGGGCACAGGTGGGGCTGTATTGATGGGCACTGGTGAGGTTGAGCTGATGGGCACTGATCAGGCTGTATTGATGGGCACTGGTGAGGCTGAGTTGATGGGTACTTGTGAGGCTACATTGATGGGCACAGGGGAGGCTGCATAGATGGGCACTGATAAGGCTGTATTGATGGGCACTGGTGAGGCTGAGCTGACGGGCACTGATCAGGCTGCATTGATGGGCACTGTTGAGGCTGAACTGATGGGCACTGGTGAGGCTGCAATGATGGGCACTAATGAGACTGCATTGATCTGCCCTGTGGAGGGCATTGCTGTAGATTAGGGTACACTAGTGTTGCCCTCTGGAGAGTGAACCACAGTGGATCATGTTTCAGAGGGTGTTTGACATATTGCCTCCTCAACATCCGATTTAATCCCTAAAAACCTGCACCACTTTGTGCAACTGCATTTGTTTTTTTTTTTGGGGGGGGGGGGTCCTCCGTATAGGATCTGTGCCTGTTATAGGATACAAGTCCTGATAATCTAAAGGCCACTGTACAGAGATGGAATGTGACTTCCGGTTGGGCTTGATGCACTTGATGACTACTGTGGTAGTAGTAGTAGTGGGGGGGGATCTTGGATGAGTTCCCACACTTTTTTTCCCAGGACTTGACCCCTGAGCAGAAGGTGATGAAGTTAACCAGCAGGTGATTGGTTGCTAGGGCCGCATAGCAACCAATGACCTGCTGGTTAACTTGGAAAGTTCTCTTCAGCAGCTCCGCTCCCGCCCACTATTCAGCGCTGCTGTATCTACCGCCGTGTCTCCAGCTCTTTGTGCAGAATGGTTCTTCCTCCTGCTCTCCGCTCCGCTGTGATAGTGACAGCAGTGGAGGCAGGGAGACAGAACCAGAACCTAAATGGCGGGACTGTTGTGGTCCGGATGGCACAGTGACTTGGTCCGCATCTGACCCACAGTCTGCCATTTAGAGATGCCTGCTTTCAATGTTAAATAGATGTTCATCATTATGTATCCTTTGTGTTAGCTACTCAACAGAATGTCGATGCAATGTACTTGGAGCTGATCCCTCTACAGATGACGTTGCTCGATCTGGTAAACATGAATGTAAAGAAAAATGTAAGTCTCGCATGCGTAGTCATAAAACATAATAGTGAGCTTGAAACGACCATATAACTGCAATATATAATGATATATTTCATTTTACTCACCAGCTCTCTGATGATCAACTGGACCTCTGCTGCTGACTTCAGCGACATCCTCTAAAAGAAGGCCATTCCTCAGCTCTGGCTCCCATTCTCAGAACTGAACAGGCTTTCCTCAAGTGCACTGTTCCCGGAGACGCTGCTCCATCTTTTTGTTGATCGACACCCGACAATCATAGAACCTGCACAGGAAAAGTTACATAAATTAGAAACCAAAGAGATTTACTTTTTCTATAACAACCTTTTGTTTCACATAGTGATGGTTATATATATTATACAGTATATACACGTTACAATATTTGCATGTTGGTTATTTTTCTGTATGTGGCTGTGCCAAATATTTTTGTTAAGTTGAACTCTGTCACTTTTAATTGATTACTGCTATACTGTATATTTTTTTACATATGTGTGTTCTAAGAGCTAAGAGTGAAAGAATATTTGAATAAGTATTACCTGTGTCTGACCGCAGTAGCGGCCCTCCGAAACTTGGAGGCTGCATTAATGGAGTCCAGGACTCATTCCCAGGATGCTGCCTTCTTGGAGGTTGGCACGGTTTGGCAGAAGAGTGTGACCTTTTCTCTCAGCACTGCAGCAACCAGTGCAGCATTCTCCTCTTGGATACATACGGGTCCCCTTGATCTTTGTGCCTTGCTTCACTGGCGCTGCTGTATGTCTGAGTCATCACTCTCTGATGTGGGGGGGACGTATGTCTTCTTATTTGGCCATGCTCCAGCTCCACTACACCTCCACGCTCCCTTCCATGCCTCAAGTCCACTCTATGCCTCCATTCATCTCCACTCTTCTCCCCTCCACTCCTCCTCTCTCCAACAATACTCTCCTCTCCACTTGTCTCTCCTCCACACCTCCTCTCCCCTCCAAGCCTCTCCCCTCCACTCCTCTCCCCTCCACTCCTCTCCCCTCCACTCCTCTCCCCTCCATGCCTCCTCTTCCCTCCATGCCTCCTCTCCCCTCTTCTCTACGCCTATCCTCCACTCCACACCTCCCCTCAACTCCTCTCCTCCACGCCTCCCCTCCACTCCTCTCCTCCCCCCATCCACTCCTCCTCTCCACTCCATGCCTCCCCTCCCCTCCACTCCTCTGCTCTCCTCCACTCTCAGTCACACCAACAACTCTCATACCAATACACTGACTAACACCAGCAACATTCTCACTCACAAGACTCACACGTTCATTCTCACTCCCAGACATTCTAATTGCAACAAAACATCAAACCATGCAAAAACAACCACAAATACAGCAATCCCACTCTCTGCTCTTTGCTCCTCCCACACCACTGTACTCCCTCTCAAAATGGCATCCAGGGGTGGAGGCTACAGGCCGCATGTTGAAAACGAAAGTAAAATATGAGATTTCGAATCATTACGAATAACAATGTATTTACGAAAGTATGAATCCATTCAAAGCACGGTAGTATCGAGTCATTTTGAGAGCCATTCCATTACGTAAAGTTAGGAATTGTGTTCTGATTACAAATCAACGAACGACCACAAAACCAACAATCACACTCTCTGCTCCTCCCTCACCACACCTCTTAAATTACATTAGGTAAAATTATGAATTGTGTTCCGATTATGAATCAATGAAAACAAAACAATGTCACAAAAGTACGAATCAACGAAAAAGGAAATTAGGTAAAATTATGGATTGTGTTCCGATTACGAATCAACGAAAACAAAACAATGTTACAATAGTATGAATCAACGAAAAAGGCAATCTCACAAAAGTACGAATTAAAAATTACGAGCAGTAGTCTGAATAAACGAAAAAGGGAATCTAACGAAAGTATGAATTTCGAATCAATGAAAAGCAGACTTGCAGACTTCCAGAAATACGAATAATTTCAAATCAACTAAAAAATATGTATTATGAAAATACGAACGAGTCCGAATATGAAAACTCACGTCTTATGAACTTACGGATCGTTACGAATCAACGGAGACATAAAAAATGAAACAAAACCAATTTTTCCGTTGTGCACAAGTCTAATAACTAGGTATCTTGGGACAGATTGGAACATTTTTTTTGTGCAAACAGAGATTATATACTGGTGAGTTTTTTATTTTTTTTTTATAAATTAATGCATTCATATATAGCAGATGCTTTCTATACCTGCAACATTTTTTTTTATCATGACAGATTGAAGAGAGCACAATAAAACGAGCTGTGTCTTTCTAAAACAACTACTATAAATAAGCATCACTTTTACAAATTTCGTAGATGCATTCATTCTAATCTAATAGATGTGCCTGAATTGTATATCAGTCATTATGTTACATATTTTATGACAAACATTATTGCTGCCTTGACAACTTAATTTACTGCTATGCAGCCCTGAACCCCTATGCTGCTAAACATTTATGCAGTCAACTATAGATAGATTCTAGAACATATTCTATATTTCCGATTTGTTATACTATTTTATTTTTATCCAAGAGCTTTTATTTCATATTACTGTAGCACCCTGGTCCTACGCAGGGCTGCTAACAAATTTAATTTGCTAGATGGTAATTAGCCTGACTAATTGGTAGGGGATCGACTGGTTGTTGCTCTAAGCCTGGATATGGTGCATCTCTCTTTTCTGTCACTGGGTGGCACTGCTGCTTTTTGACTTTAGAATGACAAGATCACATTTTATCCAGATTAGGAGTGGATATGTTGTCTCGGCCAATTAGCAGGGGTTTCTTTGGCACCAAGGCATATTGGGAGAGCTTATTTACTTGGAAGGAGTCAGGTGATCAGGATTCTGTGCCACCTGGATGGCTGTCTGGGTGAACACGTGTTGTACTGCACTCTGGATTGCTAGGCCAGAAGCCCGGGGCCTATCCCAAGAGCATTTGGCTGCTGGGCTGTCTGAGGCCTATCCAGGATTGAGAGAAGCAGCGCTGAGTTGGGGCTTAAGCCCTGGAGCCCAACCAAGTTGCAGAGGTTCAGCAGGAAGGGGAACCAAATGTTGCCAGAGGTGAAGGAGAAGCAGTTGCCACCGGGGACAGGACAGCCACTCCTGTTACCAGAGGCAAGTGAGGAACAAGGTCAGAGATAAAGGGGATACACTTGCCACCAAGGGACAACTACTCCTGTTATCAGAGTTTATGGAAGTCTGAAGAAGTACCAGACAGCCTTTTTCACTAGCCGGGGACGGCGAAGAAGTGGGAAAGCTTCAGCAGAGTCAAGTCAGGGACCCAGCAGGTAGAGTGGGTGAAGCTTGAGGAGGATAAAGCGGGTTAGCTGTGGAAGAGCTCAGGGGATCCAGCGGCAGCTGGGATCTGGAAGTCAAGAGGGAGACTGGGAGCTCAGTGAGTTAAGGTCTACAGTAGGATTAGTCTGCTAATTGCTTTTGCATCTGAATAAGGGTGTCCTGGCCCTAAGCCCTCTCTCTCCCAATTCTTGTTAAGAGACAATAAAATCTCTTTTTCTGCATTGCAAGAAGTGACTGGCACCCATGTTTCCAACTTGCATTACACCCACTATGCCTAGTAACCCATACTGTGAAGAAGGATGTCAGCTCTCTCTAACTCTGGAGGTCACCATTAGGCCTCTAGGAGTGAGGAAATCCGCAATATTACCTTTTAACCACCTATTGAATTAATTCACAGCTTATTTAACCCCTCCAGATCCGCGCTATTGCCGAAGTAGGGCTCCAGCGTGGATCTGAAATGCCGGGACGACGTCCATGGACGTCGTCCCCTTTGCTTGCCCCCCGCCCGCGATCGCGGGCGCGCTGCCCGGATTTTCTGTGATCGCTGTGTCCCTTGGACACAGCCAATCACAGATCGTGATAAATGGCCAATCGCAGCGGCCATTTACCACATCAACAGCGGGTCCAATGAGAGATGATCTCAAATGTAAACATATGAGATCATCTCTCATTGCCTGCCTTCTCTCCTCACACAGACACCGCTGTGTGAGGAGAGAGTGATCGTTCCTTGCTGCCGTTTACTGCGAGTGCATAAAACACACTTCACATGTGCCCCATCATAGTGCCATCTGCCAGTGCCATCTGCCAGTGCCACCAGTCAGTGCCACCAATCAGTGCCACGTATCATCAGTGCCACATAGCATCAGTGCCACGTGTCATAAAAAGTGCCACCTGACCTGTCATCAGTTTCACGTGTCAGTGCCACCAATCAGTGCCACGTGTCAAAGTGCCACCTGACCTGTCATCAGTGCCACGTGTCAGTACCACCTGACCTGTCATCAGTGCCACGTGCCAGTGCCACCAGTGCCACCGGACCTGTCATCAGTGCCACATATCAGTTCCACCTAACCTGTCACCAGTGCCGCATATCATCAGCGCTACCTGATCTGTCATTAGTGTCACCTGACCTGTCCTCAGTGCCACGTATCAGTGCCACCTGACCTGTCATCAGTGCCACGTGTCAGTGCCACTGGACCTGTCATCAGTGCCACATATCAGTTCCACCTAACCTGTCACCAGTGCCACATATCATCAGTGCTACCTGATCTGTCACCAGTGTCACCTGACCTGTCATCAGTGCCACGTGTCAGTGCCACCTGACCTGTCATCAGTGCCATGTGTCATTGCCACCAGTGCCACTGGACCTGTCATCAGTGCCACATATCGGTTCCACCTAGCCTGTCCCCAGTGCCACATATCTTCAGCGCTACCTGATCTGTCATCAGTGTCACCTGACCTGTAATCAGTGCCACGTGTCAGTGCCACCTGACCTGTCATCAGTGCCACGTACCAGTGCCACCGGACCTGTCATCAGTGCCACATATCAGTTCCACCTAGCCTGTCCCCAGTGCCACATATCTTCAGCGCTACCTGATCTGTCATCAGTGTCACCTGACCTGTCATCAGTGCCACTTGTCAGTGCCACCTGACCTGTCATCAGTGCCACGTACCAGTGCCACCGGACCTGTCATCAGTGCCACATATCAGTTCCACCTAACCTGTCACCAGTGCCACATATCAGTGCTACCTGATCTTTCATCAGTGTCACTTGACCTGTCATCAGTGCCACCAGACCTGTTATCAGTGCCACATATCAGTTCCACCTAACCTGTCACCAGTGCCACATATCAGTGCCATCTGATCTGTCGTCAGTGTCACCTGACATTAGTGCCCATCACCTCATTAGTGCCATAGGTGTCATCAGTGCCAATTAGTGCTGCAACAATGGCAAAAAGATCTTTTTCTCTTGAGGAGGCCTACGATATTCTCGCAGCTGAGAAGAGCAACGGGGAGCTCTCTCCTGCAAGTTCCTCTGAGTCGGAGCCGGAGTCTGATATGGCCTTGCCATCCACCCGCACCGCTGTGCTAACTGCCAGCACCGCAGTGTCATCCACCAGTACCCCAGTGCCATCCACCAGCACTGCTGTACGTCAGCCCCAAAGGGTTAGGTCTCATGCCGGCCTTCCCTACTCACTCCAGCACCCCTTGTGGCTTCCTCCCAATTCAGGAGAAGCTAGTATTCCCCCTTTTACTGCCCAACCAGGAGTCCAGGTGGACACACAAAATTTCTCTCCCATTGATTTTTTTTATTTAGTTTTTACTGAGGACATGCTGCAATCCATTGTTGCCCAGTGCAACCTATATGCACACCAATTTATACAGGAGAATCCAAACTCTTATTATTCCCGTCCCTATGAGTGGAGAAACGTAACAGTGGATGAATTTAAAACCTTTTTGGGCCTTGTGTTCTGCATGGGACTAAACAGCAAAAATGAACTCCGCTCCTACTGGTCCACCCGCCCCATCTACCACATGCTGGTCTTCTCATCCGTAATGCCCAGGACAAGATTTTCCATGATTATGAGGTTTCTACATTTTAATGACAATACCCAGTCCCCCCCCGAAATGCCCCAAATTATGACCGGCTTTACAAGATTCGCCCAATTCTAAAGTATTTTTCTGAATTATTTCCACAATTATTTACCCCCGACCAGCATATATGTATAGATGAATCCCTGGTAAAATTTAGAGGAAGGCTGGGAATAAAACAATATATCCCCAGTAAAAGGGCCCGCTATGGAGTGAAGGTCTACAAATTGTGCGACCGGACCACGGGATATGTTTACAGCTTCAAGGTCTACGAAGGGAAGGACTCCCAGCTGAATCCCCCTAACTGCCCAGAATATTTAGGCACAGGCGGCAAAATAGTTTGGCAATTAATTTACCCCCTCCTGGACAAAGGCTACCACCTGTATGTCGATAATTTTTATACTAGTTTACCTCTGTTCCGGAACCTATACAGGAAGATTACACCAGCCTGTGGCACAGCCAGAAAAAATCGGGTGGGCTTTCCTCAGAGACTAGTAAACACGAAGCTTAGAAAAGGAGAGACGTGAGTCTACGTAATGAGGAAGTTCTGGCTGTGAAGTGGAGGGACAGAAGGGACGTGTATATGTTATCTTCTATACACAACAATACATTTGTGGAGATCCTCCGAAGAAATGACCCAATACAGAAGCCAACCTGCATCTACGATTATAACTTGTACATGGGAGGAGTCGCTCTAAACGATCAAATGCTGGAACCTTATTTATTTACCAGGAGAACATACTTTTGGTATAAAAAAGTTGCCCTCTATTTTTTCTATTTGGCCATATACAATTCCTATGTAATCTATCGAAATTCCACCGCAAACCCCAAACCATTCCTTGTCTACCAGGAGGATATAGTCACCACACTTTTATACCCCAACGGCCCACCCGAAAATATTAGATCAGATGTGTGTAGCAGACTGTCCGAGCGCCATTTCCCTGATAAAATCCCTCCCAGACCAAGAGATGCCGGGTGTGCTCTAGTAGAGACGTTAGAAGAGACACCACTTATCATTGTGCCCAGTGCCCTTCCCAACCAGGTCTATGCATAGGTGACTGCTTCTGGCGTTACCATACCCTAGTAAATTATTAATGATTCTGCAGTTATGTTTTCTATTTTGCCCCCCTTATGCCACTGCCTGCTCTGGAACTGATCCTAGATTGTTATTCGACCATGCTTCTGCCTGCCGATTTTGTACAGACTTCTGCCTGATCTGGAAGGAGTGTATACACTCTGGGGACACAACACTTAGGGTGATGAGGTCAACGTCGCATGTTCTAGTCAGGTTCTCCGTCCGTTTTTTGCACCAGTTTGTCAGGTACCAGTCAAGGTCTAGTCCGTCTTCATACATGTTTTAGCCATCCGTCTTCGTACCAGCTTATTGTCAGGTCCCAGTTAAGGTCTAGTCCGTCTTCAGACATGTTTTAGCCGTCCGTCTTCGC
>BLSH010142107.1:381013-391147 GCA_018402905.1 Glandirana rugosa | reverse complement strand
ATCAGGTGTGATCAATTTTCAGTGATTTGCCGCATAGGTTGTAGACCCTCTAACTTTCACACAGACCAATTAATATACACTAATTTGGGTTATTTTTACCAAAGATATATAACATTATAAATTTTGGCCAACATTTCTGAAGATAAATTACTAATTTGCAAAATTTTATAGCAAAAACGAAGAAAAATGCGTTTTTTTTCAAAATTTTCGGTCTTTTTTTAGTTATAGCGCAAAAAATAAAAAACTTAGCGGTGATTAAATACCACCAAAAGAAAGCTCTATTTGTGTGAAAAAAAGGACG
Source organism: Glandirana rugosa (assembly GCA_018402905.1). Taxonomy (NCBI): domain Eukaryota; kingdom Metazoa; phylum Chordata; class Amphibia; order Anura; family Ranidae; genus Glandirana; species Glandirana rugosa. The sequence continues at coordinate 390,846 of BLSH010142107.1, read as the reverse complement.
GAAATTTCATATGGGTACAGTGTTGCATGACTGAGTAATTGTCATTCAAAGTGTGAGCGCACTGAAAGCTGAAAATTGGTCTGGGCAGGAGGGGGGTTTAAGTGCCCAGTAAGGAAGTGGTTAAAATATTTTTTTCTGCAAATAATGTGTTTTGCTATATGATTGCAACCATCAAAATGCTAAATTGCATGTCTGTTTAATTCCCTACTTACCTGTTGATTATGACAGTTTTCCACTGTTAACATAATTTCTAGAAGAGGGCAACAATGCAAGGTAACTGCTAAAATTCCATCAGAGTTGCACCTTGTTAAGCTCTGCATGACATGCTGGAAATGTTGTCCAGGACTGGAGGGTTGAAGTGACACAAGGGCATCCAATAGTATTCACCACCCAGCCACTGCTGGAAAAAAAAGCAGAACACTGGCCAGAGTAGACATGTGAACAGAAAAAAATGTATTTATGAAGACTACCTTGTGACATTGCTTAGACATCAGTGTAGTATTCACCATGTACAACATACATCAGAGATTTCTCCACAAGCCATTGGCAGTCCTCAGATATGCAGAAAGTGGAATTGACATAATGGCATCAGCGCCGCCCTCTGCATTAACATACTATGATTGAAGGGAGCCATGTTGATACCCCCTCAGCCACAACACTCTGCATCCATAGCATGTCTGAAGTATTCTGGGGTTAATGACATTGGACATCATTCAACCCCAAAGACTGAGGGTATTTTGTGGCAAAAAGAAGTCCTGTGGGGAACAGCTCTAGATTTAAAGCTGAACTCCAGCTTTTGTTATACTTTACATAGTTTTTTTGGGCCACGCTGGCCCAAACAAACTATGTCCCCACTAATATGTGAGGCCGCTGGATGTGCTGTATTAGCTGTATGTAGCTGAGGCAGCATACAGCATACCACACTGTGTATCGGGTGTGAGCCAAGACCTTCCTGTCTCATACCCGGAACACAATAGTGTCTATCTCAGTGCTCAGCCATTCACAGAAAGCAATGTATTCTAGTAATGAATACAAATTCATTACTCTGACTTGGCTGAGTCAGAGACGGGTTGATAATGTCACAACCTCTGACTTAGGCAATCATAGGAAGCTTTGTATTCATTGCTAGAATACATTGCTTTCTATGAATGGCTGAGTGCCTCTCGGATAGACTCTATTGTGTACTGGGTATGAGACAGGAGGGTCTTGTCTTTGCGCTTGCAGTTCTGTATGCTGTCTGTAGCAATGTATGTAACCAATGGTCATTTGTTAATACAAAATATCATATTCATGGTTTTGGAGCTCTGTAGGCAAGGAAGCAGCCTTGCTGGACTCACTAATGGCTGGAATGTGGAGGAGTTCTGCAGCATCCTCATGGTTTGGATCAAGTAAAATCTTCAAGTGTTTAAAGATACAATGGCATTGCTAGGTTGCACATTCTGGGGGCTTCTCTCTTAAACCTGAATTGTGTACTTGCTAATCAGCAACAATGGCCACAGCATGAATGGGTGATACCACAATTCATAAGAGTGGTATAAAGTGCACCAAGGGATACAATGGAAAGCACTAAATTATTACAGAAAATTGACCAAAAAGAGAATATTTTTTTTCCATAACACCAATATACACTGGGCATTTTTGCAAGAATAAACTGGGTTACTTATTGACAACAAGGCATAGTAGTAGAGCTTCCAGAGTCATACAAGACAAACAATTTAATAAAAGATATTCATGAAGATAGGTAAAATGAATAGTACATTAAAGAGGAGTTCTAGGCACCTGTGTAAAAAATAAAAGCCAGCAGCTACAAAAACTGTAGCTGCTGACTTTTAAAAAACAGCCACTCACCTGTCCCAGGATCCAATGGTGTGCTCACCCCAGTTGGTCTCACCCACTGTCTTCGGTCCCCGGCGCTGGCATCTTCACTATGGGCACCTGGCTTTGACAGCTTGCCACTTCACAGCCAGGTGCCCACTGCACCTGCATATCGTGAATGGTGGATGCAGTCTTCTGGGACCTGTTAGTGTCCCAGAAGACTGCAGGGGGGAGGGAGGGAGGAGAACTTCAGTTTCCAAGTGCTGAAGCTTTGGAATGGAAGTGAGAAGAGAGTATCATTCAAAATCGGGTACCTGCCCCCCCCACTCCTCAAAAGTGCCAATTGTTCAATAGGAGCGGGCAACAAGTCTTTAAAGCAGAATTTCCTAGAAGTGCGCATGTGCGGGACTTCCGGCGAGACGTGCTTGCCGGGAGCTCCGTGCCGCTCCGGCCTGTTTGCAGCCCCGCAGTCCAAATCAAGCCACCTTTCGACCTGCACAACTTGCTCCAGGACACTGCAGCAGTGAGGAACTTGGGCCCCCGCATTGACACCATTGAGCAAGCTGTGGACCAGACAGCGGCCAGAGTCATTCAGAACATTACATGTATACAGACCCTTCAAGACCAACTGGACAATGCGCTCTCTAAAATAGATGAGTTGGAAAACAGAAGCAGACGTTACAACTTTCGCATTAGGGGCCTCCCTGAACCTATTCAGGATGTTCAGGGTTCTGTGAAAGCCTTAATCAAAAATTTACTGCCGGATGTTCCAGAGCATAAATTGGAATTAGACAGGGCACATAGGGCCCTGCAGTCCCCGCGCCCTGATGGTCTTCCAAGAGACATAATTGTGAAGCCACACTACTTCTCGATTAAAGAAGAAGTCATGAAGAAATCTAGAACCGCTGACAAGCTATCACTACTAGGACACCAAATCCAAATATTCGTGGACATTTCAGCCACCACTATTTAGAGACGCCGCTCACTTAAACCGTTACTCCCTGTTTTGTCTCAGAAAGAGGTCAAATATTGGTGGTCCTTTCCGTTCCGTCTGAATTTTCAGCAAAACAACAAAACCTAGGCTTTTCAAGCTTGCAAGAACGTGAAAAAATCTTAGCCCAACTGGGGTTCATCACCCAAGAAGCGATGGAGCTGTCAACTTCAGAGCAACAAAACCCCTCTAAATGTCCCCCGCCTGGCAGCCCCACTTTGGCACAAACAGAAACCCAAGAGACAACAGAGACCCAAGAGAAGCTCTGCATCACCACGCTGAGGAACAAACCTCTTCTTAAGGATCTTCCTTTTATCACCCCTGCTGCTGTGTGGAGTGGGGGCTCCTGCCACATAAATTCAGGTGTTCTTCCAGGAGCACCCAAAGGGATCCTCACATGACATGTGACTGATGATTAGGGGGGGGAACACTCCTCTGCACAAACTGCGATCCCCTTGTTTTTGTTGCTGGTTTGTGTTTCTATACTGAACTTGCTTGGTTCCTACCGACACCCCATGGACCTCTCAGGTTGTTCAGGGACAGGTGAATCTTTGAGGCCCTTGGAGTGGCAGGTGACCCCAGAACAAGTAACCAACCTCCAGGTTTTGGAATTGGAATCTGACACAACTCTGAACTTTCACACCAATACCTGGATTACCCTCCCTGTTCACCCTCCTTCCCTATTCACGGAGCCTCTCCCCCCAACATCCTCACTAGTTCTCATCTCCCTTAGTCCCGGGAGTTAATTTTCTGAAACTGCCCTCTTGACTGGAGATGGCAGCACACCTTCTCCCTTCCTTCAAGGACTGCACAGCCTATTTCTTGACAAAGCTTATTGGACTAACAAGTTCCTAAATCCTGATTTATAGTAGCGGTTTCTCAGGCACAGGCCACCTGAAACTAACATAGAGACCATTTTTCTTTCTTTTTTTTTAAATAGTTTAATGTATTGCTCTCAGATATGTCTCTGGGGACATCCTCCTCAACGGTTTGTTATTTCTTGCTTATGTACATATCCAGGCCATAGTTAATTTTGGTTGGTCTGCGGTACCCTGGGGCCGGAGCGAAATTACATGCTCCTCCCCCCACTAAGTACAGGAGAATGTTTTCTCGATACTCAACAGTACTACAACCCAAGTTTGGGTTGCTATACTACTTGCCCCCCTGTAAAGGGGGAATAAGTAGGGTCAGCCTGCGCCGACCTTGCTCCCAGGACTTCCTGGACCCGGACGGGTCAGGAACTCCTCTGCATTTAGGTTACGTTATGCTTTATCTTCACCTTCGATTTATTTCCTTCTTTTATTTACCTTCTCTACTCATTTCTCACCTCCACACTCCCCCTAGTTTTCTCTTGTTAACTTCTAACTGTATTCTACTTTTCCAGTTGTCAGAGTGGATCGGTGGGCCTTCCTGGCAGATTTCACAGACTTCTCCAGCTCCCGGGTGGCATTCCTCGGTCTCCCCTAATGCTTGCAGGGTAAGTCCTTTAAGTTTAGCTATACAAACCCCCTCTCATGTCCATGGCTAACACACACCAGCCCAAATCTTTCATTAAGGTGGCATCACACAACACTCAAGGCCTCAATTCTCCTGTTAAAAGGAGGAAAGCATTTCAGCATTATTACTCTCTGGGCATAGGGGTGGTCCTGGTCCAGGAAACTCACTTTCCGATTACTTATAACCCCTCATTTCTGCACAATATGTTCCCGACCTTTTATATGGCAAACGCAGACTGCAAAAAAAGGGTGGTTGCCGTTCTCTTTTCTAAAAACGTGCCCACCTTACCCACTGGCTTACGGTCAGGGATAAAGAGGGACGTTACATCCAAATGAAAGGACTAGTAAATACGGATGTTTACACTTTCATCTCATACTATGCCCCCAACCGGGACCAAGTAACTTTCTTCTCAAAATTAGTCAAAAAATTACCCCCGCACCTAGAGGGTTATCGTGGGGGTTGATTTGAATACATTTGACAACCTATTAGACAAATCAGTGGATAATAGACCACGCCTGAAAAAACCCTAGACAGAGCACCAAAGTGGCACGTATATTAAACTCTCTAGGCCTGATAGACAGTTGGAGAGAGCTAAATCCTTGTTCCAAGGATTGCACCTACTTTTCAGCCCACATGGCACTTACTCCAGAATTTACCATGTTTTTGTGCCCTCCACTGAGATCCACCGGGTAATGAAGGCCTCAATCCTCAACACAGCGTGGTCCGACTACTCGATGTATGTATTTCACATTTAATGGCAAAGCCGACATTTCACCGGGGTTCCTGTGGGAGGGGCACAAAGCGGTCCTGAGAGGTCGGTTTATTCAGATAGGCTCACAACTGAAAAAAGGTTGCCTATTAGAAATAACCAGACTAGAGCGGGAAATTCGGCAGTTAAGCAAAGCTCACAAATGACAACCCACGAGAGAAACCCTTACTAACCTTGATAGAATCAAACTAGAGCTTAACCTGCAGTTAACCACTACAGCAGAGAAACACGTCAGGTGGACGCTAGGGAAGCTATATTGTATCAAAGATCAAGTAGGGTCCAGTCTCGCATCTAAACTAATCCCTAAATATAAAGTTTCCGCCATCCCAAAACTCAAATCATGGGAGGGTACTCTCACCCAAAACCTCAAGAAAATCCTTGAAACATTTGAAAAATTCTACACTAAACTGTATTCCAAAGATCTAATAGACCCCACTCAACAACTTGAGGCCTTCTTGGGGGATATTCCCCTTCCGAAGCTTAGTAATCACCACCAGTCTGTCTTAGAGGAGCCAGTTACGGAGAACAAAATTTTTCAAGTAATCAAAGATCTCAAAATGGGCTCCACACCTGGACCAGACGGGTTTTCCAACCTGTATTACAAAAAATTTGGCCCCACATTAGCGCCCTTCGTGGCCAGATACATTAACTCTCTAAAAAATAGTCAAGGCCTGGACCCTGCCTCCAACCTGGCGTTCATCTCAGTGATCCCTAAGCCTGACAAGGATCACGGTGAAGTAGGTAATTACAGACCAATTTCCCTGATAAATAGTGATATTAAAATTATGACCAAAATCTACGCCAACCGCTTGGCATCGTTCATAAATAGGTACATTGATAAAAACCAAGTAGGCTTTATCCCAGGGAGGCAGAGCCCAGACCAGGTCAGAAGGGCCATAAATTTCCCTAATGAGGTCGGGCTTGGGGGGGGGGCGAACCACAAAAAGGTCTTATCATCTGGATTGATCTTCACAAAGCATTCAATACGGTATCCTGGTAATACCTTTTCACATTGCTGAGAAGGTGGGGATTCAGCCCCAAATTTTTAGGAGTCCTGGGAGCTTTATATTCTCAGCCGTAGGCAAAAATCAAGTTTCAGGGGTATCTCTCGGAGCCTCTTCCCATAAGGCGGGGTACGCGGCAAGGATGCCCGCTTTCCCCATTGCTATTGCTGTGGCGATAGAAACTTTGGCCATAGCAATTAGGGAGAATCCGGACATACAGGGAGTGAGATGCGGTCAGAAAACGTACAAATGCGCACTATTTGCCGATGATCTCCTCCTCTTCATTACAGCTCCCCTGATCTAGACTCCCATCCTTCTCAAGCTCTTAGCAGAATTTGGACAAATATCGGGTTCAAAGGTTAACATGTCCAAATCTGTGGCGATGAACATTTCCACCCCACCCATAATTGGCAACCTCAAGAGTCATTTCCCTTTCGCCTGGGAAGAAAAATCTATTCCATATCTAGGTATTAACATACCACCTCCAATTGATCAAATATACAACGTAAACTTTCCCCCTCTCTTTAAAAAAACTAACACAAGACCTTTCTCACTGGTCCAAACAGAATCTCTCCTAGGTAGGTAGAGTACATGCAGTGAAGATGACCCTGCATCCCCAGAGTTTATATTATTTCCGCACTCTACCTATCCACTTACTGAAAAGTAAATTGGCGAACATGCAAACAACAATTTTACAATTCATCTGGGGCAAAAAAGGCAGTAGATTGACCAACAGTACTCTCTTCAGACCCAAGAAGAAAGGTGGCCTGGGGGTACCAAACCTCTGGTGGTACTACCAGGCAGCACAACTCGCCCAAATCTCCATCATACATTCAACTTGCGAGAAACCAGACTGGACATCAATTAAGAGACAAGCTAGTCCTGACCACACTCTGGACTACCTTTTCTGGTATAATCCTGGATCCAGACCACCTATACTAGCCCCTACGCTATCCCACCTTATGTGATAAACTTCGCAAACAAGCGGCCCTAATTTCACCTTGGCTCCCGTTATCTCACATTTTCCACAACCCCAGATTTCCCACCGGGGAAGATGTAAAAGCCTTCCTCTGGTGGGTAAATAAGGGGTTCTATAAAATTGGCCATTTCTTCAACCCTTAACCCTCAGGCATTGCAGAAATACCCTGGAGATGCCCCCTTCAGAGAAATTCTGATTCTTTCAACTTTCACATATCTTACACTCAGCCTGACAAACAAAATCCCCTTACAGTGACTCCTTATGAACAATGGTGTTCAAAGCTATCGGACATGAGGGGGGGCATATCTCTCATTTATGCTGCGTTAGTGGAACCACAGGGAATAACCACCACAACATACCTCTAGTGGAAGCCAACCTGAAGGTAATAACCAGGTGGTATCTTTACCCTACACGCCTAGCAAAAATGTATGTATCATCTTCCCCCCTGTGCTTCAGGGACTGCAGCCACACAGGGACACTGCTTCATACACTCTGGGAATGCCCACGTTTTAGGGGATTTTGGAATCATATTTTCCAGCTCATAAGAGAGATTACAGGAATTCAGGTTAAACAAGAACCAGCGATAGCCCTCCTCAATCAGAAAATCCCCCACATCCGTCAAAGCACTCGATCACTGATTGGCTTGATCTTAGTAGGAGCTAAAATAACGATCGCCAAGGCGTGGAAAAAACTATTGGTCATCACGAGACAGGTCATCAGGAAAATTTCCTGTATAATGCTTCAGGAGAAAACTTATCATACTCTAAAGCAGTGTTCCTCAACTCCAGTCCTCAAGGCCCACCAACAGGTCATATTTTCAGGATTTCCATTATTTTGCACAGATGATTTGATCAGTTTCACTGCCTTAGTAATTACCACAGCCGATTATTCTGAGGGAAATCCTGAAAACATGACCTGTTGGTGGGAACACTGCTCTAAAGGACTCAGTTAAAAAGTTTGAAAAAATCTGGGAACCTTGGGCCTCCCACGTGGGCATATCCCTTTAAGTTCCTTGAACACTACATCCTAGTCAGCAAGGCCAATTAACTACAACTAGAACTTCTCCACTCTGACATCTTTCCTGCATATCTACCTATCTGCTCTGTCTTCTCTCTCTTCACTTTTTCCTTCCTCTTCTTTTTTGCTGTACCCATTTCATCACTTCGCTATCCTCTTTCCTCAGCGATTTGGAATCCTAGATTGACCTAGGATGTCATTAGTCCCTTATCGCTCGGTGAGCTCGATTCTCTTGAATACTGTTCCTTTGGTGGTCCAATCAGGCTCACCGAGCAGGGTGATACGAGAGAGAGGTGGTCAGTTCTCAAGGCTCAGCCTGAAAACTTATAATGATGATCATATACGTTTAATGGTTTATTTACTTTGACCATCCCTAGATAATTTTGTTGTTAATATATATATCTGCTAGTACGGATAGATAATCCCTGCTCTATTCTGGCTCTCTTCCTCGTTCCCTTGCTCTGGGGTCCGGGAACTTGAGCGGGCAGTTTCGGGGGGGTTTCCCCCCCACTGGTCCACAGTATGTTCCCATTAGGGGTGGCTGGTAGGGGGGGGGTTCCGCCCAACACACATTGCCACTTGGAGTTAAACACGCATTTTAACTATCTCATGCTAGCATGGCTAGCTTATCTTCATCAGAGGCGGTGGGTTATAGCTTTCCTTGTTATTATCTAGCATGTTGTAAGCACTTTGAAACATAACAATTAAATGCAAGGTGGATTTTGTACTTCTGTAGTACTTATGTTAGGCGATTAAGCGCTACAATAATATACTGTTTATATTAACATGTTCACAGAGTGTAATATTATAGATCGTCCGAGAGGGACAAGGATGTATGTATGTATCTGTTTGTCATATGTCTTTTAATAAAAATATTGAAATATAAAGCAGAATTTCCCCTTTTGGGTGGAGCTCCACTTTTAAGAGGGGGATATAGTATACATAAAAGAAGACCTTTTGATTATAGGGTGTATATTGTACGAATTAGGCTTCTTCATCAGCTATGGAGAACATTTAGTGTAATTTATAGTACAGTTTCCTCAAATATTCTAAAGTTATATTTTGCATTATTATTATTATTATTATTATTATGTAGCGGTACCCCCGCAAAGGCCTGCTGAATGTTGTGGTTCACCCATCACCATGCACAGCCTGACATTCACCTCTCAGACAATCCGAGACATAAAACAGTCCATGTACTTTGTTTTTTTGTGTTTTTAATGAGGGAATTGAACTTGGATAGGGAAATATGGGAATTGGTAGAACTTGGCTAGAATTGGTATTTATCTGTTTTATTGTAATTTTTTTATCTCTTTTTGTTCTTTCCTTTGTATCCCTTGCTGTAATCCATACTGCTCTTTTGAGTTGCAGTACTGCCAATTAGTGATGGGCCAAATATGCCACGGTTCTTCCGAACATGGAAAAAGTTTGGATCCGAGCCTTGAACTCTATTAGAGTCTATGGGATCCAAACTTGAAAAATCAAAAGTCCCCATTTTGAAGACTTATATGCAAGTTATTTGACATAAAAAGGGTGTGGGGGCCGGGTACTGCCCTGGGGGACATTTATCAATGCAAAAATAATGATGCTTAAAGTGAAACTATAACAATGAAAAATTCCTTTAACCACTTGCCGACCGCCGATCGGCATTTGACGGCGACAAAGTGGTTAGTTCCCGCAAAACGCCGTCATACGACGGCGGCTGCGGGATCGAGCTTAGTGAGCGCGCGCGAACTAAAAAGTTCAAACCTAGGGTATCTG
>BLSH010142107.1:364347-378003 GCA_018402905.1 Glandirana rugosa | reverse complement strand
AACAGATGTGCACTTATTCCCGGTTTCATTTAAAGTGACACACACATTTTGCAGAACAGTGATATGGGTTCTCCCGGCTTATTTATACTTTTTTGACACAGTTTGAAGATGATTTTAGAACAGTTCTATGGCCTCTACTGTTAATTAATACTTTTCAGACCCAGTTTGAAGATGATCCCCATTCACCTCCATTTTTGCTTTTTTATGTTTTTAAAAATATTTAAAGTTATTTCCCTGTCCCCATTTCTTTGTAGGGCACTTGTCCCACCCTTACCCCCATTTCCTTCCTTTTGCAGACCTCTAGGACCTTCCTGGGCTTTTTTACAGCATTTTTAAGAATTTTCATTAAAATTACCAGAACCCCGGACCCGAACCAGGACTTTTTTTGAAAAGTCCGGGTTCGGGTCCGGGTCCCGGACACCCCAAAGTTGGGTATGGACCCGAACTTTACAGTCCGGGTTCGCTCAACTCTACTGTTAAGTGGAAAAAAATGAAAAATGCCCTTTGGGTCTGTTATGGATTTTAAGGAGAACTCCACGCCAACATAAAAAAAAGGGGATGGGGTCCCACCCAAGATCCATAACAGACCCTTATCTGAGCATGCAGCCTGGCAGACCAGGAAAGTTCTTATATAACTATGGGGCATGGCCATACGGTGCTGTCAACTAGAGACCCTTCCCTCTTGTGATGTCACCTCCCCGGGCATGATGGGTCTATGATGTCATTTTTAATAAAGTACTTGTCAAAAACCATCTCATGTTTTTAATACACTATACTGTTTTTTTAGGTGAATGGGTAGGGGCACTACTGTATGTACCCCATACGGGATCCGGGGGATGGGATCTGGGGCCCCCTTTTTAAAAGGGGCTTCTAGATTCTGATAACATGGTGGGACAAGGTGCTTTGGGATGGGGGGCTGTTTCTTTTTTAATTTTGGCATGGATTGAGGGGGGACCCCCACAGCATTTTTTCACTTTCTCTTTTTGCTGGCAATGTTTTTTTTCATTCAGCTGTCAGCGGGGAAGCCCTTTGACAGCTGATGACTCATCCGTTGTTAAGGAGGCAGTGGCCAGCTTCCTAAACCGCTGCTTAACAAGCAGCTATTCACTGTGCCCTGATTGGGCAAAGCCTTGCATTGCTTCAGCCAATCAGGGCTTAGATTGCACTGTGCAGCACACAGTGCATTGTGGGGTGCTCGGCAGGTGAACATCCAGCCGAGCACCCCACAAATTTGAGTGTTCACTGAATGGGCGGACAGGCGGTATCCAGGCCAAATTTATGCTCAGTCCGAACCGCTCACCCAACACTAGCACTCATTTATGCTTTGGTCATTGTATATATTCCCTTCAGCAAGTATCTATACATGCTTGACAAAGTGGGAGATGACCCTGAAAGACATAACCTAGCAATGAAATGGTCCCTCCGTAAAACCTAAATTAAAGAGTTTGCTTGATCCAAGCCAAGAGGACACTGCAATACTCTACCATATCTCTGTAATTTGTGTGTCTAGCTGAGCTGCTATCATACCAGCTAGTCAGAGTTTATGTAGTTTATGCTTGGAATAAACTTCCAGCAAAGGTAGTGAGTCAGTCAACAGTAAATGGCTTCCAACATGCTTGGGACAAACATGGATCAGACTAGATGAACAAACAAGCAAGTACTAGGCATTCCAGGATGTTTCTATTCCCACCCAATTCTTCTTTTCTCTTGCTCTTTTTAGCCATTTATTACTTGTTTTAAAAAAAAATACAGGCTGCCATAAAGGCTGCTCAATCTGCTATTACTCAGGCTGCAAGTTTAACAAGAAAAAAAATAAATTGGTTCCCCACCCCCATCCATAATAGCTAGTGGATGGAATAATCTCCCTGCTGCCTTTGACTACATCTGATAGTGTGTAGTCACTGTCGCCATCTGGATATGCCAATTTTTACATTGACTTTTTCAAGCCAGGTAGTGCTTGCAGGGTCACCCGTGGCTCAAATTTCATCCAATTCAGCAACAATCAGCCAGCATTTGAGCCATCCATGTTCTATGCAGTGATTTTTGCTTGATTTTCACTTATTAAAATAAAGGAGCATAATGATATATTAAGAGGAAATTGTGAAAAGACTATGACCTCTGAGCAGCATGCATTGCTGAAGCTATAAAGCTGGCCTTACAGTAGATGGCTATATCAAACAAAAATTCTTAGAAAAAGAATCTACTAAGAAAAGTTGTTTGTTTTTCTAATCATTAGTGGTGCAAATCAACATTCATTTTCGACTGCAGTGATGGAAATTTTTCCTCAAATGAAGTAATATATACTAGTATACTGTATGAATTATTCAATTGGTTAAGTCCATTCATTCCAAAATCAAATGTTAAAGTGGTTGTATAGTCTCTTTATTTTTTTTAAACAACAAGCATGTTATACTTATCTGGTCTGTGCAATGGATTTGCAGAGAGCAGGCCAATCCTTGTCTTCTTGGGTCCACCTGCAGGTGCTCCTGGCTCCTCCTGCCTGCCAAGTGTCCACCAAAGCAAGCTTGCTATAGGGGAACTCATGTGGGCTCACACCTGAGCCAGCTCTGTGTGCCCATAGAAAACACAAACAAAGTTTGCCTGCATCCAATTTGCATGACAGGAGAGTGTGGCCGTGCTCCACATTTAAAAAGGGTCCTGTGCATCTTTGGTTCCGTTTCAGGTACAAATGAAAAAATTTGGATCTGATTCACACCCGAATCGGTGAACAGGGACGCACCGGACCCCATGCTGTGAACCGTGGTTGCATAATATGTGAACCCAGCCTTAGACTTTTCATTCTAAAATCTATCCATCTATGGCCACATGGATAAAAAATCCATGCCCGGCAATGTGCTTGTGCAGGTTCTGGGAGACCTTCTGGATAAGGCACAAGCCGCATAATTTTCAAGTATGCATGCTTGCGTTATTTTTAACTTGCACTTTTAAAGTAGTTGCCTTAAAAACAAAAAACAAAAAAAAAATCCTCTTGTTCTGCTTTAAGATTTTATTTTATCATTAATTCTTATTGATTAAATTACAGGTCATGCTAGCAGACAAGATTTTTTTTAATAAAAAAAAAAATACTCATGCAGGACATACTAACAGACAAGATATACAATTCATACTTTAAAAGCATTATTACAATTGCAATGTGTGAAGTACAAGAACTCATGACAACCGATCCAGCCAATTTCACTTCTGAGTTCTTAGTGAAGGAGAAAGCTTGAATCTGTATGGGTGGAATGGATAATCACGTTACTACCTCTCTTTGCACTTCACTGTTAGTGTAAAGACTTGTCAGTGAAAGTAAAGCCAGGCCATATTCAATCTAACTGAATCACCAGATTACAGCCATTTGAAGAATGCATTACTGTATATTGACAATTTCATATGTGATACATTGTTTGTAATGTTCAGTAACTTTATACATTTTTAAAATAGTTAATTTGCCAGGCCACTTGTGAAATCTCCCCTGTCCAAAGAACATTATCTATAACAAGGAGACATCTTTTCTGCCTTCACTCCGCCTGCGGATAACGGCTGCAGGTTCCCATCAAACTGTAATTATCCAAGTCTGGATCTCTGCTAATTGGGACTCTGGGGTAATGATTCCTCCAATCTGTGTATTAAGAGGGCCGACATGAACCATCTCAAGGGCCACGGCCGTGTCAGATATTGCCCATCTCAAACTAAGCGGCATGGGAGGATATCTCATCAGCCCGAAGAGATCGTTAGCTTAATTCTATTGTCCTGAAACAGATCCCCTGGGTCAGAGAACAAACTCTCCTCCTGGATTTTCTTGTACAGAACATGTTCTCAGACCATCAGCTTGAAGGCTACTGACTACTACAAGTAAAACATCAGCTGGCCTTGCATTTAAAAGACAATTTTTTTACACTCTCTTTGCAGACTAACTTTTGATACAACATTGCAGGACTGCAGGACTGAACTTTTGATATAACATTGAAAGAGTCAAATCACTATGACTATTGTGTGTTATCAAATATTTTAACTGACAATTATTTGCACAATTACAATGACATTAAAACATTACTAAAAGCTATTTTTTATTTAGAATAAAAAACATGTACACTTACTTGCTCTATGCAATGGTATCTCACAGAGTGGCCACAAAGCTCCTCTTCTCAGGTTCCCCACTGATGCTGTGCTCTTCTCCTGATCAGTGTCTTCCCCCATAGCAAGTGTCTGAACTGGGCTATGTGTGTCTATAGATTCTTCAAGCAAGTATTTGCGCCAGTGTTGGTAACATTATAGATACAAGTGGTAAATTCATGTATTGATTCTGACACTTTAAGAACCTATCACTATGGCAGCAAGAAATTCTTAAAAAAATTACAGCCAGTTCTGCATTTAGGAAACTGGTGGTGATTAAGATCAACTCTGGTCTGACATGCAGAGGTATGCCAATACTCAGAGTGAGCAATACCTGTGCTCGGAAGCTGTCATGGATGTGACAGCTTCCCACACAGAGCTGCCTCCTTGACTGAATTAATCTGTCAGTTAGGAGATTCCCCGGCCGTAAGGTAACTGTAAGCAAAAGGGCCAGGGTTACAACTGATATCATTACCTAAATATGGTCAATGTCCATGTTTGGGAGAAGACTTGTCACTGGGTGGGCAGAGCCTAATTGGGAACTGAGAGACTAGTGTAGCGCTACCTCCAAAGGAGCCACTCGATTATTTGGGCTATTAATTCTGCGCCTTGACTCCAAGAACAACCTCAGCCCCTCTGACACACCTGGCTGAATGAAAATTGCTGCAAGCACTTTTTAGAACACAAGCATAGATCCCTTTAACTTGGTGGTTTGAGCATAAATGAACACACAGAAGGTAGGTTCAGACAGAGTATGCTAGACAGTATAATCACTATGCCAAGGTATTTTAGAATAGAGTTCTGTACCATTAGACTGGAATTAACTCGTGAATCAGCAAAGTCAGCAATAAACAGTGCATTTAAGCCTTAACCGTAATGTAAATAATAGTTATATAACTAATTTAGAGTACACTCTAGGAGGAAGGCTAGGATATAGTATAATGCCCACTGAGAGGTACCCCTTAGCATAAGCAATAGGTAAAGGTTTCTTTGTAGCAGCTGTAAAAGGATCATCTTTAGTCCTAACTCTTTAGCAGGCTAGTGTTGGGGCCCAGCTGAACCATTGATGCCCATGAGAATAGTCCCAGTTATGCCTGCAGGCTGCAATACGGCTACTAGGTGGTCAGTTCCTAAAGGGCTCAGATGGCTAGTTGGTCAGTTCCGAGAGGGCTCAGTTTCCCTAACAGCAGATAATAAATCACCACAGCAGGAGCTCACCAGTCCCAGCAAGATTACAGCTCATTATCCAGTCACACACAACAATTAGTCTATTCTCTGCTCTGCACCCAGGTGACTCTGGCTGCCGGCATACCTGGACACAGCACAGCACTCCATATCCTGCCCTGGTTGCCTATATGCAGCAGTGCTGGTGCACACTGGATATGCATTATCTAGGCTCTCTCATGGCAAAAGGAAACCATGTCCTGTACAGCCTGGGAAATTGTATCTCTTCTCCTCCTTCTTCTGCAGGGTCTGATGGGGGCTGTGGTTCAGGCCTTTCAGTGGGAAGTCATCCCAAAGGGACTACATGTCCATGTTACTCTTCCAGCATTTCCTGATTGGTCTCTCTGCTGCTTACTGGGAGGGAGGGGGAGCGAGCAGGAGATTGCGCACATAACTGCTCTGAAGATGCACAGCAGGGAAGCTCTGAATATAAATTCGGACACAGTTTTGGTTATTTGGAGATTTGTATGCATCTAAATCTCTGAATGAAATTCATTTAATTTTGTATATTTGTTTTCTAACAAGTTCCAAATTTTTGGAACGATTCAAATTCGGATCGGTCTAAAAATGGTCGACCAATTAAAATTATCTGTGAAGAATAGAGATGGGTTGAACACCCCTGTTGGGTTTGCAGCAGAACTCCCGAAAATGAGAAAAGTTCTGCCCTGAAACGCAAACTCGATTGAAGTCTATGGGAGCCGAACATGAAAAATCAAAAGCACCCATTTTGAAAGCTTATGTGCAAGTAATTGGCCATAAAAGGAGTATGGGGGTTAGGGTTCTGCCCCGGGGGGACATGTATCAATGCAAAAATGTTTTTTAAAAACAATAATTTTTTTCAAAGCAGTGACTTTAATGATGAAGTGAAACAATAAAAATGAAAAATGAATTTAAATATAGTGCCTGGGGGGTCCCCTTAGTCTGCCTGCAAAGTGGCACATCTGTAGCATGTATTGAACATATTGCAGTAAAACTGATATTTCTAAAGAAAAAAAAACGTGTCAAATCACATTTAAATTGACTCACAGTTGCAATTGCCAGCACCCAGCTATTTAAAAAAATAAAGAAAAAAAATGTGTGGGGTCCCCCTCTTTGGGTCTGGCATAGATTTTAAGGGGAACCTCTTAACCACTTGTCTGAGCATGCAGCCTGGCAGGCCAGAAAAGGGGTGGCGAGTGAGCCACATGCCCACAACATGGGGCCCTGCTAAGGGTCTCTTCCCCACAACCATGGGCTGTGGGGGTCTGTTGGCAGGGGGCTTATCGGAATCTGGAAGTCTCCTTTAACAAGGGGGCCCCCAGATCCCACCCCCCCACATAGTACCCCTACTCATTCACCATAAAAGTGTCAAAATAAATAAAAACCGTAGACAGTTTTTTGACAATTCCTTTATTAAAAATAAAAAACAGTGTCCCCAACGTAGATCCATTGTCAATCATGACACCCGGCGCACTGCCGACCCGAAAAAGAAAAAAAATCGCTCTGCCTGCCGCGAAGGCAAACCACCAAATGGCTGGCTTGCTGTTTGACAGTTCTTATATAGGTAAGGGTGGGGCCACCCGGCGATGTCACCAGGTGGCACCACACCCTTGTTACATCACCGACCCAGCATGCACCGGTTGGTGATGTCGCAAGAGGGGCGTTGCCACTAGGTGACGTTTCCAGGTGTCGCCATCCTTACCTATAAGAACTGTCAAACGGCATGTCAGCCATTCAGTAGTTTGCCTTCATGGCAGGTGGAGCGGTTGTTTTTTCCCTTTTCTGGTCAGCAGTGGCAAAGACATTGTGATTGACGATGGATTTACATTGAGGGACACTGTTTATTTAATTTTTAATAAAGTACTTGTTAAAAACCTGTCTATTAAAATGGTAAACTGTAAAATGGTTCAACTGTTCATCCACACTTAGCAATTACTATTACGTTAAGAGTACAAATTATTATTATCAGATGAACCGCATATACTACTGTATTTACCATTCTTCCAATATACAGTATCTCACAAAAGTGAGTACACCCCTCAAATTTTTGTAAATATTTTATTATCGTTTAAATTTAATGTAAATTTGCTGTCCCCTCAACATAAATCAGCACACAGCCATTAATGTCTAAACTGCTGGCAACAAAAGTGAGTACACCCCTAAGTGAAAATGTCTCAATTGGGCCCAAAGTGTCAATATTTTGTGTGGCCACCATTATTCTCCAGCACTGCCTTAACCCTCTTGGGCATGGAGTTCACCAGAGCTTCACAGGTTGCCACTGGAATCATCTTCCACTCCTTCATGATGGCATAATGGAGCTGGTGGATGTTATAGACCCTGTGCTCCTTTACCTTCCATTTGAGGATGCTCAATAGGATTTAGGTCTGGAGACCTGCTTGGCCAGTCCATCACCTTTACCCTCAGCTTCTTTAGCAAGGCAGTGGTCGTCTTGGAGGTGTGTTTGGAATTGTTATGTTGGAATACTGCCCTGCGGCCCAGTCTCTGAAGGGAGGGGATCATGCTCTGCTTCAGTATGTCACAGTACATGTTGCCATTCCTGGTTCCCTCAATAAACTGTAGCTCCCCTGTGTTGACGGCACTCATGCAGCCCCAGAACATGACACTCCCACCACCATGCTTGACTGTAGGCAAGACACACTTGTCTTTGTACAACTCACCTGGTTGTTACCACACACGCTTGACACCATCTGAACCAAATAAGTTTATCTTGGTCTCATCAGACCACAGGAAATGGTTCCAGTAATCCATGTCCTTTGTCTGCTTGTCTTCAGCAAACTGTTTGCGGGCTTTCTTGTGCATCATTTTTAGAAGAGGCTTCCTTCTGGGAGGACAGCCATGCAGACCAATTTGATGCAGGGTGCGGCGTATGGTCGGAGCACTGACAGGCTGATACCCCACCCCTTCAACCCCTGCAGCAATGCTGGCAGCACTCATACATCTATTTCCCAAAGACAACCTCTGGATATGACAACCATGGTGAGGCCTGTTCTGAGTGGAACCTGTCCTGTTAAACCAATGTATGGTCTTGGCCACTGTGCTGCAGATCAGTTTTAAAGTCTTGGAAATCTTCTTATAGCCTAGGCCATCTTTATGTAGAGCAACAATTCTTTTTTTCAGATCCTCAGATAGTTCTTTGCCATGAGGTGCCACGTTGAACTTCCAGTGACCACTGTGAGAGAGAGATCGATAACACCAAATTTAACACACCTGCACCCCATTCACACCTGAGACCTTGTAACACTAACGAGTCACATAACACCGGAGAGGGAAAATGGCTAATTGGTCCCAATTTGGACATTTTCACTTAAGGGTGTACTCACTTTTGTTGCCAGTGGTTTAAACATTAATGGCTCTCTGTTGAGTTATTTTGAGGGGACAGCAAATTTACACTGTTATACAAGCTGTATATTACTACTTTAAATTGTAGCAAAGTGTTTTTTCTTCAGTGTTTTCACATGAAAAGATATAATAAAATATTTACAAAAATTTGAGGGATGTACTCACTTTTGTGAGAAACTGTAAGTGTTGTTTGATACATTCTGTATGATAATTTTTTTGTTTGTACAAATTATCCAAAAACAACAAAAATATTAAAAAACAAAAACCTGTCTACTGTTTTTATTTATTTTGACACTTTTTTGGTGAATGGGTAGGGGTACTATGTACCCCACCCCCTACTCATTTACATTGGGGGACTGGAATCTGGGGCCCCCCTGTTAAAGGCGGCTTCCAAATTGTGATAATTCCCCAGCCCGCAGACCCCGACAACCACAGCTCAGGGTTGTGGGGAATAGACCATTGTCCCCATCAACATTTTGAATTACTGCAACTGAAGAATATTTAGCATCTCAAACACTTCTTAGTCTACAGGACACTGTAGTGATATATCCACCAGCAAAAGCAACCACAATGTTCAGTGGGGGATCAGACATCCAGCACCCCTGAAAGTGTGTTGGCAGCATCAGTTGGCTGACCCGTGTGAAACAACATATGTACACACACTCAAGAACATAAAGATCACTGTGGACTGTTGGGGATTACATTTACTGTGTGATCTACAAAACAGTATCTTAGTCCAGGATGCAGATGGCTGAACAAAGATGACTTCAGCCTTCTGGAGACAGAGAAAGAGGAAGTCATTAGCAGAGGAGTATAAAAAGAATAAGCTGAAGGTTCTTATCTGGCAGGCAGCAAAATACACCTTTAATCTCATCAAGGGCAACTTGATATCACCGTTTATCACTACATTCTAATAATTTAGGGTGTTTCATATATCGTGTTCCCCACTGCGCACTGTGGTTCCTTTCGATACCCCCCTACATCACTGTGTCCTGTTGTCAGGGCTAGTGCAAAGATCCCTCTCCACACTGGTGAAGCCGTACTCTAAAACCAACACTCCCATCCCCACCCAGTCACCCCCCCCCACAATGCAACCCCCCCACCTCCACGCGGCACACTCTCCAACCAAGTGGTGTTTTATCACCCACAACTGATACCCCCTGCAGCAACAGAGACAGTGGTGTACACATGCCACAGCTGCAATGCTATGCTTCACATCCATGTCAGAAATTATACCCACTTTGAACAAGACCCATTCAAGTGAATAGTGCTGCTCCGCAAGTTACCCACACTAATGCAATGTTAAAGCAGGTGCTGAAGAGGCAATATGCTTTCTTACTGCCTGCCAAATGCTTTCTGAACAGTGATTCGAATGCTGCCCACTCAGAAAGCAACTGACATGTGAACCAGCCTTTACTTTTTTAAATTATATTTTAGAATTTTATTTTTAGAATTGTCTGGTGTCCTGATGTCCCACTTTTGAGAAAGAGAAAGGGAAAGAAAACAAATATTCATCAGCCCCTTTCTCTGCAGCTTCAGCTGCACTGGACAGTGACTGGTTTGTAAGATAGGTCATTAACTGCTTCCTGACCAGCGGCCGCAATTTTACTGCAGCAGGTTGGCACCGGTGCGTGAATCGCCATCATTGTATGCCGGCCGCACATGCATGATTTGCGGGAGAGCACGCAACGGCAGCGGTGCTACATGGGCGTGCCCGCGGGTCACCAGTGGACAGAGGTAGAATGGGGATCTACCAATATAAACAAGGCAGATCCCCATTCTTACAGGGGACATGACAGAGATCTACTGTTCCCTGTCATAGGGAACAGTGATCTCTGTCATGTCCCTGCCAGCCCAGCCCCCACACAGTTAGAACACACCTAAGGAACACACTTAACCCCTTGATCACCCCTTCCCTGCCAGTATAATTTTTACATTGATCACTGCATTGTTATAGCACGGATCAATGTAATAATGTCCCTGGTCCCCAAAAAGTGTCATTTGGGGTCAGATTTGTCCGCCGCAATGTCGCAGTCCCGCTAAAAATTGCAGATAACTGCCATTAATAGTAAAAACAATAAAAAATAAATAAAAGGCTATACATCTATCCCATAGTTTGTAGACGCAATAACTTTTGCGCAAACCAATCAATATACGCCTATTGCAATTTTTTTTTACTGAAAAAATGTAAAAGAATATATATCAGCCTAAACTGATAAATAAATTAATTTTTTTATATTTTTTCTTTTGGATATGTATTATAGCAAAAAGTTAAAATCATTGTTTTTTTTTTTTCAAAATAGTCGCTCTTTGTTTGTTTATGGCATAAAAAAATGCAGAGGTGATCAAATACCACCAAAATAAAACTCTAGTTGTGGGAAAAAATGGACGTCAATTTTATTTGGGTATAGCGTTGCATGACCATGCAATTGTCAGTTAAAGCGATGCAGTGCCATATCGCACAAAAAATAGCCTGATCATACGTACATGGGCAAATCCTTCTGGGGCTGAAGGGGTTAATAATCTTTTTCCCTTCATTTTTATCCCTCATGTTTGTGCATCTTGCAGTAGAGATAAGTAAACTCTAAAAATCTAACCAATCAGTCACCATCTAATTAAAAAACTGTTTCTCAGTTCACAAAGTGATTTTCTGTTGACAAGCCATTTCCCAACTAGGACATCTATGAGCTTTTAAAACTCCCTGTTGATATTCCATATGCATGTTGCTATTTTTGGATTAAAGGCCCATATATACAGTACGGTTATCAGCCAACAACGTTGTAAGACAGCCTGTTGTCCAATAATCCAACCATTAGTACGCACTATTCGACAGCCAATTTCCAATTATCGTCCAACAGAAGTTGTATGTGAAGACTAGAAAACTTTTGTCTGCCAACAAGTCATTGGCCAATTTTCGGCTCGTGTGTACAGAAGTTGCCCAAACAAAAGTTAAAAGTGCAAACACGCATGCTTGGAATCCAAGAAGTGTTCAGTCGTGTAAACCTGCGTCTGTAATCAGGGCCGGTGCCAGGATTTTTGTGTACATAGGCGAAGGTGCATTTTGGTGCCCCCCCCCCAGCTGGGAAAGAGGATTTCCCACTTTAGGACCAGAGCACTTTTTGCGATTTGGCACTGCGTCGTTTTAACTGACAATTGCGCAGTCGTGCGACGTTGTACCCAAACAAAATTTGCGTCCTTTTTTTCCCACAAATAGAGCTTTCTTTTGGTGGTATTTGGTCACCTCTGCGCCATTTCTGATAGCCGCTATAAACAAAAGAAGAGTGACAATGCACCGATATTGCAGCGGACATGTCGGACCATTTTGACACTTTTTTGGGACCATTGGCATTTATACAGCGATCAGTGCTATAAAAATGCACTGATTACTGTGTAAATGCCATTAGAAGTGAAGGGGTTAACCTGCAGGGGGCGCTCTAAGGGTTAACTGTGTTTCCTGGGCGTGTTCTAACTGTGTGTGGGCTGCCCTGGCTGGGGAAAGGGGATGATCACGGCTTCCATATAGAGGAAGCCTGTGATCACCGCCCTTCCCCTCTAACAGAACGGAGATCCGTGTTTACTTACACGGACCTCTGTTCTTTCACTGCGGGGGGGCCATCGTGGGTAGCCGGTGGCGAAGGAGTCCGCCCTTCCCGCTCCCTGGCCCCCCTGGACATAGTGAGCGCGGGAGCGTGCCTCCGGCGGTGGGCGCGCGCTCACAGCACTAGTTATCGCAGCCACCGCCATATGACGGCGGTTTGCGATAACGAGCCACTCTGTCGCCGACAGACTACGGTCGGCAAGTGTTTAAAAAAAGTCCATTATTGTTGCTATTCTATCTTCAAATAGTGTTATTATATGGATGTGTAAGTCTGAGGTAACCGGAGTACCTGGAGGAAACCCACAATGCAAGTACAGGGAGACATGGTTGGAATTTGTATTGATGATGACCCTAGTGCTGTAAGGCCGAAGTGCCAACCACGAAGCCACTGGGTTGCCCCAATGATTTTTATACTTGTGTTAACCACTTCACCCCTGGAAGGATTTCCCACTGTAGGACCAGAGCACTTTTTGCGATTCGGCACTGCATCGCTTTAGCTGACAATTGCGCGGTCGTGTGACGTTGTACCCAAACAAAATTTGCGTCCTTTTTTTCCCACAAATAGAGCTTTCTTTTGGTGGTATTTGGTCACCTATGCGTCATTTCTGATCACCGCTATAAGCAAAAAAAGAGCAACAATATTTCTTACTTTTTGCTAAAAATACAAATCCAAAATAAAAAAATATAAAAAAACAAATGTATTTATTGGTTTTGGCTGATTTATATTCTTCCTCATATTTTTGGTAAAAAAAAATCGCAATCGGCGTTTATTGATTGGTTTGCGCAAAAAATGCTACGTTTACAAACCATGAGAATTCATTTCTGCCGTTATTACTTGGGGGGGCGATCTAGGGGTTAACTGTGTTCCCTAGGCATTTTCTAACTGTGAAGGGGCTTGACTGTCATGGGCATAAGAGATCTAACTGATCCCAGTGGCAGGGATCAGTAGATCTTAGATGCCGCCTGTCAGAAAGGGGAACCGCCGTGTTTACATCGGTGGTTCCCCATTTTTTCCCTCTGGCAGCTCATCGCTGCTCGCTGGCGGACATCGGGTCCGCCCGAGCCGCGGGCACACTCCTTTGGTGGCTACATTTGTGCCGCCAAGGGGAAAGACTGTCCGCCGTAGATTCTAGATGACTAGGGACGGTGACCCTAGTCAATCTAGAGAATACGGGTACTGTCAGTTCGGGGAAGTGTCAATCTTTTACGGATCCCTTGTGTCAATTGGGGATCTAGCGGGGGGGTTCATTATTGCCGTCTTTACTTAAGAGTACCAAACATTTGCATCGTAAAAAACGCGTTTGGTTAGTTATTTGCGGCTAACGCTAAAAAAAAATGGTTTTTATACTCCTTCTTATATTTAGTCGGTTTTGGTTATT
>BLSH010142107.1:326924-348457 GCA_018402905.1 Glandirana rugosa | reverse complement strand
AAGCTGCCATTGCTGCATAACTACCTAGGAGCGTAGCTCCGGAGAAAACGACCCATCTGGTGAGGCAATTCCATTTTTTGACTTTGTCTATTAATGCTTACTATATCCACAGTGAGCCCCGGGCTTGTACTCCCAGGAGAACTTTGTATAGTTCCCTTCTTTGATCGCTGATTTGTTTAGCTACGCAGGGTATGATTGAATGCTGCAAATCTCTCCGACCTTTCTTCAGCAAATAGTGAGATAATGCATTTGACTGTGCTATACTCAATCAGCCATCTGGTCCCTACATTCCTATAGGGTTCCACCACTCCTGCTACTGAGGAACTTTATGGTCAATTGTCACATATCATCTTATCACCTTTGTTTCAGACTTCCGTCCTTCCCAGCTCAGCTGCATCCCATACCCGGATAGCACCTTTTACATTGTAGCCCTTCTTTTTGGTTTGTTTTGTAAGTGTGTCTGTGGTCATGAATGGTGAGATGCATGAGCAGCTGCTACCCCCCTCCCTGATTGAGACAACGTTGTCATCATTTATTTTATCATTGGAGGTTTAGTCTCTCCCTGATCCCCTACCTGTTTTCCTTTCATTATTACATTTAATTCATTTTTGTATTCTAATAAAATTATTTATTTTATTTAAACTTGACCTCTTTTGCTGCTTTGTGACCTTATTGGCTGCTTTTCTCTGAGGAGATGGGGTTAGTCCCTTCTTTCCCCCCCACCTCAGGGGTTTTTTTCTTTTGATTTATGTTTTTTGGCTTTTGGTTCACACTGTTTGGATGTCTTCAACCAGTGATGCAGCAGATTTGGCCTTAATTATAACTTATGGTCATATTATTATTAGGTAGTAGTTCCATTGTAGTAGATCCAGATTGGGCAATTTGATTTTTTGAGAATCCAAATCTGAACCCTGGACCTCAATTACATCTGGCAGTAGCTCTTCTTACTGTGCCACTTGATGCACTCCCTGCCCGATCCCTTGGGCAACCTTACCAATCTGGTTTCTGTTGAACATTAAAGTGGTTGTCAAGTCATGACAACCACCTTAAACTACAGGTAAGCCTACAATTGTGGCTTACCTGTAGGTCCAGGAAATATCTCCTAAACCTGTACGGTTTAGGAGATATCCCCTGTATCTGCATGTGCTGACGTCATTAGCACATGCGCACTGAAGAATCGGTACCCGGGGTAGCCCAGGATGCAGTTTTTTCTGTATTCGTGCTATAAATGATGGCTCCCGTGCTCATGCATGGGAGTGACGTCAGCGTGGCTCCGCCAATCACAACACTGGAGCCCGTGCTGTGATTGGACGGAGCCGCAGACCCGGAAGAATGATGTTGCCCGTCCGCTGCAACAGCTTTGTTCCAAGGTAAGTGTTTCCCTTTGCTTTGCAGGGTTTTTTTTTTGGGGGGGTGGGGGCGGCTTTACAACCACTTTAAACTCCTTGCTCCTCACATAAATGTCCTATTTAGGCCATGTTTCTGCAGTTCCTGTTTGCCAGATTATTGTCCTCTACTACAGTCATTATTTTGTTCCTTGCACTCCAGCTACTATTCTTTTCTTTGCTACCACTCATTACCAACCTTTGACTTAGTCATCAACTATGCTTCTGATGGCAGGGACTAAAAGGCTTCAAAGGAAACTCACTGTGATGTAATGCAAAACATTTTATTGATACAAAATAAAGTGTCAATTACAAAAGAATACATTGGCTACAACCTTGACCATACCACAATTTAAAAACATCATGACAACGTTGCCAAGATTGAATTAAAAACAGCCCGGGCTTCCAGACATACTATGCACACATTCTCAGGCAGTGTAATTATCCTAGGAAAATGGGCTAATATCTAGCATAGGCTGAACAACCCCTATCTAGTTATTATGGAAGTCCATGCATATGATTAAGGGAAATTGCAAGATCAGCAGGGGAATGCTAGGTCAAGAGGATACAAGATAGAGCAATGGGCTGAGTTTCTGATGACATCAAGAGTTGTGTATGATGTATGTGGGCTCAGGGGATCGAAGTCTGTATGGCAATAACAGGCATATAACAAGGGGCAGCGCTGACAGTAAGGGGCGGTAAAACCGTGATTCACTCACAGTACTGCTATTTGAGTTTCTGATGACATCCAAAGTTGTGTATGATGTATTGTGGGCTCATGGGATCAAAGTCTGTATGGCAGTAACAGGCATAGAGCAAGGGGCAGCGCTGACAGTCAGGGGCGGTAAAACCACGGTTCACTCACAGTACTGCTGTCACAGGAATTTAATGTGTGGGAGGGTCTAGTATCCCGTGTAGAGACCACTCTTACGCTGTGTAGATAACAGCATTCCATCCACGGGTACTCATGGGGTAGACAAGCCTCCTATCCCATCAAGGGATCTTACTCACAGTCTAGCAGTAGTAAATAGATCATCCAGGACCCGTGGTGTGTAGCTGCTGCTCTGCTCTTATGGTGCAAGTTGCCCATTATGCTGATCCATCTCAAGGAGCTGAACAGTCACACCCAGTGTCTAGCAATCCTTTGTTGCCTGCTTCAAACAGGAACGGTGTGGTGCAGCATGAAGGATGTAAAAATGCACTAGATGCCGGGAAGCCGGGTTACACGCTGTGACCCCGTCCCTGACGGTACCCCTATCTGTTTGATCCTTACCTGCTACATTTGTTACAAAACTCATGCTTGCTCACCTCTTGAGGATTATGGCCTGGCACTAGCATGCTGTGAAACTCATCTCCACCATCAGGAGCTCAGTGACTACTGGTTAGTGCTTAAATCCCCACCTCGGGTGAGTTTGTGCCACCTGCTAGGGGCATCTGCTTGTGTATTTATCCCACTGTGAACCTTTCTACTGTTGTAGCTACTAGCCTTTGAGCCTGGCCCCTAACTGTGATAGCATCTATACAGATGCTTACAGGAGGAAGACTGGGTAGGGAGAAGCTGCTTTACCCTTCTCTCCTCCTTGCCTAGCTGAAAAGAAAGGAGGAGGGGTAAGGCAGCTGGCATATTTCTTCTGATGAGTGCATAGGCTGATGCTTACCAGAGGAAGAAGGCAGTTTTTTTGCAGTCTGCACTTTTCTCTGCCCCCAGCAATCACTTCCCATTTCTATATTGGAGTGCAAACATACACTTGTTAATGCCGTAGGATCAAATGAAACAGCACTTCACATTGGCTATTACAAGCAATAAGGTTTCATCTCATTTGACGTGGATAAAATTAAAGCATTTATACTTAGGGGTGTATTCACTTTTGTTGCCAGCAGTTTAGACATTAATGGCTGTGTGTTGAGTTATTTTGAGGGGGCAGCAAATTTACACTGTTATACAAGCTGTACACACACTACTTTACATTGCCGCAAAGTGTCATTTCTTCAGTGTTTTCACATGAAGCGATAAAATAAAATATTTACAAAAAATGTGAGGGGTGTACTCACTTTTGTGAGATACTGTAGGTCCACTCTCTGATTAAACCACTTCTGAACATTCAGCTTCCACGGGAACCCTTACTAGTCTTGCTACACAGGCCAATATTTTCCTTGACTAAAGCCTAGTGGAGGCTGGTGCCAGCCGTTCCTCAATTTTAATGAAGTTAAGCAGAGGCTTATGGGGACCATGGTCCATGAGAAACTCACCTCTATCCTTACAGACGCTCACACTAATTTCTTGAAGATCTGGGACCCATGGATAACTTACAATGACCTTAATCATTCCTTGATTTCTATAGGAATACAGGTATGGCTTACCCCTATGCTGTGTAACAGGCTTGACCGCATGGGAAACCCCCTCTGACCCCTTTCCCTCTCCCAGGCATATCCCCTTTTCTTCCTATTTTCCCCTTTACTGCTCACCAATGATTCTAGGTGACTCTCTTCTATTCCTCTTCTCCTTCACCTAAACATGGTGTTTCCCCCCAGACCCTGGAACATCATCCTTCTCCCCCTTTCCCCTTCTCATTTTTCTTCAATGAGGAAAACCTTTGGCTGATAGCCTTTACTGCCACTGGACCACTCTCAGAACTACAATGATGTTTAATTAGCACACTTGTTGGTACCTTTGGCTTGAATTGTGACATTCATGCACTACGACCATATCTCTGATGGCATTGTAAACACTTTTCTTTTGCCTCCAACGTTCTTTGTACGCTGCCTGACTGTAGATCTATGTTTTGTACCACACTTCTATAAAAACAAACCTTAGAACTTAATATAAACCTTGTGAAAGAATACATACATTAGATCTACAAGGATCCCTTCAGGCAACTGAAACAAACGCACCAAGGAAAGGACATAAGAGAAGAACACCTTTACAGCCCTCCCTCACTGCTACTTTCTCCATCACACCCAACAATAAGCTTTTTTCAGACACTAAAATTGCAAGCTGGTGTCGGACACTAGAATGGGTTGTGAAATCACACCTCTCCTCTGGTCATGAAACAGCGCTGAGGCCTAGCATTTGGCTGTTAGACCCAAGCATCATGAGATGAGGGGAGGTCCTATATAGTCCTGTTCAGCAGTCATGTAATTCCCACACCTTCTTCACTAAAGAGGAAGACTGCACTATTATCTCCTGGTTCCATGTTACAGTTTCCAGCATGCTCAATGTAAAATGATGATATTGATTTCTTAACGAAGGAGTAAGCAGGAGGTGGATACGGGGCATGAAACATTGTAAGGTTAAATCAGTAAATGCTCCTTGTGTATAGCTGAGGTACTATAGGTGGATTGCTAGACTGGTGTAAAAGAATTACAGATCATTGGCAAGTAAAACAGTTTTTGCATATGTGATTACTTTTATTATCATCTTTTATTTATAAAACACCAATGTTTTAACCTCACTTGTACATTAAGCTGGTCTAAAAGACATATTACAGAGGAGAACAAGTACAGAAAAATAACAAAGGAGGGGAAATGGACCCTATCCAGTAAAGCCTATATGTGTGTATGGCAGAGTCATTTTAGCTATGGTTATAGATGCTGATTACAATGTTTTAATGCAAGAGAATAATATAAACCCTGCTCCCTAATGTGCTATCAATTTCCCAGTAATTATATAAATGATATTTATCTTAAAGCATAAATCCACTTTTGTTGAGAAAAAAACATTCCCCTCTAGGTAATCTATGTACATTGCAGGGATTATAACAAACTTTGTGGCAGATTTCTACCTTTTGTTATTCTGAAGAAATCACTGTGTGTTTGTCTGTGCCTCTGTTCTGAGTGGGTCTAATGAGAGTGGTTTCATAATTAACTGTCAGGTGTGCAGCTGCTGAGCACTAATGAGGAAATCTGATGGGCCTGCATTCCTTTAGACGTGTTCCTATTGAAAGTATCTCTCCAAAAATGACATTTTTGTTGCAGGGAATGCCTGAAATATAACTTGTATGTTAGGCAGACTTCTGGGAAAATTGGTGAGCCAATCACACAAGCAGGAAATTATGTTTCTGGGGAGTGGTCAGTACACATTCTGTGTACAGAACAACTCCAGGTAGTCATATTGCAATGCATTCTCAGAAAATTACATCCTCTGCAGATTGGAAAGGTAATTTTTATTAACATTCAATTACAGTATGATTAGTATCGCAATTATATGCATGGTATTATTTTTTCTTTATTTGCTATTTTTTTCCCCGCAAAAGCGGAGTTATCCTTTAAATTAGAACAAACTCTGTTTTTTGTAAGATAGTTCTTACGCCTTCAGTGTAGAACACAACAGGTGCAATCCCAAATATCACTCCATCATGTTTATTTTATGCATACTCTTGTACAGTGCTATGTAACTGAGCAGTCCTGCAACCTTATAAGAGCAACCCTGTAAAAATAATAATAATAATACCCCCCTGCTATATATTCTTCACAGGGTAACATGAACATAAACTGCACAACAGTATTATATGAGAGAGATATGTAGCGCCCCCATAGAGTAGGTGTATTTTTCTAGCAGGGTTTTGCTAGGTGAGGTAAAATTTAGTTAGGCCTGAGTGTGAAAGCAGGCCTGAGTCTTTTGATCTGGACTTGGGGAGTGTCTCAGGGAGGACTGGGGCAGCCCAACAGATGAGGTCACTAAACCTTCCTACCTTCTACTGAGAACTTTCTAGAATGAAGGTGGGGCAAAAGGTGTCATCATTTGGAGTGTCATAGGAAGCCCTGACCAATCCCCAATCTGGATTGACAGGGGGTAGGCCTTCTTATATACTCTGGGCTGGATCAGTCGGGAGGAGTGTGTCGGGTGGAAGTTGGGAGATGTAGCAGAGGCACTAAGGAGGCCTCTACCCAGGAGGTTGCCTCTATCTGGGGGGGGTGAGCTTGAGGCCTGGAGGTTCGGGTGTAGCCAGGAGTGGTGGTGATTAGAGTTGAGCAAACACCTGGACGTTCGAGTTCGGAGGGTCCGAACGAACTTTGGGAAAAAAGTCTGGGTTCGGCACCGAACGTTGCCCGAATGTTATCCTGGACCCCGAACCCCATTGAAGTCAATGGGGACCCAAACTTTTAGGCACAAAAATGGCTGTAACAAAGTCCTGACAAGTGCTAGAGGGCTGCAAAAGGAAGTAAAATGGGAGTAAGAGTAGGGCAAGTGCCCTACAAAAAAATGGGGATAGGGAAAATAAATTAAAATCAAATAAACTAGGAGATGATTTTTGAACAATAATGTGTCACTTACAGCTGCAGCTAGAACCTCTCCCTTTAGGACTAGGAGATGATTTTTGAACAATAATCTGTCCCTCTAAGCAGAAGCCTCTACCTAATGCAGTCAGATCGCTCAAAGCAGCAGTATGTGAAATCTCAAATGACTTCCACAATCTGATCGTTGTGTACGATCCCACAATCTGATCGTTGTGTACGATCGTAACGATTGTTGTGTTATGAAGGGTTTGATCTGCCATCTGTCACTCAAAGCAGCAGTATGTGAAATCTCAAATTTCTGCAATCTGTCCCTCAGAGCAACAGTAGTAGTAATCTCAGGATGCAGGATCAGATGTTAAAATGTCTGCAATCTGTCCCTCACAAAAATGGCGGCAGCTTCCTCTCCCTACACTAACCCAAGAGCATATGACATGCAGCACTGTGACTCCAGCCTCATATAGAGGCTGGGTCACATGACGCACTGGCCAATCACAGCCATGCCATTAGTAGGCATGGCTGTGATGGCTTCTAAGGGCAAACCAGTGAAACGCTTGTTGATTGGCTGCCCTGCAGCTATTCAACATGCGTGATCAACTGCCAGAACCCAGAACCCGAACGTTTTTTGAAACGTCCTTGTTCGGGTCCGGGTCCCGGACACCCCAAAGTTCAGTACGGACCCGAACGTTACAGTCCGGGTTCGCTCAACACTAGTGGTGATTCCTGGAGTTGCACAGAGGAACAGGAGAACAGCAGAGGTGCTACACAAAGAGAGACTTTAAAGTGATCCACTGGTTTGGTGAGTGATGGTCCCTGTGAGCTGGAGGAGAAAGAGCTGGAGCAGGCTGGGAGAGGAATAGTGGACAGTCTGTGGGAGCCTTGGGAGCCAGTCAGGGGAAGGAGAGTCACTAAGGAAAAGTAGGTTGAAGGTACCTGGAAGAAGGATGGCCTGGAAGTTGTAGTCCATCAAAGGCCCGGCTAGCACTCAAGTACTTTGCTACACATTCAGGGGCCTGTGATGCCTGGTCTGTAATGGGTATTCCTGATGTTTCCTCAGGAATAATTATTCCTGAGGTCAATACAGAGTAGGCCTCACCATGTGCTAGCCGCGGTGAAGAGGAAGGAGTAGAGAAGCTTGATAAATTTCCTTTCAGACTGGAAACTAAGTGATGTGCTGGAGAGAAGTAAAATAGTGATAATCTGCAAGTTCTGTGTTAGAGAACTGTAGAAGAAACAGTCAGCAAGTTGAGTGCTGGAAAGTTGTGAGGAGTAACAATCTGCAGAAGGATAGTCTGCAGTGCAAGTGTGCATATACAGGACTGTATAAGGAATTTGTGTACCATAATTCTTTGGGCATCCCACAGTCATCCCTTATCCCCATTCAAGTTATTTCCCCTAAATAAAACAACAAAACCAAGAGCCAGCCTGTTCAATGTATCCAGATGTGTGATATATGGTCTGATTGAGGGCAGCTATAAGGTGAACCACTACTACCAGCCACTCTCAAGGGAGTACATGGCTACAGTTATAAACATACACAACCTTAATAAGGCAATATTAAGAAAAACATGCACACACTGATTTAACCTAAACCAATCAATTGAATTTGAGCTTATTATAATCCTATAAATGATAAATAAACTGGTTGTTACAGCACTTAACCAGTTGTCTTATTAAATAAATGAGAGAGAAGGGCTGACATGAATAACTGTATGCTGCTGGAAGAGTTTATAAAGCCAACATAAGGAAAAAATATTTTGTGTGCAAAAGAAAATAAAAAAGTGAATGCAGCTGGCCTATATTCTTAAAAAGAGTTGTCTCTTAGTCCCTGAACAGGTTCATCTCAGAATCTTTTCCAAAAAGCGCTCACAACAGTGAAGTTGTGGAACTGCCTGTAGATTAATATGGTTAATAGAATCTAGGCAAGGAGGTGCATGCTGTGATATACTGTGCCCTTTGTAAAAAGAGATGGATACAGTGGAGATTTTGCGTATTATCTGTAAGCGATCTGGGGGCTGTACATGGTGAAACATAATGCTCATTATTAATACAAAGCAATGCAGGGGAGATAAATAGTACTTTTTATGTGCTGTACAAAAAAAGAAAAAAAATAGAGAAAGGGAGCTGGAAGCAGTGTTGCCGAGTGCCCATTATTAATAAGAACCTATTCAGGGGCTCAGCTGCAGTGAACTTGTGTCATTCATTAATATGAAGCCACACAGAGGGCGAACGCCAGCATCTAACCGTATACAGTGAATGTCTCCCTAGCTCTATACTTCACTAGCTGTTGTCATGAAAGACCTACCTATTTTTATCTGTACACAAATTAAAACAACTCTATTTGCCAAAAAGTAATCTGCAGTGATTATTGATTCCCAATTGGCAGCACAGTACCAAGCCTTTCCTAATATGTCAATTCTGTATTCTGAAAGAGAAAAAAAAAACAGTCTTTAAGCCCGCTGCTTATATTTTAGCATTACTGTTTTCATTGTGTTTTATGCTTTCACTCTGAGTTCTGCTACTGCGTGTTCCTTTACCTGCCAAGACTTGCTGTGAGATTTTTCTTATTTCACTCTGTACAGTAAAAGGATCAAACAAGAAAAGTATAAACCTGCCAAGATTGTTAAAGGAGCAGACACAGAATATTGTTCTCAAAATCACTACCTTCTTTTTATTCTTGTAGCCCACTAAAAGTAATTTCTAAGATGCAAGAGAAATCCAGCTGTTTCAGATAGTAATTTCAATTACCAATTTGCTGTACTGTTAAAAGAATTTAAATAATTCTAAACAATAAATATTCATACATGCATAAGAAACAGAAAGCCATCAATATGACAAGTTGGTCAGGAGGAGTGGCTTGAAATGTCATAGTGAAATACATTTGCAGCAAATACTTGAAACGGCCACACAGCGCACGCTGTGTGTAATGAGTGGGTCCGTCTTCATGAAATAGTTCTATTTTTTATTTTTATGCAAAGTTTAAAAAAATAATTGCATTATGAAAGCTTGTCACCTACACAGCGTAGGAAAACAGTTACAGTATTTCTGAGAATTATAGAACTCCACTCTAAATAATAATCAGTACATAAACTGGAATACAAGAGGTGTCAACAGGATATTTGTGCTGAGAAAATATAGAGACTGCCATTTTTAACCTTTCCTACTGAACAAAAACAGGTATATGGCTGTCGTGCATATACAGAGGCTTCAGTATTTCCTCAGTCACTGGGCTGTAAATAGTATGCAAATTGGTTAGCAGTTCCGCAAAGCAGCACTAGGGTCTTCAGTCAAATCCCAACCATGACACTACCTGCCTAGAGTTTGCATGTTCTCCCTGTGCCAGCATGGATTTCCTCTGGGTGCTCCGCTTTCCTCCCACACGCCAATGACATGTTGGTAGGTTAATTGGTTCTAAATTGGCCATAGAGTGTGTATGTATGAATGTGAGTTAAGGACCTTAAACTTTAAGCTCATTGAGGGCAGGGACAAATGTGAACGTACAATATATATGCAACTTGCTGCATAAATTAATGGCACTAAAAGTACTTCTAATAAATAAATAAAACTGCATACTTAATGTAAATTTACTTTTCCGGTACCTAGCCATGGTAGCATATGTATAATACACTTGTGACCTACCTGTGGTTGGTGCTCTAAACCCATCCAACCCACAGGCCCATTGAATATTTATACAAGACTGGCAATATAGCCTTGCATAATTCTCACAGATAGAAAAAAAGACAAGGAGGGAACAGTATGCCGCCATGAATAAGAACCAGAAAAGGAATGTTAAGTTAGGTAAGCTTATAATAATCACATTTTTGGTATCTATGTGGCAACATACATGTTGTAAATTACTAGCTACATGGGTTTGTAGATGCCAAAAGATGGAACTGAATCTATATCACATATTTCATCAATATCAGATGTCAAGAAACAGAACGGAGTGATGGAAGACCTATCTTTTCTAACAATTAATTGGTCCTTTGGGTTAGGTGATAGCAGAGCATCAACCACATCTGTACTATATGTATAATCCTATGTAGGTCCCAGGAAATAAATATTTCTGACTTTACATTTACTTTTCAGACCTGCATGTGAGCTCCCAGTCTGTGTCTCAGAAAATACTGAAGTCAGAGGTAAATGGGTATTTGGAATTTTCAGGAAATTACAGCAATGGCAGTCTGGGTGGTCCCTTAGTAAAGGTTTCCTTTAGGCTGGGTTCACACTGCAGCATGCTCTGGCTCACAGCAGGGGTTCAGTGTGTCCCCATTCACTGTTTCAGGTCTGATTTCAGCCCGAGTGTTTGGCTGAATTTGTACCTGAAACTGACCTAAAGATGCACAGGAAACCTGTGCAATTTGCACCGGAGCCGCTGTGGAGAAGTGTGAACATGCTCCATAGAGAGCCGGTCCCAATCTCCTGACATGCAAATTGGATGCGGGGAAATCCGCATCCAATTCACAATAGTATGCACCCAGCCTTAAAGAGTATCTAAAGTCAAAACTTTTTTTTGTATTGTGAACAGATTAATGAAAGTGTGGGAATCATATCAGTTTTATATTGCTGTTTGATTCTCCATTGGGGGGATCCCCTCTCATTTTTTGTCTTGGAGACAATTGTCACCAGGAATGAAAATGAGAGAAAAAATTTGAGTTGTCCCCAGAACAGGAATAAAGGGGAAATCTTCCAAAGAGGATGCTTGTTGCAGTGTGCACTTTTAAAAATGATTTAATTGGAGAGATGTCATCCCCAAGGGGACACAGATAGTAAAATGCCTCACATGGGTTTTAACTTTTCCTTACTCCTTCCAAAACAAACAGTATTTTACAAATAGTTTAAATGACAGCAGTTCCCTTGGACTTTTAGAGATACTGTCGGTGTTCGTGCCATCCTTCCATGAGTCAGTATGAGGGACAACAGCTCATACACAGCAAGGAAAGGTGTTTTTTTATTTACAACATACCTAATAATTCATGAACCATATGTTATTTGGATCTCAGAATGCTGTGTTTCAGAAACCACCATGGGGGTCAATTACAAAAATGCTGAAGGCAATTGAAGTAAAGCTGTGTTCACTTCAAACATCCTATCATGTGTAAAGGAAATTCCTATCCATGATTGGATGTTTGAAGTGAACACTTCACTTCTCTTTAGTTAAATAATCCCTGCGTGAGCATGTAGCTATTATCCTTTTTTGTCTCCAGGCACAGAGAGCAGCAGGCTCACTAATTTAATTGTGTCTCTGTTATTCTGACTGTCACATAGCATCCAACTGTCACTCTTTTGCACAGATTGTTACTCTTGTTGAATTCCCTCTATCCTTCCCTCTACAACTATCACTCATTTAACTCTAAGGTATATATATTTATACATAAATATACAATTATATGATCTACCTGGTGTATATTATGTTGATCTTAATACTGCAATTAAATATTTACCTATTACTGTACTGGTAAATTTGTAGATACTGATATAAGAAAAAGTGGAGATGTTGCTCATGACAGCCAGATTGTTGTCTTAATTTCAAACTGTTGAAAAATATGAAATTAAGTGCTTGTAAGCAGAAAAACTATATATACAGTGCTCAGCATAAATGAGTACACCCCTTTTGAAAAGTAAGATTTTAATCAATATCTCAATGAACACAAGAATAATTTCCAAAATGTTGACAAAACTTTGTTTTATAGAACATTTGTTTGCTCATTACATGAAAGTAAGGTTAATAATATAACTTAGGTTACAAAATCTTTAGTATTACTCAAATTAGTTGATGCAAAAATGAATACCCCCCACAACAAAAACTACTACATCTAGTATTTTGTATGACTTCCATGATTTCACATGGAATGAACAAGTTGGCAACATGTTGCAACATCTATCTTTTTCCATTCTTCAAGAACGATCTCTTTTAGAGCCCAGATGCTGGATGGAGAGTGCTGCTCAACTTGTCTCTTTAGAATTCCCCATAGGTGTTCGATCAGGTTCAGATCAGGAGAAGATATACCTTGGCCACTGAATAACGTTCACCCTGTTCTTCTTCAGAAATGCAACAGTGGCCTTAGATGTGTGTTCTGGATCATTGCCATGTTGGAAAAGTGAATGACAACCAAGGGCACAGAGTGATGGTAGCATCTTCTCTTTCAAAATAGAGCAGTACATCTGTGAATTCACGATACCATCAATAAAATGCAATTCCCCACACCAGCAGCACTCATGAAGCCCCACAAAAGGACACTGCCTCCAATATGTTTCACTGTAAGCACCATGTATTTTTCTTTGTACTCCTCACCTTATGGTTTTGAAGCCATCGGTTCTAAAAACATTTATCTTGGTCTCATCACTCCAGAGTACAGAGTACCAGTAGTCTTCTTCTTTTTCAGCATGGGCCCTGGACAATTCATGGCAGGCTTTTTTGTGTACGGGCTTTAGGGGAGACTTCCTTCGTGGATGACACCCATGCATGCCATTCCTCTGCAGTGTATGCCATATTGTGTCACGGGAAACAATCACCCCAGTTTGGCTTCCTACTACTTTAGCCAACTGCAGTGAACTTGCATAACAATTTTCTTCAACCCTTCACATCAGGAGACGCTCCTGTTGCGGTGTTAACTTCTGTGCATGGCCTGGACATCTCTGTGAGATGGTTGCAGTTCCATCTTAGTTACATTTTTGTATAATTTTTGCTACAGTATTCTGACTGATAAGTAAACCTTTGCTCATCTTCTTGAAACCTTCACCTTTCTTGTGTAAAGAATTATTTTCTTTCTCAGGCATTGTGACATTTCTCTTCCATGTGGCGTCATTGCTGACAGCATGAAATGGGAAGGGGTTTTCTTTGTTAAGTAATGTCCTGTCAGCCAATTGATGACAGATCCATCCCCACTCTCTGTGCAGAGACGGATCTGTCAGAGCACCGCTCTCCTCTATGGGAAATCGGATGACAACGGACCGTCTGTCCTTTGCCATCCGATCCGATCCCCAGACAGATGGAAAAATAGGGTTTCCATCCATCTGACTTTACGGACCACGGATCGGAGAGCGGTGGATGTGAGCGGACTTGTCACCGCTGACATCCACCGCTCCATATAGGAGAATGGGGCGTCTGTTCAGGTCCGCCTGAAAAATGGACAGGCGGACCTGAACGGAACGCCTGTGGGAAAGGGGCCTAAGACTTTCATTGGGGTATATTCATTTTTACAACATAGTCTTGAATGAATTTGTTAGGACAAATACTTTTTTGTGTGTGCAAATTAACAAATCTTGGTTGCAATCAATGGCCCGCATTTGTGGGAGTATTTTGTAGTGTAGGAAAGGAAAGGAAAGTTTTTCTGACAAATCTGTTGGGGTGTACCACTCATTTATGCTGAGCACTATATATATATATATATATATATATATATATATATATATATATACACTATATTGTCAAATGTATACGCACATGAACTTTAATGGCACCCCAGTCTTTGTCCGTAGGGTTCAATATAGAGCTGGCCCACCCTTTGCAGCTATAATAGCTTCAACTGTTCTGGGAAGGCTGTCCACAAGGTTTAGGAGTGTGTCTATGGGAATGTTTGACCATTCTTCCAGAAGCACATTTGTGAGGTCAGGCACTGATGTTGGACGAGAAGGCCTGGCTCACAGTCTCCGCTCTAATTCATCCCAAAGGTGTTCTATCTGGTTAATGTCAGGACTCTGTGCAGGCCAGTCAAGTTCCACCACCCCAAACTCACTAATCCATGTCTTTATGGACTTGCATAGAAAGGCTGCAGGTCCCACAATACAATACAATGAGTTTTAAAAAAGATTTACTTTTTTTCATAAAAAACAGGTAATTGTAACATAACTAAAACTATTTTTATAAAATTGTTGGTTGTCTTCCTACTTGATGAAAAGCATGAATATGGTATTTATTAAAAAGTATGCTAAATAAAAGTCTCCTATATGACTGAATGTTTTTTAAAATGTACAATGATTTAGACAGGCAAATTATTTACAGTAACTCTAGGC
Organism: Glandirana rugosa; assembly: GCA_018402905.1. Taxonomy (NCBI): domain Eukaryota; kingdom Metazoa; phylum Chordata; class Amphibia; order Anura; family Ranidae; genus Glandirana; species Glandirana rugosa. The sequence continues at coordinate 333,821 of BLSH010142107.1, read as the reverse complement.
AAAATAAACAATTTAGTATAGGAAAAGGTTAATACAGTAGGAAAACTGGTAAGTGTCCTACCTCTGCAGTTCCACTGCACTGAATTTTCCTTGATAACCTTCTCTTTCTGCACATACTTTCTTGGTTTGCTCAAATGTATTAGAACTTTAAACATCAGTAGGAGATCTTCAGAACCAAATCTATACAGAAACCGAATGAGCAGAGACGCATCAATAGGGAAACTTCACCTTCGTAAAATTTAATAAAATAATCAGTTCAGTGGGTTTTTTCTTCTTTAATATTATTTTTTTTAAGTTGTTATAAGGGAAAAAAACATATGTGTGCAGCTCGCCCTCAGCCCTCTCTTACAGTATACTTAACTGAGCCCAATCTTGATCTGGTGCTGTGCTCGAGAGCAGCATTTCTCTATGCTTATGGTAATAATTAGTTATGCCCTCCCATCTCTTGTTTAAAGTGATTGTAACGTCTTGCTTTAAAAAAAAAAAAAAAATAACAAACATGTTATAATTACCTCCTCTGTGCAGCTGGTTTTGCACAGAGCAGTCCAGATCCTCCTCTTCTTGGGTCCCTCTTTGCTGCTTATGGCCCCTCCCTCCTGTCGAGTGCCCCCACAGAAAGCAGCTTGCTATGGGGGCACCTGAGCCGAGTCACAGCTCTGTGTATCCATTCAGACATGGAGCCCTAACCCGGCCCACATTCTCTATCCCCTGATTGGCTAACTGACATTAATTGACAGCCACAAGAGCCAGTGGCGCCGCTGCTGTGTCTCAGTCAATCAGGAGGAGAATCCCAGATGGCTAAGACACTTGTGGACATCACTGGAGAGAGATGGGGCTCAAGTAAGTAATTAGAGGGTGCTTGGGAGACAGCTATACACAGAAGTTTTTTTTTTCTTAATGCATAGAATGCATTAAGATAAAAAAAAAACTTTCTGCCTTTACAACTCCTTTAAGTACTGCCCAACTGTATTAGTTTAAACTACCCCTGTAATTAAGCAGCCCCCATTTTGCATATAGTCTTTATACTAAAGAGTCTCAAAGAAGTCTTATGTCACATCCAGAGATTCTATCATAGGTAAAGTTGCCATTGTTTATGCTTGTTGCAGTGCCATGGTATTCAACTGTATGGAAACACAAACTAGATTATGCCTTAAAAAAAACTTTGAAAATGCACTTCTTTCACTTTTGCTCATTCAGGGCAAAGCAATAGGTTTGCTCTTATCTCTTATCCTAGCTCAGCATATAATCAGCTATCCCACACACCTCAGCTGTTGCAACTAGCTCTGAAGGTAGTACTTTTTTTTCTAGGAATGGAGCAGCATGTAATTCCATGTGACATCACTGGGCCAATCATCACTACCACATGGGTAATGGGGGGGAGGGTAAGTGTAGATGGGAAGGGTTGACAGTGATAGCTTAGCATGGTTCCAGCATCTCCATGTGGGCTAAGTGACCTAACTATAACCAAAGCAATCCAAGTGGAAGAGAAAAATTGTTAAGGAAATTCAATCTTGAAAATCTGTATGCATATAAAGATTGTATAGATTTAGCACTGTATTATTAACAGTTGGAATGATTGCAGTTGATGATAACCTTAATCCCTATAAAGTCTTCATTGGAAAATAACTGACAGCAGACACACAGGAGGAGCTTTTAGGGTCTTGGTATCACTAGTCACAATTCTCCTTTGCTTCCCCCTTTCTATGAGCAAATGTATTGCATTCTGGCCATCCCAGCCCGCACTCTCATATTAACCCAGTATGAATAACACTGTTGTTTGAAGCTGTAATCCTAGAGTGGTTCTTCATCCTAAAACTGACCTAACTATAGCTATAGCAACCCAAGTGGAAGAGAAAGATTGTTAAGGAAATTAAATCTTGAAAATCTGTATGCATATAAAGATTGTATAGATATAGCACTGTATTATTAACAGTTTGAACGATTGCAGTTGATGATAACCCTAATCCCTATAAAGTCTCCATTGGAAAAGAACTGACATCAGACATACAGGAGGAGCTTTTAGGATCTTGGAGTCACTAGTCACAATTCTCCTTTGCTTCCCCCTTTCTATGAGCAAATGCATTGCATTCTGGCCATCCCAGCCCACACTCTGATATTAACCCAGTACGCCTAACACTGTAGTTCGAAGCTGTAATCCTAGGGTGTTTCTTCATCCTAAAACTCATAAGACAGCTGAGGTTTGTAATTCTGATGTTACTACACATTATACTATCATTGATGTGTAGCTTTTAATCCTTAGTTTGTTTTACATCCTAGCTCTCAAAAATCTTTCTTCCCTGGTCCCAGTTTTTGGGTGGCTCTGTCCTCTTACCAAATCCTATAGTGCCAACTTTGCAAGCATGCTCCTGGCTGACACCTTCAGACAAGTCTTTTTACACTGCATGTGTTTACAGAAACAGATAGCCAAGAGGCAAACCACTCCCTCACTATCCCCTCCTCCCAGCAAATCATTAAAAGAGAAGTATGGCCCTTGAAAAAAAATAAAGATTTATACTCACCTAGCTGGATGCAGCATTGATCTGATGCTGTATCTGTCCCTCGTTGTCTGCACTGACAGCTAATCAAAACACAGCTGATCACCTAGTTCTCCCCTCCCCTCTGAGCAGAGAGCAGTGACTGTCAGCCACCAGCTCTCTGCTTCTACTCCTTCGGTGCTCACTGGAGTGCTGGGTTGTGGAGGGGGCGGGAGCGACTGGCTTAGTTTCTCAGCAGCTTGCTGAGAGGCTAAGCCAGGTGCCAGTCCATGCTTCTGGGTGGATCCTGACTTTAAAGTTGAGATCTTTCCCAAGGCTGGACCAACTAAGTGACACCAGAATGAACTGCACTTCTGTGATCCCAGGAGGAGTATAGCCAAAATAGCTTTGGATATACTTTTCCTTTAATAGCAGTTGGAGCCTGCCCTGTTCCTTCCATACAGTGCAAGTGAAGAACTCAGGGTACATGCTTCCTTACCCAGAAGAAAAAGTGGGACTGTAAGATCTTGAGACAGTGGTGGTGTACAGTTAGTAATCTAAGTGTTTGTGCCAACATATGTAGCGATTTATGTACTGAGGAATGTTTATCAGGTTGCTATGAAGTTGTTAATTAAAAAAATAAACTGTGAGCCTTTATTGCTACTAGAGGTTTGTATTCTGGATTGTATAAGGTGCAGTAACAGTTATGTCAGAGTGAAAATTAATGTTATGATCATTATTTTTAAGTTGACTAGTAAACTACAATGTTCAGCACTTGCCTTTTTTTAAAAAAGAGGGAGGTTTGACACCAAAGCTCTTAAATCTTATACACGAAAAAAAAAAAAAACAGATGATGAGAACACAAGTGAGCTACTGAGAAGGGAATAGTAAACTGGAAAATGAAGGGTAAAAATTAAAGCTGAAGTTTATATACAGCAATTTTTACACATTTACAAGCTTGGATCAATGTAAGTATATACAGTATGTGCCATACCTGTGGGATCTCCATGGAAGCTGGAAATCACTTTAGCAAGCACTGCTACTACAGTGATCTCCACTATCTTCTGGATACCTTGCTGAGCAGCTTCTACATTGTGAACATAGGAGGTCACTTGCTCAGCATGAGCACCATTCAGGTAACACTTTACATTCTCTTAAAAAATTATCTGATTGAATGAGATGGAGAGATGAGGTTGTGACATCACGGTCTCCACCTTGTCCAATAAGAGAAAATTTTGCATTCGCTGAATGGAGTGCTGAGTGTTCTCTGAATGAAGTCCATGCCAAGCAGTCAACCTCCCGTGTCCAGTAAGCAGCAGGGCAAGCACTTGCATGGGACTCAGAACCTATTGACAATTACAGTGGTGCTTACTACAGTGATTTCCAGCTTTCACTGGAATTCCAAAAGTATGACACATACAATGTAAAACATGCAATATCTAAGCTTCAGCTTCAATTCTCTGCACTGCTGATCTTTCCTGGCAACTTATATCCACATCATTTAATCATAATAGTGTACCGACTATGCTAACAGATCTCTTGGTAAGCATCATTTACATAAGGAATAAATACACTATTGTCCCAGCTGACAGTGCCAGGTGCCACAGAGAGAGATCACCAGGGTGCCTCGTTATTTTGTTATGGCACCCAGCCCATGATTTATGATTGTGTTCCTATGCAGACTCCATTTAAAACAACACCACTTTTAAAAACCCAGATCAAGCATTAACATATGAATACATAAGCTGAAAGAGAATGCTAAAGGAAATAAATAAAAAACGCAAAGTGTATGCATAGCCAAAACTTTATTTGGTTTTGAATAGTAGGGAATGGTTAGAACACGTTTCACTGGCGAGGAAAGCAGTGGATGGCGTCAGTCAGTAGGGCAGTGGGCGGTGCCAGTAATTTTTTATCATTTTATTTATGCCTTAGGAGCTCCATTGGGAGGCTTTGATGAAATATCAGGGGTCTAAACAGACCCATGATGTCTCACTTTTGAGACAAAGAAAGGGACTGAGGACAGAGCTTCCCCAGTCCCTTTCTCTGCAGCCTCAGCTGCACTGGACAGTGAATAAATGGGAAGTGCTCTGTGCTGAGCGGCTTCCTGTTTATTCATAAACTGAAGCATAGTAACCATCGTTAACTATGCTTCAGTTATGAATAAACATGGTGTGTGATAGGTATTGAAAAAAATAAGAGAACAGGGAGAGTAGGGGCAGCAGGGGTGGCATATACTGGTACTGATCCACTGTATTTTCCTCCTTCAGCTGCTGAATGCTGGGGGGAGGGAGAGGAGGAGAAACAGACTTTCAGTGGCTGCAGGAGGAAAATACAGATCATATACAGTAAAGGCCTCCCCTCCTGTTCAGGTTCCGGGAGTTGGCACAGAAGGATTGTGGTCTATCCATCACCTGCCCATGATCAACAGGTAGATTGTGATTGACTGGTTGCCGACCCCTGGATTTGGGTATGCCCAGGCAGACCCGACACACCCCATGTGCATGCCTATGGTTAGCAGGACAAAGAGAGGGGTAAATCTCCTCAAAGGTAACACAGAAAGCAAAAAAAAAAAAAATGACACTTTATCCAAAACTAAAAAAGAAAAATGTTTTTCCTAGAGATAAACTTTAAAGCAACATCTGAAACATACAGTATGCATTTTAAAGATTATAGAAACAGAATTTGACATCAGCCAAATGTGTTCACAATTGGTAGACAGAGGAATAGGCAAAGACTGGCAAAGATTGTCCTGATCTGGAGTCCACAACACTGTGTGTCGCCTGTCTGTAGGAAGCAATTTTTTTTTTTTTTTAATTTGCAGGTTTCAACAAATTTACATTTTACAACATATGAAGTGAAGATGAAAGAGAGGGGGGTTTACAAAAGAAGCACAGAGATTAAAGCAGACGTTTTAAGATTAATCTGCTGGTCTTCCTTGCTCTACTTTCTACAGATAATTATGGCTGAGGTTCTGTCCTCACAGCTATTGTGTGAGCAGGATTATTAGGAGATCCACATACTAAGCTGGGTTGATGCAAGGCTGGCACAGAGGAGCAGAACGATGTATTAAAATGCCATTACCTGGAGCTAATAGTAAAAACACAATTAAATACAAAAAGTGACAGGGAGTGTATATAGTTTTCAAAAATAATATAGAGCACACTGGATTATTAATTAAAGTATTAAAACCAGAAATTGTAAAGCAATTGAAAACTATTTGTTTTGGAGATTTGCATGAGACCCCTTTACAAGATATAATAACTATAATTACCAGACGGTAGGAAAAATCTTCAGTGAAGGAATTAAAAGACATGCACACATAAAATAATGATGCTCAATCCAAAAAAGTCAAGTAGTATTTTTTTCATTTGCTAATGTTTTAGTCTCCTGTTTTAATTCTATTTTTATTGCAATAACACTTAGTGTGTATGTAAATATTAAATATACCTAGAATATAAATAAAACCCTGTCTATTATCTTTCTTTCCTTCTTCTCACTATGATAAATATACATTAAGATCAAGGAGACTCACATTATAAACAATAAAGAACTGAAGACAATAAAAAATAGCAAACAAAAAGTGATGGTTCTAATACTAAATAAATACGTATCTTAATGAAAATAAATGAATACTGTACTTATTTATAAAAAAAAACATAATCTAATCAATGTTTTTCTTGTTCACTCTTTGCCTTTAAAACAACACCCCTTTTCCTATATACATTTGCACACTGTTTTTAAGGAAGGTGGGTGCTGCAAACATCTAGAACCAACTACAATTCTGTGGATTTAGGCTGTTTCATTTGCTTCTGTTCCCTCGTGTAGCCTCAGACAGACCAAATGATGTTGAGGACTCTGGGGGCGGGAGCATACCATCCCTTCCAGGACTCCTGGTTTTTATTTTAGCTGAAGATTAGAGTTGAGCGAACCCGAACTGAAGTTTGGGTTTGGGTTTGGATATTTGATCACGCATGTTGAATAGCTGCAGGGCAGCCAATCAACAAGTGTTTCACTGGTTTGCCCTTAGAAGCCATCACAGCCATGCCTACTAATGGCATGGCTGTGATTCGCACTAGTTTATAGGTTTGGGTTTGGGTTTGAAGTCAAGCCCAAGCGAGTTGAGATTAGAAGTCGATTTTATTTTTGGTCCTCAGGACCTTCCCTACCATACGAGGGCGGGGGTCTCAGGAGTTGTAGTAAACCAGACAGACTCCGATGTGCTCCCTTGTCTTCGTTTACTTTGTCGGATTTAGGTGTCTTAACATCAACCAAGATCTACAAACGTCGTGGGTGGAAGGAATTTTTGTCACACGTTTACATATATCCTTTTCCCCACAACAAAATTTCCGTTTCTCACTTGTTCTTTTTGTAACTAATCTAATACAAAAAAAAATATTTATTCATGTCATAAGTAAATAAAAGT
>BLSH010142107.1:293234-319739 GCA_018402905.1 Glandirana rugosa | reverse complement strand
CCTCCTTCTCCAAATCATCATCCTTGTCCTCCTCATCCTCCAGAACTGTGCCCGGGCTTGAAAATGTTTTACCTGGCCTATGCTGGTGCAGGAACCCACCCTCCGAGCCACTTGTGAATGACTGGCCTGATAACCATGGAAATGACCCCTCTTCCTCCTCCTCTTCCTCCTGTGCCACATCCACTTCCATCACCGCACAAAGTGTTTTTTCAAGGAGACATAGAAGTGGGATAGTAAGACTGAGAAATGCGTCATCGGCACTGGCCATGTTGGTGGAGTACTCGAAACACCGCAATATGGTACACAGGTCTCGCATGGAGGCTCACTCGTTGGTGGTGAAGTGGTGCTGTTCCGCAGAGCAACTGACCCGTGCGTGATGCAGCTGAAACTCCACTATTGCCTGCTGCTGCTCGCACAGTCTCTCCAGCATGTGCAAGGTGGAGTTCTACCTTGTAGGCATGTTGCATAGAATGTGGTGAGCGGGAAGGCCGAAGTTCCGCTGCAGCGCAGACAGGCGAGCAGCAGCAGGGTGAGAACGCTGAAAGCGCGCACAGATGGCCCACACTTTTTGCAGCAGCTCTGACATATCCAGGTAGTTTTTTAGAAATCTCTGCACCACCAAATTCAGCACATGAACGACTTGTTTGGGCAGGGAAGGGATAGCTCGTCTGGAAAAGTAGTGGCGGCTGGGAACCACGTACTGAGGGACAGCCACCGCCATCAGGTTTTTAAAACCGTCCATGTTCATCAAACGGAATGACAGCATTTCAAAGGCCAGGAATTTTGAAATGCTGGTATTCAAGGCCAGGGATCGCGGGTGGGTAAGGGGGTACTTTCTCTTTTTCTCCAGTGTTTGGGAGATTGAGAACTGTAAGCTTCCATGGGACTGTGTGCAGTTGCTTGGGGATGGTGGCGGACATGGTGGCATTGCTGTCACATCGTCTGTTTGCTGGGTGGCAGGTGACACTGGCACTGTAGAGGTGGAGGAAGAGGCCAAGGCAGCAGCAGAAGAGGAAGCAGGATGAGGCCGAGACCTCTCTTGGATTTTGAGGTGCTTATTCCAGGTCATGCAGGTTGTGCTCAGGTTTAGAACATTTATGCCTCGCTTCAGGCTCTCATTGCACAGTGTGCAAACCACTCGTGTCTTGTCGTCAGCACATTGTCTGCAGAACTGCCACGCCGGGGAACGCCTTTGAGCTGCCTTTGGTGTGCTAGGTCCCTGGGTGCGGTGGGTTGTAACAGGCATACTGTCTAGGGGACGGTCACTCCGCTTTTGCAACTGCTTCCTCTTTTGCTGTGCTGGGGCATCTGTGTGACCACCACCTCTTCCTCCAAATTGCACACGTCACTCGCATGACCTTCATTCCATGTGGGGTCTAGGACCTCATAATCCTCCTCCACATCATCTTCCACCCACCCTTCAGCACTGCTCTCCTTGTCAGTCTGCACACTGTGGAAAGCCGCAGCAGTTGGCACGTGTGTTTCGTCATCATTAGAGACGTGCTGTGCTGGTGTTTCCATGTCCTCATCCTGCAACAGAAGTGGTTGGGCATCGGTGCACTCAATGTCTTCCACTTCTGGGGCAGGGCTATGTGGATGGCCCACGGAAAGCACACCAACAGAGTCATCAAAAAGCATAGCGACTGCTGCATGACTTGGGGCTCAGACTGCTTGGCTGATTTACAAGGGGCTGAGGTGAAAGACAGATGGCCATGGGGTTCAGGTGCCAACTCTGAGCTTTCATCAAGGGACCGGGTGGGAGACAATGTGAAGGAACTGGAGGCATTGTCAGCCACCCAATCTACTATCGCCTATACTTGTTCTGGAATCACCATTCGTTGAGCGGCATTCAGGCCTACCATAAAACATTGAAGGTTCTGTCAGCTACTCGCACCTGAGAAAGGTGTTTCACTTGTGCGTGTAGCTGGCACAAATCGACCACGTCCTCTCCTTGCAACAGGAACTTCATCAACACCACCAACACCAGCAGCACCACGACCACAAACACGTCCCTTATTTGATGCTCTCCTCATTCTGGACGCAAATGTACTATGTAGCACTATTTATTAATACAAAAAAAAGAATAATTCCTCTTTTTTTTTTTTGGAAAACAGCAACGTAGACAAACTTTTTATTTTTGTGCAACAAAATGCACCACTCCCACCAGCAGCAGGAGCCTCTCTCTACACCAGTATGAAAAGATTTTTGAACAATAATCTGTCCCTCAAAGGAGCAGCAGGAATCTCTCCCTCTATCAGTATCAGATGATTTTAGAACAATAATCTGTCCCTCAAAGGAGCAGCAGGTACCGCTCCGTCTAGCAGTATGAGATGATTATACAACAATAATCTGTCCTTCACAGGAGCAGCAGTAACCTCTCCCTCTAGCAGTATGTGATGATTTTAGAACAATAATCTGTCCCTCACAGGAGCAGCAGGAACTTCTCCCGGTAGTGCTATGATGAGATGATTTTAGAACAATAATCTGTCCCTCACAGGAGCAGCAGGAACTTCTCCCGGTAGTGCTATGACGAGATGATTTTAGAACAATAATCTGTCCCTCACAGGAGCAGCAGGAAACTCTCCCTATAGCACTATGAAATTATTTTAGAACAATAATCTGTCCCTCACAGGAGAAACAGGAACCTCTCCCTATAGCACTATGAGATGATTTTAGAACAACAATCTGCCCCTCACAGGAGCAGCAGGAAACTCTCCCTATAGCACTATGAGATGATCTAAGAAAAATAATCTTTCCTTCACAGGAGCAGCAGGAACCTCTCCCTATAGCACTATGAAATGATTTTAGAACAATAATCTGTCCCTCACAAGAGCAGCAGGAACCTCTCCCTATAGCACTATAAGATGATTATAGAACAATAATCTGTCCCTCACAGGAGCAGCAGGAACCTCTCCCTATAGCACTATGAGATGCTTTTAGAACAATAATCTGGCCCTCACAGGAGCAGCAGGTACCTCTCCCTCTAGCAGTATGTGATGATTTTAGACCAATAATCTGTCTCTCACGGGAGCATAAGGAACCTCTCCCTGTAGCACTATGATGAGATGATTTTAGAACAATATTCTGTCCCTCATAGGAGTAGCAGGAAACTCTCCCTGTAGCACTATGATGAGATGATTTTAGAACAAAAATCTGTCCCGCACAGGAGCAGCAGGATACTCTCCCTATAGCACTATGAAATTATTTTAGAACACTAATCTGTCCCTCACAGGAGCAGCAAGAACCTCTTCCTGTAGCACTATGATGGGATGATTTTAGAACAATAATCTGTCCCTCACAGGAGAAGCAGCAACCTCTCCCTATAGCACTATAAGATGATTTTAGAACAATAATCTGTCCCTCACAGGAGCAGCAGGAACCTCTCCCTGTAGCACTATGATGAGATGATTTTAGAACAATAATCTGTCCCTCACAGCAGAAGCAGGAACCTCTCCCCATAGCACTATGAGATGATCTAAGAAAACGAATCTGTCATTCACAGGAGCAGCAGGAACCTCTCCCTATAGCACTATGAAATTATTTTAGAACAATAATCTGTCCCTCAAAGGAGCAGCAGGCACCTCTCCCTATAGCACTTTGAGATGATTATAGAACAATAATCTGTCCCTCACAGGAGCAGCAGGAACCTCTCCCTATAACACTATGAGATGATTTTAGAACAATAATCTGTCCCTCACAGGAGCAGTAGGAAACTCTCCCTATAGCACTATGACATTATTTTAGAACAATAATCTGTCCCTCACAGGAGCAGCAGGAACCTCTCTCTGTAGCACTATGATGAGATGATTTTAGAACAATAATCTGTCCCTCACAGGAGAAGCAGGAACCCCTCCCTATAGCACTATGAGATGATTTTAGAACAATAATCTGTCCCTCACAGGAGCAGCAGGAAACTCTCCCTATAGCACTATGAAATTATTTTAGAACAATAATCTGTCCCTCACAGGAGCAGCAGGAACCTCTCCCTATAGCACTATGATGAGATGATTTTAGAACAAAAATCTGTTCCTCACAGGGGAAACAGGAACCTCTCCCTATAGCACTATGAGATGATTTTAGAACAATAATCTGCCCCTCACAGGAGCAGCAGGAACCTCTCCCTATAGCACTATGAGATGATTTTAGAACAATAATCTGGCCCTCACAGGAGCAGCAGGAACCTCTCCCTCTAGCAGTATGAGATGATTTAAGAAAACTAATCTGTCCTTCACAGTAGCAGCAGGAACCTCTCCCTATAGCACTATGAAATTATTTTAGAACAATAATCTGTCCCTCACAGGAGCAGCAGGAACCTCGCCCTGTAGCACTATGATGAGATGATTTTAGAACAATAATCTGTCCCTCACAGGAGAAGCAGGAACCCCTCCCTATAGCACTATGAGATGATTTTAGAACAATAATCAGTCCCTCACAGGAGCACCAGGAAACTCTCCCTATAGCACTATTAAATTATTTTAGAGCAATAATCTGTCCCTTACAGAAGCAGCAGGAACCTCTCCCTGTAGCACTATGACGAGATGATTTTAGAACAATAATCTGTCCCTCACAGCAGAAGCAGGAACCTCTCCCTATAGCACTATAAGATAATTTTAGAACAATAATCTGCCCCTCACAGGAGCAGCAGGCACCTCTCCCTATAGCACTTTGAGATGATTATAGAACAATAATCTGTCCCTCACAGGAGCAGCAGGAACCTCTCCCTGTAGCACTACGATGAGATGATTTTAGAACAATAATCTGTCCCTCACGGGAGAAGCAGGAACCTCTCCCTATAGACATTATGAGATGATTTTAGAACAATAATCTGTCCCTCACAGCAGAAGCAGGAAACTCTCCCCATAGCACTATGAGATGATCTTAGAAAACAAATCTGTCCTTCACAGGAGCAGCAGAAACCTCTCCCTATAGCACTATGAAATGATTTTAGAACAATAATCTGTCCCTCACAGGAGCAGCAGGCACCTCTCCCTATAGCACTTTGAGATGATTATAGAACAATAATCTGTCCCTCACAGGAGCAGCAGGAACCTCTCCCTGTAGCACTACGATGAGATGATTTTAGAACAATAATCTGTCCCTCACGGGAGAAGCAGGAACCTCTCCCTATAGACATTATGAGATGATTTTAGAACAATAATCTGTCCTTCACAGGAGCAGTAGGAAACTCTCCCTATAGCACTATGAAATTATTTTAGAACAATAATCTGTCCCTCACAGGAGCAGCAGGAACCTCTCCCTGTAGCACTATGATGAGATGATTTTAGAACAATAATCTGTCCCTCACAGGAGAAGCAGGAACCTCTCCCTATAGCACTATGAGATGATTTTAGAACAATAATCTGTCCCTCACCGGAGCAGCAGGAAACTCTCCCTATAGCACTATGAAAAATTTTAGATCTGGCCCTCACAGGAGCAGCATTTACCTCTCCCTCTAGCAGTATGTGATGATTTTAGAACAATAATCTATCTCTCACGGGAGCATAAGGAACCTCTCCCTGTAGCACTATGATGAGATGATTTTAGAACAATATTCTGTCCCTCATAGGAGCAGCAGGAAACTCTCCCTGTAGCACTATGATGAGATGATTTTAGAACAAAAATCTGTCCCGCACAGGAGCAGCAGGATACTCTCCCTATAGCACTATGAAATTATTTTAGAACACTAATCTGTCCCTCACAGGAGCAGCAAGAACCTCTCCCTGTAGCACTATGATGGGATGATTTTAGAACAATAATCTGTCCCTCACAGGAGAAGCAGGAACCTCTCCCTATATCACTATAAGATGATTTTAGAACAATAATCTGTCCCTCACAGGAGCAGCAGGAACCTCTCCCTGTAGCACTATGATGAGATGATTTTAGAACAATAATCTGTCCCTCACAGCAGAAGCAGGAACCTCTCCCCATAGCACTATGAGATGATCTAAGAAAACGAATCTGTCCTTCACAGGAGCAGCAGGAACCTCTCCCTATAGCACTATGAAATTATTTTAGAACAATAATCTGTCCCTCAAAGGAGCAGCAGGCACCTCTCCCTATAGCACTTTGAGATGATTATAGAACCATAATCTGTCCCTCACAGGAGCAGCAGGAACCTCTCCCTGTAGCACTATGATGAGATGATTTTAGAACAATAATCTGTCCCTCACAGGAGCAGCAGGAACCTCTCCCTATAACACTATGAGATGATTTTAGAACAATAATCTGTCCCTCACAGGAGCAGTAGGAAACTCTCCCTATAGCACTATGAGATTCTTTTAGAACAATAATCTGTCCCTCACAGGAGCAGCAGGAACCTCTCCCTATAGCACTATGAAATTATTTTAGAACAATAATCTGTCCCTCACAGGAGCAGCAGGAACCTCTCCCTGTAGCACTATGATGAGATGATTTTAGAACAAAAATCTGTTCCTCACAGGAGAAACTGGAACATCTCCCTATAGCACTATGAGATGATTTTAGAACAATAATCTGCCCCTCACAGGAGCAGCAGGAACCTCTCCCTATAGCACTATGAAATGATTTCAGAACAATAATCTGTCCCTCACAAGAGCAGCAGGAACCTCTCCCTATAGCACTATGAGATGATTATAGAACAATAATCTGTCCCTCACAGGAGCAGCAGGAACCTCTCCCTATAGCACTATGAGATGATTTTATAACAATAATCTGGCCCTCACAGGAGCAGCAGGAACCTCTCCCTCTAGCAGTATGTGATGATTTTAGAACAATAATCTGTCTCTCACAGGAGCAGCAGGAAACTCTCCCTATAGCACTATGAAATTATTTTAGAACAATAATCTGTCCCTCACAGGAGCAGCAGGAACCTCTCCCTGTAGCACTATGATGAGATGATTTTAGAATAATAATCTGTCCCTCACAGGAGAAGCAGGAACTCTCTCCATAGCACTATGAGATGATCTAAGAAAACAAATCTGTCCTTCACAGGAGCAGCAGGAACCTCTCCCTATAGCACTATGAAATTATTTTAGAACAATAATCTGTCCCTCACAGGAGCAGCAGGAACCTCGCCCTGTAGCACTATGATGAGATGATTTTAGAACAATAATCTGTCCCTCACAGGAGAAGCAGGAACCCCTCCCTATAGCACTATGAGATGATTTTAGAACAATAATCTGTCCCTCACAGGAGCACCAGGAAACTCTCCCTATAGCACTATTAAATTATTTTAGAGCAATAATCTGTCCCTTACAGGAGCAGCAGGAACCTCTCCCTGTAGCATTATGATGAGATGATTTTAGAACAATAATCTGTCCCTCACAGCAGAAGCAGGAACCTCTCCCTATAGCACTATAAGATGATTTTAGAACAATAATCTGCCCCTCACAGGAGCAGCAGGAAACTCTCCCCATAGCACTATGAGATGATCTTAGAAAACTAATCTGTCCTTCACAGGAGAAGCAGGAACCTCTCCCTATAGCACTATGAGATGATTTTAGAATAATAATTTGCCCCACACAGGAGCAGCAGGAACCTCTCCCTATAGCACTATGAAATTATTTTAGAACAATAATCTGTCCCTCACAGGAGCAGCAGGAACCTCTCCCTATAGCACTATGAAATGATTATAGAACAATAATCTGTCCCTCACAGGAGCAGCAGGAACCTCTCCCTATAGCACTATGAGATGATTTTAGAACAATAATCTGTCCCTCACAGGAGCAGCAGGAACCCCTCCCTATAGCACTATGAGATGATTTTAGAACAATAATCTGTCCCTCACACCAGCAGCAGTAACCTCTCCCTGTAGCACTATGATGAGATGATTTTAGAACAATAATCTGTCCCTCACAGGAGAAGCAGGAACCTCTCCCTATAGCACTATGAGATGATTTTAGAACAATAATCTGTCCCTCACAGGAGCAGGAGGAAACTCTCCCCATAGCATTAAGAGTTGATCTAAGAAAAAAAATCTGTTCTTCAAAGGAGCAGCAGGAACCTCTCCCTATAGCACTTTGAAATGATTTTAGAACAATAATCGGTCCCTCACAGGAGCAGCAGGAACCTCTCCCTATAGCACTATGAGATGATTATAGAACAATAATCTGTCCCTCACAGGAGCATCAGGAACCTCTCCCTGTAGCACTATGAAGAGATGATTTTAGAACAATAATCTGTCCCTCACAAGAGATGCAGGAACCTCTCCCTATAGCACTATGAGATGATTTTAGAACAATAATCTGTCCCTCACAGGAGCAGCAGGAACCTCTCCCTGTAGCACTTTGATGAGATGATTTTAGAACAATAACCTGTCCCTCACAGGAGAAGCAGGAACCTCTCCCTATAGCACTATGAGATGATTTTAGAACAATAATCTGTCCCTCAGTGGAGCAGCAGGAAACTCTCCCTATAGCACTATGAGATGATCTAAGAAAAATAATCTGTCCTTCACAGGAGCAGCAGGAACCTCTCCCTATAGCACTATGATGGGATGCTTTTAGAACAATAATCTGTCCCTCACAGGAGCAGCAGGAACATCTCCCTATAGCACTATGAGATGATTATAGAACAATAATCTGTCCATCACAGGAGCAGCAGGAACCTCTCCCTATAGCACTATGAGATGATTTTAGAACAATAAACTGTCCCTCACTTGAGCAGCAGGAACCTCTCCCTGTAGCACTATGATGAGATGATTTTAGAACAATAATCTGTCCCTCACAGGAGCAGCAGGAACCTATCCCTATAGCACTATGATGAGATAATTTTAGAACAATAATCTGTCCCTCACAGGAGCAGCAGGAACCTCTCCCCGTAGCACAATGATGAGATGATTTTAGAACAATAATCTGTCCCTCACAGGAGCAGCAGGAACCTATCCCTATAGCACCATGATGAGATGATTTTAGAACAATAATCTGTCCCTCACAGGAGCAGCAGGAACCTCTCCCTGTAGCACTATGATGAGATAATTTTAGAACAATAATCTGTCCTTCACAGGAGCATCAGGAACCTCTCCCAATAGCACTATGAAATGATTTTAGAACAATAATCTGTCCCTCACAGGAGCAACAGGAACCTCTCCCTATAGCACTATGAGATGATTATAGAACAATAATCTGTCCCTCACAGGAGCAGCAGGAACCTCTCCCTGTAGCACTATGATGAGATGATTTTAGAACAATAATCTGTCCCTCACAGGAGAAGCAGGAACCTCTCCTTATAGCACTATGAGATGATTTTAGAACAATAATCTGTCCCTCACAGGAGCAGCAGGAAACTCTCCCTATAGCACTATGAAATAATTTTAGAACAATAATCTGTCCCTCACAGGAGCAGCAGGAACCTCTCCCTGTAGCACTATGATGAGATGATTTTAGAACAATAATCTGTCCCTCACAGGAGAAGCAGGAACCTTTCCCTGTAGCACTATGATGAAATGATTTTAGAACAATAATTTGTCCTTCACAGGAGCAGCAGGAACCTCTCCCTATAGCACTATGAAATTATTTTAGAACAATAATCTGTCCCTCACAGGAGCAGCAGGAACCTCTCCCTATAGCACTATGAGATGATTTTAGAACAATAATATGTCCCTCACAGGAGCAGCAGGAACCTCTCCCTCTAGCAGTATGAGATAGTTTTAGAACAATAATCTGTCCCTCACCGGAGCAGCAGGAACCTCTCCCTATAGCACTCTGAGATCATTTTAGAACAATAATCTGTCCCTCTCAGGAGCAGCAGGAACCTCTCCCTGTAGCACTATGATGAGATGATTTTAGAATAATAATCTGTCCCTCACAGGAGCAGCAGGAACCTCTCCCTGTAGCACTATGATGAGATAATTTTAGAACAATAATATGTCCCTCACAGGAGAAGTAGGAACCTCTCCCTATAGCACTATGACATGATTTTAGAACAATAGTCTGTCCCTCAGAGGAGCAGCAGAAACCTCTCCCTATAGCACTCTGAGATGATTTTAGAACAATAATCTGTCCCTCACAGGAGCAGCAGGAACCTCTCCCTATAGCACTATGATGATTTGATTTTAGAACAATAATCTGTCCCTCACAGAAGCAGCAGGAACCTCTTCCTATAGCACTATGATGAGATGATTTTAGAACAATAATCTGCCCCTCACAGGAGCAGCGGGAACCTCACCCTATAGCCCTATGAGATGATTTTAGAACAATAATCTGTCCCTCACAGCACCAGTAAACTGTACCTAGTCCAGTATCAGATGGTTTTAGAATGCTAATCTTTCACCTCACAGCACTGCCAGGAAACTGTCTGTAATGCAGGATGAGATCATATTAGATCAGTAATCTATCCCTCACAGCACTAGTAAACTGTACCTAGTCCAGTATCAGATGGTTTTTGAACGCTAAGCTTTCCCCTCACAGCACCACCAGGAATCTGTCTGTAATGCAGAATGAGATCATATTAGATCGGTAATCTATCCCTCACAGCGCCGGCAGCATGCTCTCCCTACACTAGCCTGAGACGATGTGACACACGGCACACATGACTCCAGCCCATATAGAGGCTGGGTCACATGATGGCCTGGCCAATCACAGCCATGCCAATAGTAGACATGGCTGTGATGGCTTCTAAGGGCAAACAAGTGAAACTCTTGTTGATTGGTTGCAATGCAGCTATTCAACAGGCGCCAAAAATAGTCTGGGTCACATGATGCACTGGCCAATCACAGCCATGCCATTAGTAGGCATGGCTGTGCTGGCTTCTAAGGACAAATGAGTGAAACGCTTGTTGATTGGCTGCCCTGCAGCTATAGAAAAGGCTTGAAAAATACCTGAATACCGAACCCGGACTTTTTTTCAAATGTTCGGGTTCAGGGCACGGACACCCCAAAGTCCGGTACGAACCCAAACTTTACAGTCCGGGTTCGCTCAACTCTATCCAAGAGTAAAACAGTACCGATGGCCAGCGTATGAAATGCTTGTCCTTCCGGGAATGTGATCGCAGGTGGTGACGTCAGCGCGTTACATAAACATAAACAGACTTCTCCTCAGGGAGAATCACCATAGATCGGGTTCGGTATTCGTGTATTTTTGGTGCCTTTTCTATAGCTGTCAACCAATCAACAAGCTTTTCACTAGTTTGCCCTTAGAAGCCATCACAGCCATGCCTACTAATGGCATGGCTGTGATTGGCCAGTGCATCATGTGACCCAGCCTCTATATGGGGCTGGAGTCACGTAGCGCCGCATGTCAGATTGTCTCAGACTAGAGTAGGGAGAGCTTCATGCCCCTGCTGTGAGGGAAAGATTAGAGTTCACAACCATCTCAGACTGCATTAGGGAGACCTTCATTGCGGTCCTGTGAGGGAGACATTAGCGTATCAGAACCATGTTATAGTGCATTAAGGAGATGTTCCTGTCTGTGCTGTGAGGGAGACATTAGCGTTCAGAACCATCTTATAGTGCATTAGGGAAACGTAACTGTTGGTGCTCTGAGGGAGAGATTCTCATTCTAAAACCATCTACTACTGCATTAGGGAATTGTTCATGTTGTTGCTCTGAGAGAGAGATTATCATTCGAAAACCATCTACTACGGCATTAGGGAAACGTTCCTTTTGGTGCTCTGAGGGAGAGTTTATAGTTCTAAAAACAACTACTACTGCATTAGGGCCAGGTTCCTGTTGGTGCTCTGAGGGAGAGTTTATCTTTCTAAAAACAACTACTACTGCATTAGGGCCAGGTTCCTGTTGGTGCTCTAAAGGGAGAGTTTATCATTCTAAAAAAAGCTACTACTGTATTAGGGCCAGGTTCCTGTTGGTGCTCTGAAGGAGAGTTTATCGTTCTAAAAAAAGCTACTACTGTATTAGGGCCAGGTTCCTGTTGGTGCTCTGAGGGAGAGATTATAGTTCTAAAAACAACTACTACTGCGTTAGGGCCAGGTTCCTGCTGGTGCTCTGAGGGAGAGATTATCATTCTAAAAATAACTACTACTGCATTAGGGCCAGGTTCCTGTTGGTGCTCTGAGGGAGAGTTTATCGTTCTAAAGCCATCTCCTACTGCATTAGGGCCAGGTTCCTGTTGGTGCTCTGAGGGAGAGATTATCGTTCTAAAAACAACTACCACTGCATTAGGGCCAGGTTCCTGTTGGTGCTCTTTATCATTCTTTTTTTCACATATTTTATTGAGTTTTTATTGTATAAACATAGAAGAAAAACATAGCATATATCAATATGACAATTGAAGTGGAGTGAAGGGGAAGGGGACATGGGAGGGGGGGAAGAGGGGGGGTGGGGGCAAGGGAAGGAGGGAGGGAGGGGGAAGGGGGAAGGGGAGGGGGAGCGGGGACGCAACCTCACTCAGAATAAGCAGGTTATATGTAATGTAATTCACACAACATTCAAGTAGTTGTTTGACAAAAGAAAAAAAGAATAAAAAGAGGATCAAAATTCTATGTAGTAGTCCAGAGTTACTAGTCCATGGATGGGCAATGCCCAGTAGACCAGAAGGGAGGGTGAAGGGTTGGAAGCCGGAAACCCCAGCAGTGCAGGTTGGGACCAGTGACTCAATAGGCAGCTTTTAGACATTTGGGAGTTGACTGCGCCTTGGGCTAGTAGTGGTGAAATCATAGGGGTGTTCCGCCCTGGTGTCTACGGAAGAAGAGTTCCAATGCTGTCAAAGCAATAAGAGAAGGGAGCAGGGAGGATAGATGGTCTCATCAGTTTAGGGTGCTTGTATATTTTGTTGAGATGTCAATGGAATGGCCGAGGTAGACTCTATTGGGGTTCCATTTCTTGTGAAAGCTTGCCCGGTTACTCAAGTATAGGGTGAGGTTTAGACTTTCCTTCTACAGCATGTTGTCTAGCTCGGATCTAACCAGGTAGATGGTGGGAGGCGTGGAAGACGCCCACTGTTTCAGAATTGCTCTCCTAGTTGCCATGAAACATGAAGAGATCCAAGCTTTGTGGTCTACTACTGTGCGCTTATTTCTTTCATGCTGAAGTGCGGGGGTCCCCTCTAGATAGCCGAATAGTAATGGAAGTGGGTCGTTGGATGGCATATAGCCGGTGACCTTGTTGGCGAGCGTTTCTGTTTGGTCCCAGAGAGTCTTGATATGCGGACAGTCCCACAGCCTGTGTTTCAGCGAGGGTTTGTGTAGGTTGCACCAAGGGCAGGAGTACTGGTAGGGCAGAGCAGGTGAGGTTGTGAAGGGAGCATATGCTCTGTGTAGAATCTTTAATTGTTGCTCTCTCCAGAATTCATTAATAATGTGAGTTCTTGTTGAGTTGTACCATACCAGCGCTGCGTTTACTCCCTCGGGAAACACAAAGTCCTTAGACCAGGCCAACCCAGAGTTTGAATTCTGAGTTTTGGTTGTGTCTAGAGTTAGTGATTTGTAAACATCCGATATTGTATATTGGCCATTATCTAAGAGAGTGTCTATAAATGAGGTCTTGAATCTCTTGAATTTATCTGGATGGAGTGTGGCTGCGAAGCTGGTCGCCTGCTGAACATGGATGAAGGGGTGGCGTGGAAGTTGCAATCTGGTACTCAGTTCTGCAAAAAGTTATTGCCCTGCCTGTCATAGGGTTGAACAGTTGCGCACATTTGGTGAGGCCATGGGAGGCCCAGGTAGAGAAAACTGTGTATTGTGTAGGAAGATTGAAAAAAGGATGCCCCACAATGGGCACGTGGCAAGAAATGTGTATAGGGAGATTCAATTTTTTCCTAGATTCCCTCCATGCTATGACAGTATCTCTTATCGGCAGGTTTTGTTTAATGTGAGGTGGAAGGAGGTTTAATCTACAATGAAGGATCGCGGCTAATCCATCTGGGCCTACCATTTGTGATTCCAGCTCAAAGTTAGAGTACTTAGAGGAGCCTGCCAGCCAATCAATGCCCACCCTCAGAAGGCACACCAAGTTATAAATTCTAATATCAGGTAGGTTTGACCCCCCTATCTGTTTGGGTAGTGTAAGTTTTTTTAGGGCTATACAGGGTTTTCGGCCTCTCCACAGGAAGGTGGTGAGAGCTTTCTGCAGTGTCTGAATATCTTTATGTTTTAATAGCAGGGGAATAGTTTGAAGGGGGTATAATAATTTTGGGAAGCTAACCAACTTGAAGAGATGGCTCCTCCCTAGGAGTGAAAGGGGTAGAGAGGCCCATTGGACAAACTAATTTGTTATTTTTGTAATTAGGGGGGATAATTCAGCTGATATATGGAGGCTGGGTGTTTCCCTATCTTTATACCAAGATAAGTAATATGGTTGTTGGCTACTTGGAAGGAAAATTGAAGGGCCCAGTGTGGCGGCCTTGTTTGGAGTAAAGGTAGGATTTCACTCTTCCCAAAGTTTACCCTGAGACCCGAGCACTGTCTGAATTGGGTGAAGAGTTCCTGGATGTGGGGAATGTCTATTTGGGGACATGAGGAGAATATTGGAATATCGTCAGCGAATAGAGCTGAACGGAGTTCTTGCTTGCCAATCGGTACTCTGTGTATACTAGAGTTAAACAGTATCAAACGGGAAAGGGGTTCTATGGCTAAGGTAAATAAGAGGGGTGATAAAGGGCACCCCTGGCGAGTGCCTTTGTGTAGCAAAACTTTGTTAGAGATTTGGCCTGCCGCCACAATGTTTGCAAATGGTGCCTTATACATAGTGGATATTAAATGTAAGAACGGACCAGAGAAACCAAATCTTAGGAGGACCAACCTCAGCCAGTGGAAGCTGATATTATCGAATGCTTTTTCTGCATCGAGAGAGATAATAGCATACTCACTGGCTGGGTTGGCCTTGGCTGCTTCTAAGACGGCCAGTACTTTGCGGATATTGGATGTTGCCGATCTCCCCATAGTGAAGCCTGCTTGTGAAGGATGTATTAGAGTCGGCATTATTTGGGCTAATCTTTTAGTCATCATTTTTGAGAGAAGTTTAGAGTCCAGGTTTAATAGGGATATGGGCCTGTACGACCCCAGGTCTGTTGAGTCCTTGTTCTTTTTGGGGATTCATTTTATGTATGCCTGAAATCCTGAGGGCAGGTAATGGCCTCCGTCTAATATTTTCTGGTAAAGGGAAGTGAGCGTTGGGTATAATAGGTCTTTGTTAGATTTGTAAAATTCAGAAGTGTACCCGTCAGGGCCGGGGGACTTGTTGGGTGCCATGGACCTTATGGCATTACTTACTTCAGATTCGGTGATAGGTGCATTGAGGGCGAGTAGGTGTGATGAATCGATGTGGGGGAGGTTGACCCGGTCAAGGAAAGATGTTGCCATCAGTTCATCAATGGGGTCTTCCTTGTATAGGTTGGAGTAAAAGTCTTCTAGAATCTTAACAATATCCCTTGGTGTGTTACCTAAGGAACCATCTTGCCGTTTTAATGCCACTATTTGCATGGGCGTGCTGGGGCCTTTGCAGAGACGGGCCAGGAGCTTCCCGACTTTATTTCCAAATTTATGGTAGCTGAGCTCAGAGCATGAGTGATAATACTGCTCGCGTGCTTACGCCCACACATCAAAGTTGGTTTTCGCTTCTTTCCATGATTTCCTATTGTTGGGGGAATTATGGCTATTTAACTAATTTTGGGCTTCCCGAAGTACCGAACTAGCGGCCACATATTGCTGGGCAGTGAGCCTTTTATGCGCGACTGTAAAGGCTATTATTTTTCCCCTCAATACTGCCTTCCCGGGTCGTCTATGTGGGCGGAGTTTGTGTCTTGATACTCTTTCCAGGAGTTATGGATAACCTCAGACAGTTCTTTATTATTGGCCAAGTATGAAGGGAAGCGCCAGGTCTTGACCGGGCTCGGGGGGTTCATAACTGCTAGCAGAAGGGTGACTGGAGCATGGTCCAAAATGGCCGTCTCTAAGATTTGTGGGGATGTAACTAGGGGTAGCATGGGCATATTGCACAATAAATAGTCAATCCTGGATAGACTTTGGTGCGGTGGGAAGAAAAACTTATATTCCCGTCCTAAAGGGTTGGCCAGCCTCCATATACTGTATCAGTGAGTTGGATAGCTTCAGGGAATTGAGATAAGAGGGTGTGCGGCGGGGAGGGGGTGCTTCCAAGGATAGCGATAGCTCGCGTTCTATCTTCATGTGTATTCATGACCGAGTTGAAATCACCCCCTGAGTTTATCGTTCTAAAAACAACTAATACCTCATTAGGGCCAGGTTCCTGTTGGTGCTCTGAGGGAGAGTTTATCGTTCCAAAAACAACTACTACTGCATTAGGGCCAGGTTCCTGTTGGTGCTCTGAGGGAGAGTTTATCGTTCTAAAAACAACTAGTACTGCATTAGGGCCAGGTTCCTGTTGGTGCCCTGAGGCAGAGTTTATCATTCTAAAAACAACTACTACTGCATTCGGCCAGGTTCCTGTTGGTGCTCTGAGGGAGAGATTATCGTTCTAAAGCCATCTCCTACTGCATTAGTGCCAGGTTCCTGTTTGTGCTCTGAGGGAGAGTTTAGCATTCTAAAAACAACTACTACTGCATTAGGGCCAGGTTCCTGTTTGTGCTCTGAGGGAGAGTTTATCGTTCTAAAAACAACTACTACTGCATTAGGGCCAGGTTCCTGTTGGTGCTCTGAGGGAGAGTTTATCGTTCTAAAAACAACTACTACTGCATTAGGGCCTGGTTCCTGTTGGTGCTCTGAGGGAGAGATTAGCGTTCTAAAAACAACTACATCACCAAGTTTCGTTTACTTCTACTTTGTTGTAGGGAGATCCATCCTAACTCTTATGTATATTGCATATTGCTTTACGATGTTCTTACCTTGTTATTGCTTAAGTTACTTCCGTATGCTACCTTTTGACACAAACTGTTATTATATGACTCAAATGGATCTTTGCTACTACTCTGACGCATTGTCATGCTAACAAACGCTCAATAAAGTTTCTTTAAAAAAAACAAAAAAAAAAAACAACTACTACTGCATTAGGGCCAGGTTCCTGTTGGTGCTCTGAGGGAGAGTTTATCGTTCTAAAATTAACTACTACTGCATTAGGGCCAGGTTCTTGTTGGAGCTCTGTAGGAGAGTTTATCGTTCTAAAGCCATCTCCTACTGCATTAGGGAGAGGTTCCTGTTGGTGCTGTGAAAGACAGATTATCGTTCTAAAATCATCTCATACTGGTGTAGGGAGAGGTTCCTTCTGCTGGTGTGAGCGGTGCATTTCTTTCACAAAAATTAAAAGTGCATCTACAATTTTTTTTTTAAATAAGAATAATAATTTATTATGTTTTTTTGTATTAATAAATAGTACTACATAGTACATTTGTGTCCAGAATGAGGAGAGCGTCAAATAAGGGATGTGTTGGTGGTCGTGGTACTGCTGGTGCTGGTGGTGTTGCTGAAGCTCTTGTTGCAAGGAGAGGACATGGTCGATCTGTGCCAGCTACATGCGCAAGTGAAACACCTACCTCAGGTAGCCGACAGAACCTTCAACATTATATGGTAGGCCTGAATGGTGAGGCCAGAATAAGTACAAGCGATAGTAGATTGGGTGGCGGACAATGCCTCCAGTTCCTTTACATTGTCTCCCACCTGGTCCCTTGATGAAAGTTCAGAGTTGGCACCTGAACCCCATGGCCATCTGTCTTTCACCTCAGCCCCTTGTAAATCAGCCAAGCAGTCTGAGCCCCAGGTCATGCAGCAGTCTCTTATGATTTTTGATGACTCTGCTGCTGTGCTTTCCGTGGGCCATCCACATAGCCCTGGCCCAGAAGTGGAAGACATTGAGTGCACTGATGCCCAACCACTTCTGGTTCAGGATGAGGACATGGAAACAACACGGCAGCACGTCTGTGATGATGATGATGAAGCACAGGTGCCAAATGCTGCAGCTTTCCTCAGTGTGCAGACTGACAAGGAGGGCAGTGGTGAAGGGTGGGTGGAAGATGATGTGGAGGATGATGAGGTCCTAGACCCCACATGGAATGAAGGTCATGTGAGTGACGTGTGCAGTTTGGAGGAAGGTGGTGGTCGCACAGAGGCACCAGCACAGTAAAAGAGGAAGCAGGTTGCAAAAGCGGAGCGAGCGTCCCCTAGACAGTAGGCCTGCTACTACCCACCACACCCAGGGACCTAGCACACCAAAGGCAGCTCAAAGACGTTCCCCGGCATGGCAGTTCTTCAGACAATGTGCTGATGACAAGACACAAGTGGTTTTCACACTGTGCAATGAGACCCTGAAGCGAGGCATAAATGTTATAAACCTGAGCACAACCTGCATGACCAGGCATCTAAATTCAAAGCACTTGCTGCAGTGGAATAAGTACTTCAAAATCCAAGAAAGGTCTCAGCCGCCTCCTGCTTCCTCTTCTGCTGCTTCCTCGGCCTCTTCCTCCACCTCTACAGTGCCAGTGTCACCTGCCACCCAGCAAACAGACGATGTGACAGCAACGCCACCATGTCCGCCACCATCCCCAAGCATTTCCACGCTATTCCATGGAAGCTTACAGCTCTCCATCTCTCAAACACTGGAGAGAAAGAGGAAGTACCCCACTACCCACCCGCGATCCCTGGCCATGAATGCCAGAATTTCAAAATTCCTGGCCTTTGAAATGCTGTCATTCCGTCTGGTGGACATGGACAGTTTTAAAAACCTGATGGTGGTGGCTGTCCCACAGTACGTGGTTCCCAGCCGCCACTACTTTTCCAGGCGAGCCATCCCTTCCCTGCACAAACAAGTCGGGGACGAGATCAAGTGTGCACTGCGCAACTCCATCTGTGGCAAGGTCCACATAACCACTGATAGGTGGACCAGTAGGCATGGGCAGGGACGCTATATAGAAACAGAAATATAGAAAAGTGACGGCAGAAAAAGACTGAGTAGTCCATCGAGTCTGCCCCTTTTTATTTATTTATTTTTATTTTATTTTTTTTATAATTTATTATTTTTTTTTTACATTAACCTTTTTGTCTGACTATAGATTTATGATTATCCCAAGCATGTTTGAAGCCATTTACTGTTGACTGTCTCACAACCTCTGTTGGTAGTTTATTCCAATCATCAACCACCCTTTCAGTAAAATAATACTTTCTTAGATTCGTTTTGAACTTCCCCCCAGTTAGTTTGAGGTCATGTCCCCGTGTTCTTGATTTTGGTTTCATATTGAAAAGACTGCCCTCCTGAATCTTATTCACCCCCTTGATGTATTTAAAGGTTACAATCATGTCTCCCCTCTCCCTTCTTTCCTCCAGACTATACATATTAAGTTCCTGAAGTTGCTCTTGATATGATTTATCCCCCAGATCTTTCACCATTTTTGTTACCCATCTCTGAACTTGTTCTATCTTATCAATATCTTTTTGTAAGTGTGGTCTCCAGAACTGGACACAGTATTGTAAGTGAGGTCTCACTAAAGATCTATATAGAGGAATCAGAACCTCCTTCCTCCTGCTGGCGATCCCTCTTCTGATACATCCCAGAATTCTATTTGCTTTTCCCACTGCCTGGTCACACTGTTTGCTCATTTTGCAATCATCTGAAATAAGCACCCCCAAATCGTTTTCTTCTGTAGTGCTGGCTAACACTGTACCCCCAATGCTGTACTCTCTAAGCGGATTCTTTTTTCCTAGATGCATTATTTTACATTTAGAAATATTGAACTGCAGTCTCCACTGCTTTGACCAATCTTCCAGCAATGCTAAATCATATTCCATGTTACAGACACCTCCAGGGATATCAATCCTATTACACACCTTTGTATCATCAGCAAAGAGACATACATTTCCCAACAAACCTTTAGTTATATCACTTACATATAAGTTAAATAGAACAGGACCCAGTAAAGAGCCTTGTGGTACGCCACTAGTGACTGGTCTCTGTTCTGAGTGAACCCCAATTACAACCACACAGATCTATCCTTTAACCAACTGCATATCCACGGAACCACCCAAGGGTTAAGTCCCAGCTTGTACAACTTTTGTATCAGATCATTATGTGGAACTGTATCAAATGCCTTGCTGAAATCAAGATACGCTATGTCCACAGCACCACCCTGGTCCAAAACACTGGTAATATAGTCAAAGAATTCAATCAGATTTGTCTGGCACGATCTGCCCTCAGTAAAGCCATGTTGCTTTGGGTCCAGCAAGCTGTGGATTTTTAGGTGATCAATGATCCTTCTTTTGAGAAGTGATTCCATTACCTTGACTACAATTGATGTTAAACTCACTGGCCTGTAATTGCCAGCTTCTACCTTGCTGCCCTTCTTGTGGATAGGTACAATATTAACTATCCGCCAGTCATGGGGAACTTCTCCTGTTAGAAGAGATTTATTTAAAAGATTTGTTAATGTTCCAACAACTATATCGGGAAGTTCTCTTAGAACTCTGGGATGAATACCATCAGGGCCCATTGTTTTATTAAGCTTTAACCGAGCCAGTTCCTCAGCTACCTCTGTCTCCAGAAATCTTAGAAATTAACCATCATTACTAGAACCAATATGATTCCCTAACTTGTTATCATTAGTGCAGTCTGTTTCTGAGAAGACTGAACAAAAGTAATTGTTTAAATGGTTTACTACATCCTGGTCTCCCTCAACATATGTGTTGTGCCCAGTTTTCATTTTGGTGATCCCATTGTATTTTTTCCTTCTATCACTAATGTACCTAAAAAAGGTTTTATCTCCTTCCTTAATAGACTTAGCAATTTCCTCCTCTTTCTGTGCTTTTGCAGCACCAATAATGTGTTTGGCCTCCTTTTGTCTATTTTTATACTCCTCTCTGTCAGCTGCACCTCCTGTTTCCTTGAATCTTCTATATGCCACTATATCTCGCTAACTGCACACTGGGCAAATGTAGTGGCGGGTGGGCCTGAGGCGGCTAGCCGTTTGGCGCATGTCCTTCTGCCACCCAGGATTGGAGGGCATTTCTCTTTGCCTCCTGTTGCCTCCTCCTCCTACTGCGCTTCCTCCTCCTCCTCTACCACCTCCTCATCCTCTCAGCGTAACACCTTCACCACCAACTTCAGCACATCCAGGGCGAAACGACAGCAGGCTGTTTTAAAACGGATATGTTTGGGGGATAAACCCCACACTGCGCAGCAGTTGTGGACGGGCATTGAACAACAGACCAATGAGTGGTTGTTGCCACTGAACCTCAAGCCCGGCCTGGTGGTGTGCGATAATGGGTGAAATCTCATAGCAGCTCTGGGTCTAGCCGGTTTGACGCACATCCCTTGCCTGGCGCATGTGCTGAATATGGTGGTGCAGAAATTTCCAAAAAACTACCCGGATATGTCAGAGCTGCTGCAGAAAGTGTGGGCCGTCTGTGCGAGCTTTCGGCGTTCTCACCCTGCTGCCGCTCGCCTGTCTGCGCTGCAGCAGAACTTCGGCCTTCCCGCTCACCGCCTCCTATGTGACATGCCCACAAGGTGGAACTCCACCTTGCACATGCTGGATAAACTGTGCGAGCAGCAGCAGGCAATAGTGGTGTTTCAGCTGCAGCATGCATGGGTCAGTCGCTCTGCGGAACACCACCACTTCTCCATGCGAGACCTGTGTACCATATTGCGGTGTTTCGAGTACTCCACCAACATGGCCAGTGCCGATGATGCTGTTCCCCAGGGTTACTATCCCACTTCTATGTCTCCTTGAGCAAACACTTCGGGCGATGATGGAAGAGGATGTGGCACAGGAGGAGGAGGAAGAGGGGTAATTTCCACGGTTATCAGGCCAGTGATTCACAAGTGGCTCAGAGGGTGGGTTCCTGCACCAGCATAGGCCAGGTCAAAAATTTTCAAGTCAGGGGACAGTTCTGGAGGATGAGGAGGACAAGGATGATGATGAGGAGGAGGAGGAACCGTGTTCACAGCAGGGTGGCACTCAACGCAGCTCGTGGGCATCACTGGAGTGTGGCTGGGGGGATACGGAGGACACAGATGATACACCTCCCCACAGAGGACAGCTTGTCTTTGCCTCTGGGCAGCCTGGCACACGTGAGCGACTACATGCTGCAGTGCCTGCTCAACGACAGCCGAGTTGCCCACATTTTAACTTGTGCTGATTACTGGGTGGCCACCCTGCTGGATCCCCGTTACAAGGACAACATGCCGTCATTAATTCCCTCACTGGAGCTTGAACGGAAGATGCGCGACTACAAGCACACTCTGATAGACGCGCTGCTGAGGGCATTCCCATATGACACCGGGGGCTCAGTGGAAGCACAAGGCGAAGGCAGAGGAGGAGGAAGAGGTCGTCAACGCAGCTGTGGCACCGCCAGCACCTCAGAAGGCAGGGTTAGCATGGCTGAAATGTGGAAAAGCTTTGTCAGCAGCACAACACCACAAACAGCACCACCAGCTGATAGGCAGCGTCTTAGCAGGAGGCAGCATTTCAGCAACATGGTGGAACAGTATGTGTGCACACACCTACACGTACTGACTGATGGGTCTGTCCCATTCAACATCTGAGTCTCCAAATTGGCCACATGGCCTGAGCCTGCCCTTTATGCCTTGGAGGTGCTGGCCTGCTCTGCAGAAAGTGTATTATCTGAACGTGTGTTTAGTACAGCAGGGGGCGTTATCACAGACAAGCGCAGCCGTCTGTCCACAGCCAACGTGGACAAGCTAACCTTTATTAAAATGAACCAGGCATGGATCCCACAAGACTTGTCTGTACCTTGTGCAGAATAGACATTTAGACCTGCCTCACACAGCCATTGGTATCTTTTTTTTGAATATGTCTCAATATTTTGGGGGCTACCCCAATTCAAAAAAAAAACAAACAAACAAAAAACTGTGTTGGCTCCCTCCTCCTCCTCCACCACTGCCACTTCCACCTTCACTGCTACGGTCACGGCCTAGTCAACCTCTAGGCTCCTACTCCACTTCCACCTCCTGCTCCCATTTTTATTTTTTTTATGTGATTTTAAGTTATTTCCCTATCCACATTTGTTTGCAGGGCACTTGTCCTACTCTTATCCCCATTTTGCTTCTTTTTGCAGCCTTCTAGCCCTTTCCATTACTTTTTTACAGCCATTTTTGTGCCCAAAAGTTAGGGTCACCATTGACTTCAATGGGGTTCGGTGTCCGGGGTCAAATTCGGATCGAGTTCGGTGCCGAACCCGAACGGTTTCATAAGGTTCTGCCTAACCCGAACGATTTCACAAGGTTCTGCCGAACCCGACGAACTCGAACATCCAGGTGTCTGCTCAACTCTAGTCATCAGCTGTCAGCTGGCTTTCCCACTGACAGCTGAAATGTAAACACAACAATGCCGACAATATAAAATTCAGAAAAAAATGGCGTGGGATGTTTTGGGTCTGGTATGGATTCTAAGGGGAACCCATACCAATTTTTTTTTTTAAAAATGGCGTAGGGTCCTCCCCAAAATCCATACTAAACCCTTATCTGAGCATGTAGACTGGCAGGTCAGGAAAAGGTGGTGCATGCTCAGATAAGGGTCTAGTATGGATTATGGAAGGACCCCACGCCATTTTTTAAAAATGTTTTGGCGTGAGGTTCCCCTTAGAAGCCATACCAGACCCGAAGGGTCCCATGCCATTTTTTTCCTGAATTGTATATTGTCGGCATTGTCGTGTTTACATTTCAGCTGTCAGTGGGGAAGCCAGCTGACAGCCGATGACTCATTGTTTGTTAAGGACGTGGCAGCCGGCTTCCAGGCCCACTGCTTAACAACCAGCTATTCTTCACACAGAATTTGAATCGGTCCATCATTTTTCGACCAATCCGACTTTGAATCGTTCTAAAAATGTAGCCGATGCACGGGTTCCTGTGGACTGCTTGCTCCTCCATCTGACATTTCTTATACAGCTAAGGGGCTGTCAGGAACCATGAATCAGACCAAGACAGAAGTGCAGTAAAATCACACTTTTTAATAAAAAGGTAAAATGATATAAACAGAGTAAACATGCTCAAAACATAGCCAGAGCTTGGTAACCAGAGTGGATAGTCAGATCAAGCCAGTTAAACAGGAGTCCACAGATCAGCGAGGTCAAACAAAGGGCATGCAGAGCCAGGAGCCAGGAGGAGAGCCAGCCGAGCAGGGTCTTGAATAGAGGAATCAGAAGGGAATGTCAAACAGGCAAAGTCTTTCACAGGAAAACACAGCAGAGATTTCTCCAGAGATGTTGATCAGGTGAAGGTGTCTGAGATCTGATCCAGGCAGTTTATATAGGTAGGAGAGCTGGCTAACGAGCAGGATATGGACATCAGGTAAAAAAGAGGGGAAGCTGAGACTGAGTGGCATCAGATGAGACAGAGTGGCAATTAACCCACAGCTGAGCAGCTTGCTCTGAGAAGGGAGGGCTGAGCTCAGCACTGACAAGGGTGGAGTCATCCAATGACATCAATAGGTGACCTTGTGAAGTCACTGACCAAAGCATACTGGGTCAATGTCATCGATGGCGTCACAAGGGGGGCACCAGGTGGCCCCGCCCCTTACCTATATTGTATATATATATATATATATATACAGTTGTGCTCATAAGCTTACATACCCTGGCAGAATTTATGATTTCTTGGCCATTTTTCAGAGAATATGAATGATAACATGAAGACATTTCTTTCACTCGTGGTTAGTGTTTGGTTGAAGGCATTTATTATCAATCAACTGTGCTTACGCTTTTTAAATCATGACAACAGAAACTACCCAAATGACCCTGATCAAAAGTTTATATACTCTGGGTCTTAATACCGTGTATTGCCCCCTTTAACATCAATGACAGCTTGAAGTCTTTTGTGGTATTTGTGGATGAGGATCTTTATCTTCTCAGATGGTAAAGCTGCCCATTCCTCTCAATCCTGCCCAGTCTCTGACCATCTCCGGTATCCTGTCAGCAGTCTTTGACCATCTCCTGTATCCTGTCCACAGTCTCTGACCATCTCCTGTATCCTGTCTGCAGTCTCTGACCATCTACTTTATCATAGAATGGGGGATGGGTACCGCACTTAGGATAGGGGTGTACAAGCCTGCTGCTGATCCTTGGAACACATAGGAGATCCCAGGCAATACCAAACAGGCCCCCTTGCGTTTAACCCCTGCAGGGGTGACGCTATTCGGTAAGTGGGGTATCCACAGGGGGAGCACGTGTGACCCACATCCATTCAAGCACTTGAAGAGTGTAGCACCTATGTATAATTGTGATCATAAGGAGTGACATCTGAGCTTGTACACATCTGAAAGACTGCTGCTAAAAATATCATCAATCACGAACACTTTTTGCACTGTGCACCTTTTGTTTATGTGTAATTTATACATGTTGATGTATATTTTAAATGATATAAATTATCACCGTTTTAGATATTTTTTGATTGTATTAATCACATAGGGGATGTGTTTATGCATTTGAATATTGCACGTGTACCCAATAAAGGAAATATTTATTACACTAGCACTATTGAACGTTTGTGTATTTGCATATATCACTTGATCCATTACAGGAGATATTTATTGCACTAGCACCTTGGTAAGACATATTAGCACTTTATGCACATCTGACACATATAGTTAAGCATTTATTGTATATACGTGACTAACCTCTTGGTACCATTAGGGGGCAATAGTCCACATAAGACTGGGATTAAACTTACAGTGCAAGGGCAATGCTGCAGACCCTGATGTAAGTGGAAACTCTAAAGTAAAGGGAATGCAGTGGACTATGATATAAGGGTCTCTGGTCACCAGAATTCCCCCTTACATCAAAGTTCCCCCTTAGATCATGATCTGCAGCATTCCCCTTTTACATTAGAGTTCCCTTTTGCTGTGAGGGGGAATCCTGCAGACTCTAAGGTAAGACAGAACTCTGTAGTGGCTGGGTTATAGTAACCTGACCTTCATGTAACTGGGGAAATACGGTTTTGACTTTTGTTTAACTTAAACACATTGCTAATAGCACAATCTATATGTTTATGGTTTAAATATTGATATTTGAACTGTTTAGCACAGAAAATTGTCATTTTAGCAGTTTCAGTTAAAAAATTTGACTCTGTCAGTAAATTCCATGATTTTTGTCAGTAAAAAAAAAAAAATGGTGTTGTTTGTAAATTTTGGTGTGCTGCCAGTATATTTCACTTTGGGGGGTTGGTGACACTGGTGGTGAAGCCAGCTGACAGCTGATGACTAGAGTTGAGCGAACACCTGGAAGTTCGGGTTCTGCTGGTCCGTCCGAACTTCGGGACAAAGTCCGGGTCCGGGTCCGGACGGAACCCGAACGATCGCAGCAACAGGCACGCTAGCAAGCCCAAGGCAGGCCTGGGCCTGGGCCTGAAACAGGGCTTCAAGCCTGCCTGGTCGTCTTGGGCTTGAAGGTCCACAAGCGAGTTGAGATCAGTAGTCGACAGTCGACCGAAGTGGTGGTCACAGTGGTTGGGGGGTTTCACTTTATATGACCGTCGTGTGGTTTTAAATGTTTGTTGTGGTAAAAAAAAAAAAATGACTGTTTTTAGTACCTTAAATGACTGTCTCAGTTTAAAAAATTGACTTTGACGATTTTACTGTTAAAAGACACGATTTGTCAAGTTTATAGTTATAAATTTGGTATTTGTATATCTAACACGATAATCGTTACACAAATTCAATTTGT
>BLSH010142107.1:230757-251101 GCA_018402905.1 Glandirana rugosa | reverse complement strand
TCCCTAGCCCTTAATTTCTATAATTCTCTCTTTTACAACCACCCTAGGTATGCCCCCTTTAAAGGCATACTGACATTCATGACCACGGCACACTTCAGGTCTCTGTCCTTATACACTTTAGGTCTCTGTCATTTTAATTATGTCTAATTACGTTTCACCGTTTCATTCTGAAGATTCCGAGTACAAATGTAAAGTGGTGAGTGTACAGCTTGTATTACAGTGTAAATTTGCTGTCCCCTCAAAATAACTCAACACCCAACCATTAATGTCTTAGCCGCTGGCAATAAAAGCGATTACAACCCTAAGTGATAATGTCCAAATTGAGCCCAAAGTGTCAATATTTTGTGTGGCCATAGTTATTTTTTAGCATTGCCTTAACCCTCTTGGGTATGGAGCTCACCAGAGCTTCACAGGTTGCTATTGAAGTCCTTTTCCACTCCTCCATGACGACATCACAGAGCTGGTGGATGTTAGAGACCTTGCGCTCCTCCACCTTCCATTTGAGGATGCCCCACAGATGCTCAATAGGGTTTAGGTCTGGAGACATGCTTGGCCAGTCCATCACCTTTACACTCAGCTTCTTTAGCAAGGCAGTGGTTGTCTTGGACGTGTGTTTGGGACCATTATCATGTTGGAATACAGCCCTGTGGCCCAATTCCCGAAGGGAGGGGATCATGCTATGCTTCAGCATGTCACAGCACATGTTAACATTCATGGTACCCTCAATGAACTGTAGCTCCTCAGTGTCGGCAACACTCATGCAGCCCCAGACCATGGCACTCCCGCCACCATGCTTGACTGTAGGCAAGACACACTCGTCTTTGTACTCCTCACCTGCTTGCCGCCACACATGCTTGACACCATCTAAACCAAATAAGTTTATCTTGGTCTCATCAGACCACAGGACATGGTTCCAGTAAACTATGTCCTTAGTCTGTTTGTCTTCAGCAAACTGTTTACAGGCTTTCTTGTAAATCATCTTTAGAAGAGGCTTCCTTCTGGGACGAAAGCCATGCAGACCAATATGATGCAGTGTGCGGCGTATGGTCTGAGCACAAACAGGCTGACCCCCCACCCCTTCAACCTCTGCAGCAATGCTGGCAGCACTCATACGCCTATTTCCCAAAGACAACCTCTGGATATGACGCTGAGCATGTGCACTCAATGTCTTTGTTTGACCATGGTGAGGCCTGTTTTGAGTGGAACCTGTCCTGTTAAACCGCTGTATGGTCTTGGCCACTGTGCTGAAGCTCAGTTTCAGGGTCTTGACAATCTTCTTATAGCCTAGGCCAACTTTATGTAGAGCAACAATTCTTTTTTTCAGATGCTCAGAGAGTTCTTTGCCATGAGGTGCCATGTTGAACTTCCAGTGACCAGTATGAGGAAGTGAGAGCGATTACACCAAATTTAACACACCTGCTCCCCATTCACACCTGACACCTTGTATCACTAATGAGTCACATGACACTGGGCAGAGGAAATTGGCTAATTGGGCCCAATTTGAACATTTTCACTTAGAGGTGTACTCACTTTTGTTGCCAGCGGTTTAGACATTAATGGCCGCGTGTTGAGTTATTTTGAGGGGGCAGCAAATTTACACTGTTATACAAGCTGTACACTCACTACTTTACATTGTAGGAAAGTGTAATTTCTTCAGTGTTGTCACATGAAAAGATATAATAAAATATTTACAAAAATGAGAGGGGTGTACTCACTTTTGTGAGATACTATATGTATGTATGTATATATATATATATATATATATATATCATACTGTATATATACTGTATATTCTTACACTGTCTGCACTGATTGTATATAGGCTACACTAGATCTATATACTACATTGCCCGCACGAATTGCATATTCTCTACACTAGATCTATGTACTTCACTGCCTGCACTGCCTTTATACACTCTACACTAGATCTATATACTACGCTGCCTACACGCCACTAACTAAACTAGCTAAACTAGATTGACGTTCCAGTCTCCACATGCACACACTACATATGGCCACTTTTCAAGTGGTCGTATATAGTGTGGGGCATGGACTGAGACCCCTGAGCCCTGATTGGCCAAAGGCACCCTGCCCCTCTCCAATCATGGCTCTCACAGGAGAGCACACTGTGATTGGCCAAAGCATGCAGGTTGTGTGCATGCTTTGGCCAATCAGCGTGTGTCATTCCCTGCGGTCTCATACTGCATTATGGGGCGCTCGAATTTGGCGTGAATGCCCCATAATGTTTCATAATGTTTCAAGATTTGGCGAACGGCCAAACGCCCGATGTTTGAGTCAAACTTACGTTCAACCTAAACAGCAGGCTCATCCCTACTCTTTAGTACTTCCTTTGTACTGCCAGTTTACTATAGCAACTGCACCAGGTTGCTAAGAGTTACCATTTGGGGGGCCTGGCTTGGCGCGTGACAGAGATGGCAGCACACTAGCTGAGCTCCGTAGGATCACACAGCCTGCAGCCTGATATCTTCTCCACACCACGCTGGAAATGGACAAACTTTTACACCAGACCCCACAGTCACGATCCCGCCGTGGAACCGCGGCTACTTCGGCCAGGAATATATCCAACCTCTTCAAAACTCAGCCTCAATCCTCCCAGTGCGGCAGCATGGCAGGGGCCAAGATGGTGCGGGCACAGAGGGAAGAAGAGGACTTCAGTGAAGACTCTCAATCCGCCGCAGAGGACACAGGTAGGGGATACAAGCATACTAACCAACCCCTAACATATAAGGGCATGTCAGGAATCACTGCGGACATAAAATCCACCTTTTCTGCAGCCATTACTGATCTTAAATCAAACCTCCTATTCCTCACTGAAAAAATGGCAGCTGTCGAAGCGACAGGGAAACATAGGGACAAAGCCATCCACAGACTAGAAAAAAGCCAATTGAAGAACCCTTATGGGTGGGACTTTCAAGGTGGGGGAACCAAAGGTCATCAAAAACACATCTACATAAGTATCAAATCCACATTTATTTTCACAAGTATAAAAATTACAAAAATGTTGTAAAAATGACAAATAAACCAATTACTGTATAAACGTATTCTGTTGACATATCGAATTGTTCAAATGCAGCCGGCTCGCACACATCTGTAGGTTCCTTAACATCATTCTGCCATCCTACGAAAGAGGAAGAAAGTCAGACGCGTTTCAGGTTCAAGCCTTTTGTCAGGGGCGTGTAGCAGAATGCAATTTATATATCTGGACGTACTTTGTCCAAAAGCAGTACTCAAAAGGATTTCGCCTTCAGAGCTCAAGGGATGAGGATTTACTAGTCATATGATGAATGGGAAAATGATGTGGAGATGTTTCAAATCGCAGCTCAAGGACAGGTACCTAGAGCCTTGCTGTATATTAAATAATTCAAGATGAGTTCCATCAAGTCAATGGGAGCAAGAGGAAAGGAGGGTAAATGCCAGAGAGTCCTCCCCACCACTTCACAATAAAGCACAGACTAGAAAAAGTAACCATATCCCACTCCTCTCACTTTATCAAAATTAATAGACATTTAGAAGACAGGGGGAGGAGGATCACACGGAGAAGACACGGCGATCTAATTTGTACGGGCACACAGGGCTCTCAGTGAAAGGGCAAGGGGACCTGATACGGCACCTCCCAGGGACATCATCTGTTGCCTGCAAAGTTACCCACTAAAAGAGGACATAATGGACAGAGCTAGGAGAAGTGAACACATTGTTTTCAATGAGGAAGCCATTATGCTATTCCAAGATCTAAAGAATCGCAGGGTCTTGCGCCCGCTACTGGATACTCAGAGAGAACGATTTGAGATACACATGGCACTTTCCCTTTCCCTAATAGTCACACAAGCAGGTAAACAATACATACTCCGCACACCAGCAGAGCTACCAGATTTCTGTGAGGCTTTAAATTTAGTTCCTATAGAGTTACCAGAATGGTACCAGGAATTTGCCCTACCACGCATAGAAAAGAGCCCTCCCAGAAAGCCATTCTCATCACCTGAAAAGCAACAAGCAAAGAAGGCTAAGCACAACCGCGGAGGCAGCCAAAACATGGGGAATCCCAATCTGAGACCAACACCTCCAAGAGCCCAAGCTATAGGGTAAAGATGTAAGCTTTCTACATGAGTTGAATCCACAAAGCTGAGGCAGGACAAAGACCCTTATGGTTCCTCAAATTCCTTTGTTTTATTTACTCCCTTTAGACAATGGGAAGGATCTTAACTTGATCAGTACTGGCTGCCCTGAGCTTACCTCCCTGGACTCTAGAAGGCCATAGACTTATAACCACCTCAGGATGTCAGCTACTTGTAAAACTGGCGCTACATTGAAGGTTAATTCGGGCAGCTCCTGCACTAAGGCACGGCTGAGAAGCAAGGCAAAAGACTTCGACAAGGGGGAAAAACTATAGGACATCTTGCAAGACGCATACAAATATGACTATGCTAAATGCAGGCCGCACAAGATAGATGCACTAACTACCCCTATCTGACAGACACACCTACAACCTTGCATCCTCGGCATGTTCTGGAACTGTGCATTCAATTGTACCAGGGAACTTAGAATTATGTTTGACAACGGCAAACTTCACGATAAGCAAGAGCAGGGCAAATGATGATATCCCCAAAAGGCTTTGTAGTAAAATCATGATAACCAGCAATGGCAGTTTTATAAAGGTTGATTCATTGCAGTTGACAGTCTAAGACTGTTTAAACATTTATTAGTTTATACATGTTCAGGCTGCGTGTTCCAAACAGTTGGAGTGAATATTTTTTCTGGTACCTTTTTTACTCCATTGCATCAGTTTACCTGAGTAGATTGTCTAACTTGATATGGTGTCCCGTACACCCCTTGCAGTCTACCCATGTTCCCACAAAGTGGTCCTGTCTCTGGGTGTCGTACTTTGAGACACGACACACTAACCTGGCTACTTTAGTAAAGTTTAATCTCTGCTAAGGTGATTTGTTATACCTCACTATGTTAATCTTCTTTGGATTCTCTATCTAACATAATTTTCATACCTTTTAATTTCTTTCCCTCTTACCCCCTCCCCATATCTCTCACTCTGAGATAAGCCTTGCAGTCTTCACACTCAGAACAAGAACCTGACACTGACCCTCCTGAGCCTGTCGCAATGGCGTACTCAACTCTCAGATGTCGACCCACGGTAATCTCACGCAACATCAGAGGTCTCAATGTGCCTGAAAAAAGGTCCACACTCTTGTGGGAACTCAAAAAAGGTAGGCCGCATTTCGTATTCCTACAGGAAAACCACATTAAGACTAACCAGATACCAAAACTCACTGACTCCTACTTTACTAATGCATATCATGCCACAAACTATATAGCCAAAACAAAGGGAGGTTTCAATCTTGGTGAGCAGAGAAGCCCTTTTTTTGCTTACCGAAAGAATGTCAGACCCAGAATGAAGGTACATTTTTCTTAAAGGCCATATGGAGGCACCGAAGTTACACTGGCGAATGTGTACTTTGCCAACAAAGCACACGCAACGTTCTGCCAAAAAAATATGCAGGAACTTCAGGGATTCACAAAAGGATGCCTGATATTGGGAGGAGATTTTAATATCCCACTAAAACCAATAGCAGACACCTCCAACAAGAAGTCCTGCATTAGCTACAAAATTCTTAAAAAAATTAAGGTCAGCCTATAGGCTCTACACTTACTAGATTTCCTCAACCCAGAGGCTAGGGATTTAACATTCTATTCCACCCCCCCGCGATGGATACTTTTGTATAGATTTTCTCTTTACCACACAGCGAGATCTACCAAAAATAACCGACTCCCGGATAGGAATTCAGTCTATATCAGATCATGCCCCCATCTCCTTGACGATAAACCTTACGTCCCCTTTACCCTCGTAGAACAATTGGAGCATCCCTTCTGACAGATCCCACACTTCTCCACAAAATACAAACACTTCTTACTGACTATTTCAAAACCAATGAGACACCAGACATGGATCCCCTTATGATTTGCGAAGCCCATAAGTGCGCCATCAGAGGGAAATTAAATAAGTTCAACTCCCTACACAAAAAAAACACAGGAAAAGTAACTTGCACAATTATCAGAAAAAGTTTTCAAATTAGAATCACAACATAAACACTCCCTAACAACTCAAACAGCAACTGAACTATTTGAGACCAGGAAGCTACTGCAGCAGATATTAGAAAACAGGACAAAAAGAATTCTATTCTTTAAAAAAAATATATTTTACGAATCAGGGGACAAAACTGGCCGACTCCTCGCCAGGGCACTCAGAGAACCCAAGTCCAACAAAAACATTATGGGTATCAAAAGACCAGACGGCACTTTAGATGCCACCACAGAAGCCATAGCTGCATACTTCCAAAACTATTACTCTAAGCTGTACAACTTACCACAACAACATAGATTACCGGAAAAAGCGAGGAACAGGGACCAAGCAATAAGAAGTTACCTAGCTAGGAGTGGACTTCCAAAACTAGAGGATGCAGACATCCAACCTTTGGAAGAACAGATCACCCTGTGTTATGTACCTGACGGTGGAGTCTGTCTTGTGCCGGGAACAACCGCTCTTGCGCACCCGATTCAAGGACCCCTGGTAGAATAGACAGAGGGCCAAGAGTGCGGGATGGCACAAGGGCTGGATGGTCACTGATGATGTAGTGAAGTTCCAGGAAGACGTGCAGATAGAAGAGTGGTCGTGCAGGCAGGGTTGGCAACGGGCAGGCAGGAAGGTACAAAGGATCAGGCAGGCGGGTAGTCAAAGTCCAAGCAAAGGTTCGTTCAACGGGCGGGCAGCAGAGGAGTAGACAAGCGGATGGTCGTGGATAGCCGGGGTCGGTGCAGGTAGCGAACAACAGGTCAAGGCAAGCCGGGTCAAACAGGAAGCAGATAAACACAGGAACAAGTTGAGGAGCTGTGGCTCACAGGTCACGGATGCTGTAGAACGAGCAGCACCCATTGCAGGAGTCTCTGGGTTTAAATAGGCGCCGTCTGCGCACCACCGCGGAAACGGCCAGAATTACTGGCAAACATGTCCATTCTCTAACATTGCCCCCCCCTAAGGGGCAGCCTCCGGATGCCTTACCGGGTGTCACCATCCTGGCGATTTCGTTTGAAGGCCTGAATCAGTCCGGGGGCATGGATGTTCCTTTCAGGTTCCCTCGAGTTTTCTTCCGGGCCGAAACCCTTCCACTTGATCAGATATTGAGTCACTCCAGCTCCCCGGCGGCTTTTTAAAATTGCTTCCACCTCAAACTCCTCCTCTCCATTGACTAGGATGGGACCCGGTGGTCCTACTTTTCGGCCCGAGAAGGAATCGAGGACCATGGGTTTTAGTAGGGAAACGTGGAAAACCGGGTGGATCTTCAGGGATGGTGGAAGATCAAGTTCAAATGCCACCCGGGTAATCTGTCTTTTCACAGGAAAAGGCCCCAGAAACCACGGGCCCAATTTCTTTGAGGGGCATGCAAGTTTCAAATCCTTGGTTGATAACTACACGTGATTGCCCGGTTGAAGCTCCATCTCCCCCCGTCTCCTCTTGTCATAGGCCTCCTTGCTAGCCTCCCGGAATTTGGTTAATGTCTCCTGAAGGAGTCCGCAATTGGAGTGGAGGAAGTTGGTGACATCCTGTGCTGCTGGGACGGAACACTCTGGATTCAGGTCGGGCAGAAATGTGGGGTGGTAGCCATAATTGGCCCAAAATGGGGACTGTTGGGTGGCCGAATGGGTAGAATTATTGTAGGCAAACTCGGCCACAGGCAGCAGTGCAACCCAATCATCTTGGGAGAAGGACGAGAAACATCGTAAGTATTGTTCCAGCGTCTGGTTTGTCCTTTCTGTTTGTCCGTTGGTCTGTGGATGGTACGCTGAGGAGAATGCCAGTTCGATCTCTAGTCCAGCACACAAGGCTCTCCAAAATTTTGACGTGAACTGGACCCCTCGATCCGACACAATGTTGCTGGGCACTCCATGCAGCCGGACGACTTCCTTTATGAATGTACGGGCCGTTTCGGCCGTTGAAGGGGTCCCCTTCATAGGGATGAAATGAGCCATTTTCGTCATCCGGTCCACTATGACAAAGATTGTCGTAAAACCTTCTGACGGAGGGAGTTCCACGATAAAATCTATCACCAGTTGCAACCACGGGCGTTCAGGTATGGGAAGGGGGTTCAACAGACCCCAGGCTTTAGCTCTGTTTGTTTTGATCCTGGCACAGACGGGACAGGCTCCAACATATTTTCTACAGTCCTCCAAAATGTGGGGCCACCAGAATGACCGTGAGACGAGCTCAGCGGTCTTTTGAGCACCAAAATGTCCTGCCAGTTTATGGTCGTGGCAACGACCCAAGACGCTAAGCCCCAGGCTTGCCGGGATGAACATTCTTCGCCCAAGCCACCATAGACCATCCCTTACGGACAATCGGGTGTCATGATCGGTGACGGAGTCGTCTAAGACCCGACAAAGTTGGGAGAGAAAGTCCTCGTCTGTCAGCAGGAAATTCCATGCAGGAAGTATAGTATCCGGTGGAGCAGTATTGCCTGGGTCTGTGAACATTCGGGAGAGAGCGTCGGGTTTACTATTCTTGGATCCGGGACGGTATGTAAGGTGAAAATGAAACCTGGAAAAGAATAGCGCCCAGCGGGCTTGCCTGGGCCTCAGTCTTTTTGCCGTTCGGAGATATTCCAGGTTTTTATGGTCAGTGAATATCAGAATAGGGTGAGAGGCCCCTTCCAACAAATAGCGCCACTCCTCTAATGCAGACTTAATGGGCAGTAGCTCCCGGTCTCCCACGTCGTAGTTCCGCTCCAGTGCGGTCAGCTACCTAGAAAAGAATGCCACTGGGTGGAGCAGGGCTTTGACACCCTGGCGCTGGGACAGGATAGCCCCTACTGCGGTCTCAGATGCGTCCACCTCCAGGACGTATGGTAAAGCTGGATCCGGGTGCTTCAGAATAGGGGCAGACGTGAAGAGGGACTTGAGTTTCTGAAAGGCGGCTTGAGCTTCAGAGGACCACTGGAACCGGATATTTTGTTTTGTTAAACGTGTGATGGGCTCCACGATGGCGGAAAATCCTTTAATAAATTTTCTGTAGAAATTTGCAAAGCCCACAAATTTCTGTACCCCTTTCGATCAGTGGGTGCAGGCCATTCCAAGATGGTGGAAACCTTCTGAGGATCCATGTGGATGCCAGTCGTAGAAATGATCAGCCCCAGGAAATGCATACTGGGCTGTTCAAACGAACATTTCTCCGCTTTCGCGTATAAGCCATGCTGCCGTAGACACCCAAGAACCTTGGTGACGTGCCTGCGGTGTTCCTCCAAGGAATTGGAAAAGACCAGGATGTCATCTAGGTAGATTATGACAAAAAGATACAGGAAGTCTCGAAACACGTCATTGACAAAATGTTGGAAGGTTGTGGGGGCATTACACAGGCCGAAGGGCATCACCAAGTACTCGTAATGCCCGAACCTAGTACGGAATGCAGTCTTCCACTCATCTCCTTCCCTGATCCGAATAAGATTATATGCCCCCCGTAAGTCGAGCTTGGTGAAGACAGTTGCTGACCCCAGCCGCTGAAAAAGTTCCGGAACCAAAGGTAGCGGGTACCGGTTCTTGATGATTAACCGGTTGAGCTCCCTATAGTCTATGCACGGCCGGAGTGAGTGGTCTTTTTTCTCCACGAAGAAGATGCCAGCTCTGGCCGGGGATGTAGAAGGCATGATGAATCCCTTCTTGGTGTTCTCCTCCAAGTAGGATTTAAGGGCTGCCAATTCAGGTTCGGAGAGAGGGTAGATCCTCCCGAACGGCACCTCTGCCCCGGGCAGCAGTTCAATGGGGCAATCGTAGGGCCTGTGCGGCGGAAGTTTGTCTGCCCCCTTCTTACTAAAAACATCTAAGAATGTATGGTAGGCGGTGGAAGAAGAGCCCGAACATCCGGTTCGGTGTCGGCCTCCAGGCTGAGGAGGGTTGGAATAGTCCCATCCCTAGGACTCAGACAGTGCTGATGGCAATACGGAGATAGGAACCGGACGGTTCCAGTGGCCCAGTCGATGCTGGGGTTGTGGGCCTGGAGCCAGGGCAATCCCAGGATGATGGGGCAGAGCGGAGAGGCAATGGCATCCAGCCGCAGATGTTCCTTGTGACCATCCAGGGTACAGGTAAGCAGAGGGATCGTCTCATGCGTGAGGGTTCCGGATTTGATGTGTGATCCGTCGGCCAGGCGGATCACCAGTTTGTGAGCCTTGGGTTGCAGGGGAATGTGGTGCTGTGCCGCAAAATCAAGATCGACAAAACAGCTGCACGCGCCGAAATCAAGGATTGCCGGCACCGTGATAATCCCTCCGAGAAGCTGCAGAGACAACAAAATGGTGAGATGGGCACGGTCGTTAACCGGTACATCAGAGACAGTGGACAAGCACTTACCGCGCTTCGCGGGGCATGTCCGAACCATGTGACCAAGTTCTCCACAATAGAGACACAGGTTCAACTGGAACCGGCGTTGTCTTTCCTCGCTGGTGAGTGATGGTCGAAGCAACCCAATCTGCATGGGCTCAGAGGAGTCCGGAGGAGAGAAGGAGGAGGTCGTTGGCCGGAAGGCCGGTGGAGTCGGGTAACTGGGCACCCGGGGGAGCATCCAGGTGGGACGCAATTGTCCAGAGGACCTCTCGGCACGACGCTCTCTGATGCGCCGGTCGATGGAGATGGCCAAGGTGACCAGCTCCTCCAGGGTCTTAGGGATCCCCACTCGGGCCAACTCATCCTTTACTGCCTCCGACAGCCCCATGTGAAACTGGAACATAAGTGCCGCGCTGCCCCAGGCGGTATCTGAACTCCAGCGCCGAAACTCGGCGGCATAATCCTCCACTGGGCGGCAGCCCTGCTGGAGATTGTGCAGGGTGGCTTCAGCCGTGGCGGCAAGGTGGGGATCATCATAAAGCTGCACCATGGCCCGGAAAAAGGCTGCAGCAGAAGCAACTTCGGGGGCATTCTGCTCCC
The DNA here is from genome assembly GCA_018402905.1 of Glandirana rugosa. Taxonomy (NCBI): domain Eukaryota; kingdom Metazoa; phylum Chordata; class Amphibia; order Anura; family Ranidae; genus Glandirana; species Glandirana rugosa. Next base: position 240,103 of record BLSH010142107.1, on the reverse strand, counting down.
ACAGTCTGAGAGCCCAGGCCTGGGGTTCCCCCTGCAACAGGGAGATCATGAATCCGACCTTGGTGCTTTCTAACGAAAATGTCCGTGACTGGAGACCCAGATATAGGTCGCAGGTGCTCCGGAAGACCCGAAACTTGCATCGGTCCCCAGAGAATTTATCCGGCAGTGGGACCTTGGGCTCCGAGGGCAGGGCCACTATGGTACGGGCAGCTGCGGGACCGGAGGCCGGGGAAGTAGACAATTCCTGTACTCGCTCTTCTAACCGGGTATATCCCTCTTGCAGGCTCTTGACGGCCTGGGTGAGGCCAGCCAGATGGGCGCACAAGTCGTCCATAGCGGAGCGTGTTCCCTGCGCAGACTCAGTCATGGCTGCTCGTTTCTGTTACGTACCTGACGGTGGAGTCTGTCTTGTGCAGGGAACAACCGCTCTTGCGTACCCGATTCAAGGACCCCTGGTAGAATAGACAGAGAGCCAAGAGTGCGGGATGGCACGAGGGCTGGATGGTCACTGATGATGTAGTGAAGTTCCAGGAAGACGTGCAGATAGAAGAGTGGTCGTGCAGGCAGGGTTGGCAACTGCAGGCAGGAAGGTACAAAGGATCAGGCAGGCGGGTAGTCAAAGTCTAAGCAAAGGTTCGTTCAACGGACGGGCAGCAGAGGTACAGAGGAGTAGACAAGCGGATGGTCGTGGATAGCCAGGGTCGGTGCAGGTAGCAAACAACAGGTCAAGGCAAGCCGGGTCAAACAGGAAGCAGATAAACACAGGAACAAGTGGAGGAGCTGTGGCTCACAGGTCATGGATGCTATAGAACGAGCAGCACCCATTGCAGGAGTCTCTGGGTTTAAATAGGTGCCGTTTGGCGCCGTTTCCGGCGCGTGCATTTTTCAAAATCAGAAGCACTGAATATCAATCTGCCAAGTTCTGAGCTTACTAGGAGGAAAATAAATTGCCCCTTCAAATGGGAAGAATTAGCTTTAAAGTACCTAGGTATATGGCTAACCCCAACAATTCCCTCAATTTTCAGTCGCAACTTTCCACCACTACTGCAGTCATTAGAGAAAGATCTTACCACCTGGCACTCAGGTTATTTCTCATGATTTGGCCATGCAGCCATACTCAAAATGTCCATATTACCTAGACTGCTCTATCTACTACGTGCTTTACAAGTCAGAATACCTGAAACCTTTTTTAGAAAACTTCAGACTATTCACTTAAAATTCCTATGGCAACACAAAAACCCCAGAATTAAATTTTGTCTTTTATCCAGACCTGAAGAACATGGGGGGATGGGTATCCCCAACTTCAAAAACTATTATTTAGTGTAACACTTGACCAGGGTAATAGATTGGCACTGCCACGGAGACACCAAAGACTGTGTAACACTCGAAGCAGGCCTATGCTCAACCCAGTATCCTCTCTCACCCTGGAATCTGGGAATCAGAAATAAACACATCACAATGCAGCACCCACTACTAGAAATGACTTTAAATGCATTTCAGACAATAACAAAAAATACCAAACTGACATTCCTACACAGCCCAATCATACCATTGATGGACAACGCAGACTTTACCCCGGACTGGAAAGCAGACCACTTACACATCCAGCCACTGGGAGACCACATCTGGCTGGAGAATGTTTTCAAGGTGGTAGACTTAAACCACTCACCACCCTTAAAAATGACAGCAGGCTCCAAAACATGCCATTATCTACATACTTCCAGATCCATAGTTATGTCACCAGCAAAACTCTACAAAAAGATTTCTCGAGACCTCTGACAGACTTAGAGTCGGTTTGTGCATTGAGTAACACCATGGAAAGGGTGACATCCATCACGTATACATGGCTCCAAAACACAAAACTTCATCTGGAAGACAGGTTCAGGAGGTATTGGTCAAAGGCACTACAGGTAAATATAACAGACAAACAGTGGAGGAATGCCTGTGTTCTATCTCACAGATGCTCCATCAGCACAAAAATGCAGGAAACTGTCTATAAACTCCTGACAAATTGGTACATTACACCTGCAAAACTCACGAAATGGCTCTCCCGGGCCTCAGGCACCTGTTGGAGGTGTGGGGAAGACGTAGGCACCCTTATTCACATCTGGCGGCACTGCCCCCACCTGACCTCAGTACTGGAAAGAGGTCAGAGAAATAATCCAAAAAAATCACAGATACCAAAATCCAACTAAATGTGGTGTGTTGTTTGCTACATATTGCCAACTTCTCTCAAAAGATATGAAAAATCACTGACCAAGCACCTACTAAATGCTGCCAAAACTCTAGTCCCAATCCATTTGAAAAGCAGCCAGCCTCCAACAGTGCCCAAATGGCTGAATAAGGTCTCTGAGATTTGCAATATGGAAGAGACAAGAGCACAGGCTTCCAATGGTGCTGAAAGATACCACAAGACGTGGTCACCCTGGTTCACTTTCAGATACTCAAGTGAATATGACAGTTTGAAAACAAGGCGCAAAGACTATGGTTGAATAGATTTCATCTCCAAATATGCTGAATTTAGTCTTGCTTCTGATGTGTTTCATTCTTCTGAATAATGGTGGCGTTACACAAAAAGTTGACTCTGAGTTACTAAGTGCAGACTACTAAACCAAGTTATATGACATGTGTGCAAATCCCCCCCACCCCCCCCCATGCCACCTTCATCTCTTTTTCTTACTCTTACTCAAATTCATAATTGCTATTGGATATCTATAGCACAAATTGAATGACTTTGTGAAACTGGAGTTCAAAGATATAATTTTGCCATGCATCAATAGCCATTATCTGGTTAACAAAGGCTCTCTCTACCACATATAAACCTAGAATGTATGACTTGTAGGATACAAAAAATGTAACATGTAGTTTTAACTTCAATATACCAAAGAGCTGAGCTCAATTCCATTTGTCTACATGGGCTATTTGTGAAAAGTGAATGTTTTTCTTTCCTTTAACTCTCAAATAAACTTTAATGGATAAAAAAAGAGTTACCATTTGACATTTTTTGCACCAAAAGAACGTTATATACCCTTACCTCTGCACCCCACTGACATGGGGTATCTTTTCTGCTCAAGGGTCAAGAATAGTTCCAACCATAAACCCTTTTCTTCAGCTCCGCTACCACTACTATTTTAACATGACTATCAAAATCCTGTCAATCAATGCTAACGGTCTCAACCACCCGACTAAGGGATTGTCCCTATGGAAGTTAGCATCACAAAGCAAATGTGATATCATCTATGCCCAAGAAACTAATTTATGAGCGTCCAGTCCTCCGCCACGTAATCACAGAAACTTTACTAACATTTTTACAGCTAACACCTTGAACAAAAAGAAAGGCACTTTGATAGTCATCAAGAACTCTATCTCCTTTCAAATGAATTCATGTGTTAGGGATCAAGGAGGGAGTTTCCTTATAGTGATAGGAACTATTAACAACTCCCCGTACCCAATCATATCAGTGTCCACCAACTGAGATTCATCCGCAAACCACACAAGAAAGTCCTTGCTGTTCAACAAAGTGCAGTTGTGTGGTGCAGAGACTTTAACATCACCCCAGACCCCCACATTCCACTTCTAGCACTAAGCAAGGCAAATCTGCTTTAAACCCACCAATATCTAAACTGAACTTGTATGATGTATGGAGATGTCAATACATGGAAGAGCGTAATTATACATTTTTCTCATCCTGCCACAACTCATACTACCACAATGATCTCTTTCTATTGGACCAGTGGACCTTACAAAAAGTCTCCTCTTCATCCATTATTCCTACCTTTTGGTCAGACCATTCCCCAATATGCATCACCATCTTTGGAGAATGAACACCAGCATCTTACAAACCAAATCCTACTCAGACTCAATATGCACTAATGTGGATGACTTTTTTGCGCATAACACAGGCTTGGTAAAGAACCCTCACACGGTATGGGCTGCGCACAAAGCTTTTGTGCCAGGCTTCTTTTCCCAGGGACTTGGGATAAAAGGCAGAGGAGGCAGTGCATTTATGAGATATTGAATGAAATTCAGACCACAGACTCGCTCAATAAACAGTGCCCCACTATAGAACTCAAGTCCAAGATTCTTAAACTGAGGATACAACTTCATTCACTCCTTTTAGAAAACTTTGATAAGATCCAAAAGCGCTTTAAAATCCAATTATATTCTTGCAGTAATAAACCAGGGAAACTGCTGGCTCATCAAATTAAAGGGCACCAATCCAAAACTCATATTCCATTCCTCTATCACCCTACCTCTAAACAAAAACTAACCGACCCACAAGCTATCGTAAACACATTTAGTCTATTCTTCAATAATCTCTATAACCTGAAAGATGACAAACCTACAGTTCAACCAGATGACGCCTCTATTCAGGAATTTCTAGATTTTGTTCAGCTTCCCAAGCTAACCGCTGCCCAACTAACTTCCCTCAATGCCCCATTCTCAACATTAGAAATAGGGAAAGTCATTGATTCCTCAACTAACGACAAAGCTCCCGGACCAGACAGTTTTGTAGGGGAATATTACAAACAATTCAAAGAAATGCTTACTGAGCACATCACTCCTATGTTCACTGCTGCTGCCTTCTCGGCCTCGTTGAAAGCCTTGGTCATCACCTTGCCGAATCCAGGTAAAGAACCCACTACCGCCAAAACGTAACCACAACACTAAAATCTATGCTAAGGTAATAGCTGACTAATTATTTGATTTACTTCCAAACCTGATCCACCCTGCTCAATCAGGATTTACAAAAGGACGTCAAACTTCTGATGCCACCTGAGGGATGATAAACATTACCATCATGCTGAATCCCATGGAGTGCCTTCTCTGCTTCTATCTTTAGATAGAGTCCACTTGGGTTACTTAAACCAGACGTTGAGGAAATTTGTTTTTCAGGGCCACATCCTATCAGCAATATTAGCACTATACTTGTGTCCCTCAGCTCAAGTTTATTGTTCCTCCATGTTATCCACAACATTCAGCATCACAAATGGGACAATACAAGCATCCGCCCTTTCACCCCTGATATTTAACTTAATGATGGAACCACTAGTGGAAAAAATGAGATCTATGCAAGAAATTAAAGGCCTAGCAATAGGATCACAAGAACACAAGTAAATGTATTTGCTGACAATGCAATTCTCATTTTAACTGATTCCAACTCTTACCTGGCTTCAGCAAGGAATACCCTTGAAACTTTTAGCCAAGTATTCTACTATAAGGTTAATGGCTCTAAGTCGTTCATACTCCCCATGGGAATCTCATCTGAACAACAATCCTCTCTAAGTTAGCAACATCTAAAACTCAATATCATACTTAGGAGTCAAACTAACCAAACAAGTGTCCTGCCTATTATATCCCATTCCTAAACAGCCTCCCTACGAAGGTAGGCTTGCTGCTTTTAGGATGCTTAATTACCGCAAATCCTCTATACTTTTCAAACCCTCCCCATTCCTATACCTCCATTCTTCTTTGCATCTTTACAAATCATACTAGCTAAATTTGTATGGAATAATTTCAAAGCCAGGAGTGCCCAGTCTAATCTAACAAAACACAGATCAGTGGGGGGGCACAGGATACATAAACTTCAGAGACTACTATTATGTCTCCATCCTATCACAACTCAAACCCTGGTTTTCAAGCAATGTAGTCTGTCCTTGCAAAGATATATTTAACCAAATATCAGGCCATGACCTATATATCTGGCTCCTAAGCAACCCCCATATTAAAACTGGCAATTTTCTCCTACTATTTTTGCTTCAGTGGCAGCATTTAATTACTAGACGTGTGTAATTAGTTTCATTTTGAATTTGTTTTTTAACGAATTGCGACAAATTCGTTAATTCGGACATATCCAAATTTCTAAAATTAGAATTTCTGAATTTTTCCGAACATTCGTAAATTCGAATATTTGAAAATTCTAAATTTCAGAAATTTGAAAACTCAGAAATTCCAAAATTTGAAATTCAAAACTTTGGAAATTCAAAAATCCGAAAATGTGAAATTCGAACATTCAGAAATTTTGAAATTTGAAAATTCGGAAATCTGAAAATAAGAATGAAAATCCAAAAATTCAAAAGAACAAAAATCCAAAAATAAGAACGAAAATCTGAAAATTTGAAAATCTGAAAATTTGAAAATCTGAAATAATGACTTAGCTATTACTAACTATTAGATTATAGGTATTGGAATTTCCTTTCAAATTTGGCTGTTAGTGAACGTAGCGCATACAAATTTATCCGAAGTTATGAATTATCCAAAATTAATAATATAAATAACAATAATAATAGTAATACAATGTTTTAATATGATTATTTATTATTCATTTGTTCCGTTCCATTTGTTTAGATGTGGCATTCGTTATTTCGGATAATTTGTAACTTCGGATAAACTCATATTCGTTACGTTTACTAACAGCCAAATTTGAAAGGAAATTCCAGTAACAATAATGTAATAGTTATTACTAGTTAGTTATTATTTCGAATTTTCGGATTTTCGTTCTTTCAAATTTTCGGATTTTCTTTCTTATTTTTGGATTTTTGGATTTTCGAATTTTAAAATTTTTGGATTTTTGAATTTTCTACTTCCGTATTTTTCGCATTTCACATTTCCGAATTTTCAGATTTCAAAATTTTCAAATTTTCGAATTTAAGAATTTTTCAAATTTTCGAATTTCCAAAAAAACAAAAAAAATGCAATGAAAATGAAAACAAATGGGTTTTTTGGCAGTGCACATGTCTATTAACCACTTCAGCCCCAGAAGGATTTCCCCCTTTATGAATAGAGCACTTTTTGCGATTCGGCACTGCATCGCTTTAACTGACAATTGCACGGTCGTGAGATGTACCCAAACGAAATTGGTGTCCTTTTTTTCCCACAAATAGAGCTTTCTTCTGGTGGTGTTTGATCACCTCTGTGTCACTTGTGATCACCGCTATAAACAAAAAAAAGAGACAATTTTGAACAAAACCCAATATTTCTTACTATTTGCTAAAATACATATCCAAAAAAATATATAAAAAACAAATGTATTCATCAGTTTTGGCCGATATATACTTCCTCATATTTTTGGTAAAAAAAAATCGAAATCTGAGTATATTGATTGTTTTGTGAAAAAGTTGTCGTGTTTACAAACGATGAGACTTAATTTATGGGGCTTTTATTTTTTTCTATTTTTTACTAGTAATGGCGGCGATCTGCGATTTTTAGCGGTACTGTGACATTGCAGCGGACATGTCAGACACTTTTGACACTTATTTGGGACCATTAACATTTATACAGCGATCAGTGCTATGAAAATGCACTGATTATTGTGTAAATGTCACTAGCAGGGTAGGAGTTAACACTAGGGGGTGATCAGAGGGTTAAGTGTATTCCCTGGGATGTGCTACTAACCTTGTGGGGGCTGGGCTGAGTGGGGGAGGAGAGTGATCGCTGCTCCTATATACAGGAAACATGCAATAAAACTCCTTCTCCCCTGTCAGGATGGAGATCTGTGTGTTTACATACATGGATCCCATTCTTTCACTGTGGGGGAGCGATCGCGGGTAGCCAACGGACATCAAGTCTGCCCCACCTGCTCCCTGGCTCCCCTCTACACAGTGAGCATGCGAGTGTGCCTCCTGCGGCACGCACTCACTCACAATCCGCAATCTTGCAGCCGCCGTCAGGTGATGGCGATATGCAATATCGAGCCATGTTGCCGCCGTCAATCCATGACGGCCGGTCGGCAACTGGTCAATTACTGCATATCTAAGGCCTGTAAAGGTGACACACCCTACCAAATTTCGGTACTCATCTTTGTCATACCTCGATTAATGCCAGGCTGTTCTATTCAAAATTGGCAAAATCAAGGTGTCATTTATTTCTCAGATTTATATGATTTAATCAAATTATTTACTGTGCTGAAAAAGTAGTTCTCCATCCCTCCCACAGACTATCTTAAGTATATCCAAATAACATACTGTCTAAATATCTATGTTCACAAAAAAATCTGGAAATACCTCTCCAGCACTTCCAAAAATACTAAAGGTATATCACTTTTTACAGCCTTTTAGATGCTAAAAACACCCTCACTAGAGTTGAGCGAACCCAGACTGTAAAGTTTGGGTCTGTACCAGACTTTGGGGTGTCCGTGCCCCGAACCCGATCCCGGACTTTTAAAAAAAGTCTGGGATCGGGTTCGGTATTTGGGTATTTTTGGCGCCTCTTCTATAGCTGCTGGGCAGCCAATCAACAAGCTTTTCACTAGTTTGCCCTTAGAAGCCATAACAGCCATGCCTACTAATGATTGGCCAGTGCATCATGTGACCCAGCCTCTATATGAGGCTGGAGTCACGTAGCGCCGTGCGTCAGATCGTCTCAGACTAGAGTAGGGAGAGCTTCATGCCGGTGCTGTGAAGGAAAGATTAGCGTTCACAACCATCTCAGACTGCATTAGGGAGACCTTCATTGCGATCCTGTGAGGGAGACATTAGCGTTCAGAACCATCTTATAGTGCATTAGGGAGACATTCCTGTTGGTGCTTTGATGGAGAGATTAGCGCTCAGAACCATCTTATAGTGCATTAGGGAGACGTTCCTGTTGGTGTTCTGAGGGAGAGATTATCATTCTAAAACCATCTACTACTTCATTAGGGAGAGGTTCCTGTTGGTGCGCTGAGGGAGAGTTTATCGTTCTAAAACCATCTACTACTGCATTAGGGACAGGTTCCTGTTGGTGCTCTGAGGGAGAGATTAGCATTCTAAAACCATCTACTACTGCATTAGGGACTCTGAGGGAGAGATTATCGTTCTAAAACCATCTACTACTGCATTAGGGACAGGTTCCTGTTGGTGCTCTGAGGGAGAGTTTATCGTTCTAAAACCATCTACTACTGCATTATGGAGAGGTTTCTGTTGGTGCTCTGAGGGAGAGTTTATCGTTTTAAAACCATCTACTACTGCATTAGGGAGAGGTTCCTGTTGGTGTTCTGAGGGAGAGTTTATCATTCTAAAACCATCTACTACTTCCTTGGAGAGGGATTACGTCATCCTCTACCAAAATATTGCTATTTGAGAGCGAGTTTTGTGGTTGTCCTTGGAGAGGTATTACGTCATCATCTACCAAAATCTTACTATGTGAGAGGGAGTGTCGTGGTTGTCCTTGGAGAGGGATCACGTCATCATCTATCAAAATCTTCCTATTTAAGAGGGAGTGTCGTGGTTGTCCTTGGAGAGGGATTACGTCATCATCTACCAAAATCTTGCTATTAGAGAGGGAGTCTCGTGGTTGTTCTTGGACAGGGATTACGTCATCATCTACCAAAATATTGCTATTTGAGAGGGAGTCTCGTGGTTGTCCTTGG